>OY978527.1:50252813-50341236 GCA_963854835.1 Megamerina dolium
TATCTATGTAGTACATACTATCAGAGTATTTATGGTAGTACTCGTAGTGGTGGCGTTGGTGGTGGTGGTGGTGCTGGTGATATTGATGGTGGTTGTATTGTCGTGATGGTCGTTGTTGTTTTAAGAATTTATATGTTTGGGCGACACAAATTTTACAGTGTCACATGAGTAAAGAGAGCAAACCCATATACTACGAGTAGTGAAAAGTGGACGGAACCCGTCACACCACCGCAACGTGTCACACACATATACTCGGTAGATTTACTGCTGCGAGCAAGAAAGGGAAAACTACATTAACAACAACAACAATATTCATATACCTGTGTGTGTCGTTGTGTTGGTTTTTTTTTTTTTTTTTGTAACTTCCTTGCTTGTATGGCACTATGCGTAAAATATATATATATATTTACTATATACTGGTAGATATATTATATATAGCTACGAAGTTGTCGTTTAAATCCGGTAGTTATACTATTATTGTTATTGTAATATATTCGAATTGCTGCTGGGTGTCATTGTTGGTTCAGCCCAAATTATCTGTATTGGTTGCTTGCCGCCTGAATATGTATCATTTGAGTGGAGAGTTAAAAGACAAATATCTAGGTGCTTATATACATACGAATATATATAAAAATTAGTACATATATTCATGTATGTATATAATACACATACATCTTATATATCTTATTTATATAGAATTTGCTTTTGCCATTATTCGACTTCCAAAATATTGTTCATTCTATTCTGGATGTTCAAAATGTAATTCTTGATTTTCATGCAATTCTAGTAATTTGATTAAATTAAATTTTTGCACATATATAAGATTTTAAGGCATTATCTTAAACATTTAAAATGTTTGTCTTAAATACAGCCTTGTTAAAAGTAGCCTATGGGCAAAAATATTCGTTAAAATATATTCTCAAGAACCAAATATTGCTCGCCCTATGATAATTTTAGGGGAATATATCGGATTAAGCGGGTCGTAGAACTGAATTTGTATGACAGTTACATGAAATAGTATTGTTATTTTCTTTAGAAATATCTTCCAATCAGCCCTAATGTCATATTTATTTATTTTTCTGGGCATTACAACCGATTTTATCCGATTTTGACCGAATGTAGAATGATTCGCCAGCCATCTCGATATGAAATTCTACAATACTCGGTCCTTCCACTCGATGTTAGATCTTTGTTTTTCTTTGCATCCTCCAGATCATTGCGACTATAATACATTCTTTACTGAACATATTATTTCTCTTAACATGACTGAGCCAACGCAGTACAGTGGAATGGAAAACTTTTCTCTCGATCACCCGAAAAAGAAATTTGGAAAATATCCAGGCTTCGGCGCAATATATATAGGCACAAGCATTCTGAGAGACTTGTAGAATGTCGTTATCGATTTTCGAGAGAGCGCTTGAGTTTTCAAATACTTACTTGGCCCAAAGTAGCATCTGTTTGCGTGAGTGATGTTTTGCATGATCTCTAGGTGACCGTCTTAATTGATATTAATTTGAAAAATTTCTACAATTTCAAAATTTGTTATGAATTTAATGAACGTTGCATTATAGCGTTTATTGAATCTGACTGCTGTGATATTTTAGTAAAATATTTAGTATAATTCAATTAAACACAGCCTCAAAAGTAGAAAGGAAAGGAAAAACAGGAAAGTAGAAAAAAAATAAATTTGTTTTTCTTTAGGACCACTGAATCCAAATCCGCGTTTGGATTTGCGCCATCATCTTCAGTTTTTGTTGGAACATAAAAAACATTTGAGGTTTTTTTTTTAACCTCAAAATCATGCAAAAATAGTCGAAACGTTGTTTTCTGAGACTAGAAAGACAATTGAGGAACTTTTTTGGAAATCCGATGACGGTTCCGGATTTAGCGAACCAAAATCCATATAATGTGACTACTTGTTCGTGTTCTACCCGTTTTCGGTTTAATTTTGGGCCACTGAATCCGAACCCTTGCTATGATTTCCGCTATTATCTTCACTTTTCGTTCGAACACAAAAAGCAACGTTTGTAGACATTCTTGTTTACTTGTTTTTTTTTTTTTTGTTTTTCTTTCGTTTTAAGATCTTTTTAATCCCCAAAAACACGCAATAATAGCCGAAAACTTTGTTTTTGATACTAGAAAGAAAATTGAGGAGGTTTTTCGGAAACCCGACGGACGGTTTCGGATTCAGCGAACCAAAATCCATATAATGTAACTACTTGTCCTTGTTCGGCTGCGGATATGGGTAATATCCTTTGTAATTTTCGAATGATTCAAAGTCATTTTAGGAAGTGGAGTATGAATATAAATTCTCAAATTTGCTTAAACGATAAATTAGATAGCAATAAGTGAGAAAATTACATTTTAGTTACCTTAACCTTTTCCCTGGGTTCGGCATTCAACAAGATTCCATGGATGCTACATAAATTCACATATTCTAACAAATAGTCAATATGGCATCATAAGGGTTAAAACTCAATTATTAATAGACTAAATAGATAGGTACACTAAATTCCAATAAGATTCTAAGCGAAACTAATTTGTATTTAAAAAGACAATGAAGGAGATACTAATTAAAGCAAATATCTTTAAAAAATCAAGCAAAAATTAAATAAATTTGCATTTAAGTAGATAAATAGATTAGTGAAAAAAAATACGATAAATCAAAATTGCGGCAGAGTAGTACGTACCTATTTGAAAACAAGTGCAACCATCACCACATACGGTGGTATAATGTAAGGTACCTACTTAATGGGAGAAACGTGAAGTAGAAGTGGTACCAAAGCAAATATAGTATATGGTCTTTAAATTCTTACATACATATGTGACACCAAAGAGCATACTTTGGTTGCTCTTCAAACAGGTCTTTATTTAATATCAATACAAACTGCACTATGCTGTATTAGCTGATTGGGTGGCACTTGGAGTTTCTATGGATGATTGTGATTGAAAAGTCAAATTTATTATTTTCAAAAGAGCATACAATGAAGAAGAGCTAGAGAGGGAGCTAAAATAAGAGAGAGAGAGAGAGAGTACCGTGTAAGAGAGTATTGAAACAAGCACAAACGTACACACACCAAATACTTAAAGCACACACACACACACAGAGCATATGCATAAGCATGTTTATAAAACATACATCGTATATTCGGCTGCGAGTGGTAAGATGTGACTGTGGGTCCTCACCAACGTATGTCGACGTCACCGTCGTCATCATCGTCGTCATTGTCGTTGTCGTAATCAACATCAATACACTCCACAATTTTTTTTTATTATTGGGTGCTCATCGTCGTCATCATCGTTATGGTCTCTTTTCCTTTTTATTGTTGTTGTTGATTTTTACTTTACGTACCATAGTTTTGGCTCTTAGTGTCTCTGGCGGATATTTTTATTTTTTATTTTTTCATTTGGTTTTGGTTTGGTCTCTGCTCTGGTCGCCCGGTTTAGAGGACGTTGTAGTCATCGTCGTCGTCGTAGTAGTCTATACGTTAATATAGCTTTTGCTACTGTCGCTCATTGTCGCTAGCGTCGCCATTCTCCATTTGATTTTATTGTTGTTGTGAAATATATACTATACATATTACGAACACACAGCTAGCCAACCTGCCTCCAACCATTCATCCATCCATTCAGAGTATCCACATTTATGTTTCGTTCATTTTATTTGCTCATTCGGTTCGTTCGATTTTCTATATACATACATACACGTACATACATATGTGAATAAGTGTGTTTGTGTGTGTGTGTTTGTGTATAAGCGCGTGTTACTCTACAGAGTGTGATGTGACTACGATGGCGACGATAACGATGACTACTACTACGACGACGTCGACGACGACGACGACTACTGCGACGCCAACAACGACAACATTATGTGAGTGTTGTACGGTTGTGAGTGGTTAGTACGAGTATGATTACGATTTCATCCACAACACAACACAACACAAAAATAAAATCGTCGTTGTCGTTGTCGTTTCGTGTGTTGTTTGCGTGTTGTACGTACGTATTTGGCGATGCGCGCATCACCGTCGCAAAAATCAAATCAACGATTTTTTGCTTTGACAATTATCGTTTTCCTTCGATGACAAATTGTTTGTTAGCCTAAATTTATTTTTTCCTTTTTTTTTTTATTTTCCTTTTAATTTGGATTTTTGTGTAATCAAAAAAACAAAAAAAAAAAACAAAAATGTTCATATAAAAGTGTCACCATCGTGTGAAGGAATAATTTAATAATATCGCAAAAATCCTTCAGAATAAAAATCGTCAACAAATATTAAACATAATTACAAACTAAAAAAAAAAAAACAACAACAACAATAACAAACGCATTAACAAGTAATATCAGCAATGACACTCAGATTTTGAGGACAACATCATCGAAATAATTATAGCAGCCCTTTGAAAAAAAAAAAATTACCAATAACGCCCATCTACTGATGGAAATTGCTCAACGACAGTATCTTCTGCCTGCCACTAGCCTATTAGTATGCCTTATTTACTTAGCAGCGTCCAAAATTACTCTCTGTAATAATATTGTCTCTTCGATGTCGTAGTGTTGTCTTTGCTGTTGTTACACACAAAGTTACAATTACAAGAGTCACATATGTACATCCATGCATACATACAGGCCACGCACTCAGGGCTATAAAATGTTGTCGTTGTAATCAACCATTGGACCATGTTCTGGTTGTTGTTGTTGTTATATGCTGATTGTATGTGACTCTTTTTTCATCGTTGTCGTCGTCGTCATCGTCATCGTTAGCACCATCATCATGATGATCATCCTCATTATCATCATAATCATCTTCATTGTGTGCTAGTGTATGTGCTGCTAGTACATAAAAATTTTGTTGTCGTTTATTTTCGCCCAATTCAGTTCTTATTGTGCTCTCGCTCTCGTCGTAGTACTAAATACTATGTATCAATGTGTATGTGTGTTTGCGTATTTGAGTGTGTGTGTGTGTGTGTGTGTGTATACAAATTTTGTCGTCGAGTGTCATTGGCTGGAGC
Source organism: Megamerina dolium (assembly GCA_963854835.1). Lineage (NCBI taxonomy): Eukaryota > Metazoa > Arthropoda > Insecta > Diptera > Megamerinidae > Megamerina > Megamerina dolium. Next base: position 50,257,824 of record OY978527.1, read on the forward strand.
ATACTGGAAAAATCGTCAACAACGTTGTTACTGTTGTTGTTTTTCAGTAGGTGGATATAGAATAGTATATACTGTGAATGCGTGCTTGTGTGTGTGTATTTGTATAAAGAACATTTACACAGAGAATATCACACAGAAGCTCTTTTTTATTTTTATTTTTTTATTTGGCACATGCACGGCGACAACAGGAATAACGATGGCGATGGTTAAATTGCTGTTGTTGCTGCTACTGCTGCTCTTGGTGTTGCAGTAGTTTGCGAATTTCTTGTTATTGTTGTTGTTGTTGCATACGGATGGTGCAATAAAGGTTCTATTTTCTTTTTGTTTTTCTTTTTTTGCAATATTTTTTGTCAGACGTTCCACTCGTTCGTTTGCTCGATTACCGTACGCGATTTGTTCTACTAATATTTATCCACATATTTTTGACAATTATCCCTCTCAACACGCAAATCAATTGTAATAATATGTAAAAAATATTTTTAAAATAATTCAAATTATTTGTGCATTTCAGAATTGTGTAAAAACTAAGCAGAAAAAAAAACAAAAAACACCATGTTAATTATTATAACCAAAACGATATATACATACCTACATATAGTATATTGTACAAAGAATGCTTGAATGGATCTAGTTAAAAGTGTTTTTATATAGAAAAAAAAAATTTCCAAACAAAATTATTTTACTCTCGTTAAAAAATTCTCTATCATAAGTAAAATAATAAAATTGCAAAAAAAAAATTAAAAATTAAAAATTGCGAAATTTAAACTCAATCAACTCGCTGCTTATCGCCTATGCTCTGTAATTAGAAAAAAGAAATAATGAAAAAAAATTACAATAAATTGCTCAGACTCATTTGTAAATCGCAAATTTTCGCAATAGTATGTAAAATAGTTCAAAAATATCAACATTTTAATTAAGCAATTTTAATAACAATTCAAAAAATATCAATCACTAATTGATAGAAAAAAAGTGCTGGTAGTGTTTGTGATGAAAATTATTTATTGTAAAAAATATATTGTAAAAAAGCCCAAGTAAAGGATTTACTCTAAATACAATAATAAATATTCATTTAAAGCGTGCAGATGTGATGTTGTTTTGCCGCTGCTAAATCTTGTTGCCTGCAAAAAATTCATGGATTAATTCTATCGCATCGAAAAAGGTAGGATATCAATTTAAATGTTAACAATTTTATAATGATGAAATTTAAAATGACATATGTCACTTCTAAATGGAAGGAAGAGTTTTAAAAAAAATATTTGCTGAAAACAGTGGTTTTTTCTTTGTGAATTCAAATAGAATTTGTTAAGCTAATCTTTCTTATTCCTACGCTATACTAAGCTACCAATCACATTTATGTACACATACAAGGAGCTAAATTAACTAAAAGTAAATAATTAGAAATAAATAATTAATTATGTAATAGCTTTTCGGTAGAATTTTTGTGAAAGTCCTTATACATACCTTTTATCCTTTTTCATGATACGGATATATATGGTACATACAAAGATTACAAATTATGTTATAAATAATATATATATTATATAATGCCATTTCGATAAAATCGGAATAAAAGTAAATATTTAAATTAAAATATTGAAATAATTAATCTGGTGTAATTTTATAGCTCAACACTTTAATAAAATATTGAATAGCAATTATTAATTGGGCAGCTTCTTAAAAATATACGTTCACGCATAATATATATAAACTCAGATTTCAATCTTATAGTTTGTAACAAGCTTGATTTAGGTTTGCTCACAGGCTACTTATCAGGCCATCACACCCTCAGAAGTCATCTACACAAAAGGGGTGCAACTGAAGACACAACATGGTTTGGAAGACGACTAAATGCCCGACCACATTCTGTACCCAGCATTAGATCGCACTAGAACTAAAATGCTCACCAGAGTCTTCATTACTTTATATCAGTTTCAACAAATGATGTCTTAGTGGTCATAAGGATAGCATATATTTTTTTACCTTTATAAGGTTTTCTTGGCACAAGCGATTTTTTAGGTCGCAGTGGTTGACCTTTGGTTCAACCTTTTCTTAAAGTTAATTATCTCTGAAACCACTATTTTCAAAAACATAATAAAAAAATTTAAAAGCCTCCAATAGGCACAAGACCGACTATGTTATTCATCGCAAATTTGCAATTAAGTAAAGCTTTGATTGGGTATCTTAAAAGTAAAAAATTATCACTACGGTACAAAATCCTCTCAGCCACTATGCCAATTTTCCAACCTCCAAGCCCCATGAAAGCAAAATGTGTAAAAACATAATAGATCAATTGAAGATACTCAAAAAAAAATACGCTCATACAAAAAAATTGCCAATAAGTACAACACAGAACTCAGAATCCATACAAAATTTGCAACCACGTATAGGCATTGCTGTAGACCTAAAATTACCTGAAGCAAACAAAAGTTGTAATCCCTTTATTTCCTCAAAAAGATGAAACCTACTCTAAGAAATAAGAAAATTTTTGTTAGAAATTTTAAATCTTATATATATATATATATATATATTATATATGTATTATATTATATTATAATATATATTATATATGTATTATATAATATGTATTATATATATATATATATTTATATTTATATATATATATATTTATATTTATATATATATATATATATATATATTTATATATATATATATATACAGGGTGTTCCATTAAGACGTGTGGTGCTTTTCTTTTGAATAAATCAAAGTACCACACCTTTTATTTCGTTCGAGATTCCACATAATATGATTGCGTGTGGAAAATTATTTCACGGATATGTTCACTATTCACTATTCCGTAGATATCTCACTCTTTCGGCCATATTCTTCATGACATTTTGCAGTATGAATGGCCCCAATCACCGATATAATATTGCTTTTCAAGTCTGGAATCGTTTTCGGATCATTCACATAGACTGTATCCTTGTGCAACCCCACAGCAAAAGTATAACGGCGTTAAATGGCATGATTTTGGCGGCCAATTCACATCACAACGACAAGAAATTACACTATTCGGAAATTTGCGACGCAAAAGTTCAAATATATGATATTTGTGTGTGAGGTCGCACTGTCATTTTTAAACCACTTATCATCCAGACCGTGAGCTTCAACCTCAAAAAAAAAATATGTAGCACTTACAGCCTCGAAGTGTTCTTTGGCCGAGCTTCTCTTCCATTACTGTTGTACGTGTTAAATTTTGGACAGTATTAGAAGGGACCTATTTATTTTAGCCAGTTCCGAACGGCAGAACACTTGTGACATCACTCTTTCTAAGCTTTGTCACAGAGTTCTTTTAGACGCTTTTTCATGGCAAGCTGTTACTGTCGGAAGAATGGCAAAGTGCTTGCCGACAGGTGGTTACCGTTCGAAAGAAAAATCTTTTCGATATTAAATTTGTTATGCATCAGCCGGGGATTGAACCCACTACCTACAGATCAGAAGGCGTTAATTGGACTATATATATATATATATATATATATATATATATATATATATATATGTATATATATGTATATATATATATATATATATGTATATATATATATATATATATGTATATATATATATATGTATATATATATATGTATGTATATATATATATATATGTATAGATATAAATGTATATATATCTATATGTATGTATATATATATATATATATATATATATATATATATATATATATATATAATTTTTATGTAAGTAATAACAAAAAACAAAATCTAATTCATATAATTTCACATAACTAAATTAAATCTAAATTGAAATTGATGACAGCATTAAAAAATATACTCTAAACGGACAAATAAAGGGAAAACCAAATAAAGCAAGGCAAAAAAGTTAATAAAATCAACAACTGAAACCACAATGTGCTCAATAAAAAGCAACCACATAGAGATTCAACTCAATTAAATGAAATCAATTAATGCAATTATTAAAATTAAAGTTTGCTCCGAAGCGCATAGAAAACAAAGAGCCATACAGATTTACAGCCAGTTAGTGAGTGAGTGAGTGAATGAGCAACAATTGAGTCATAAAACATATTGGCAGCACTAGGTATAAATGCATATAGCAGAAAAAACCAAAAAAACAAAAAAAGTTTATAAATAATTTTACAATAAATGTCAATAAAAACGGAAATATTTTTATTTGTTTATACAAGGTTTATTGGTAGTGGTGCATAAATGACCACCAGAGCTGCTTATATGTAGTAGTCGTAGTACAGAGTAGCAACACAAGAAAGCACATGATCAACAACATCATCAGCACCACTATCAATAATAGCAATAACAAAAAAATCGTGTAAAGATGTTGTGTAAATAATGGAACAAACAACAATAACAACAATAATAATAATAATCATAATAATGACTATAAGCGGGGAAAAAAAAACAACATTTGCTGATAGATACAAGATACCTCATACATACAGACACACGTAGTCTATCTACATATTTGAAAAAGTGCGTTCGTTGCACTGCAAAATAGTAATGCAAGAAGAAGAGGAAGAATAAAATTTTATTTAGATAAAATAAAATAAGAAAAAATTATTTGCATTCATGCCTCACACTGCATGCAACGATATATATGTAGGTATCTACAAACAATACATACACATATACATACATGAAGACACATCTGCTGCTTTACATACATATTGTATGTCGTATATATAGACTATATTTATTGTTGCTATTATTGCATCTGTTTTGGGCAATTGTCGGTATATACTCGACGAGTATTATATGTACTTGTGTTTGCAATTTATCGATAGATGAGTATCGATCCAATACATGTTTTTATATGTACATATATGCACACACATTTGTATGCAGATATATTTGTTGGTTATAGATGAATTCGCGCCAAGTTGTAATTTTGAAATTTAATTATTACATTTCATAGTTGAGCGAACAATTAGAACGTTACACAGCTATACGTAGGTATATATATATATGTACATACTTTCGTACAGAATGCAAATATTGTAAGGTGCATATATATTCAGCAACTGATGCTAAATTTCATGAGGATAATGACTATAATCGTCATGATGACGACAATGATAATAATGATGGCGCAGGTTACGGTGGATGTTTTAATAATCCCATAAATATTTGAAAATTTAAAAATATTTTCAAATTAACTATATTTTACCGTTGAGAATGTTCAGTCTAATCAAACTTCCCTACTTATAATTTTAGAACCAAAATACATTCATGTATCGATATGAATGCGTGTACATATATACGAATAAATATGCACAAGTATGTAAGAATAATAAATAATAACAACAATCAAAATAGTATTTTGCATGCATGCATCGTTTGCAATTGTTGCTGTTATAATGCTTCCATGATTATTATGATGACGATGGTGATGATGACGATAATGATGATAACACGTAGTATTCTTGATGGTGTTGTTGATGTCGCTGCTTGTTAGTGTTTGTTAATTATGATATTGCATTATTTGTTGTTGTTTTTATTATTATTATTTTTTGCATTGTTATTATTGTTGTTGCGGTTTTACATTTGTTATTATGGATGCATCACATGCCTCAATGCGAAAACAATTGTAGATCAAGCGTTAAGGCGACATCCACAATAACGATGGTGTCTAGTTTGATACTGACAGATGACGATGACTAGTGTGATATTATTATTAAGAAGTCGATATATACAGATAAATATATCATAACGTACATAAGTGTACTTGTTTTTAACATCGAACACCGTAGTCCAGAACTTCAATTCGTTGAGAAATTCTTTAGACATCGCAAGAAAATCGAAATCTATTCTAAAGGCGCAAGGTAAGAGTGAAGATTTGACGAAGAGCCTTCTTGATTTATATTTAATTGCATCAAGCCAACCTACTGTATTTCAGATTCACGGTTCAAATCTACATAAGCTCGACGAGTTCTTAAAAACAGAAATTTGTTTAAGGAGGCCACATGAAAATGTTGTGAAAAAGTGGTGTCTTAGGAGTACTGTGCGTTATAATGATTACTGTTGTAGTATGATTATTTTTTTTTTCATTCTTCGGACTGAAATCTACCTTTTGTTTCCAGTCGGGCTCACACAACAGCCAGCCGCAAATTATTGTGTGGATGGAAAAAACAAAATAATCATCAGTTTTAAATCAAACAACGATCACTCAGCCCATAGCTGTCATGGAGTCACCCGAATTATTTTCGCCTAAAACCTTTTTCGGAACATGCTTTCCCTCTACTTCCAAATTTTTGGGGCTTCCCTACAAAATTTATATTGCAACATAAAATTGGCTCTCACCGCTCACAGGGTTGCCCTACAGGGTTTGGATATATTAAGGTATAAAATACTTTTTTAGTTTTTTCTCTTTAAAATGGGATGCAAATCGTTACAATATGAGACACTATACTTTCTATGATTTTTCGAAATATTATGTCTTTTACGTTCTTACCAAATTTTGACACCCAGCCACAATATTCCAATCAATTAATTTATGAGAGAAATTGTGCATTCAAATATTTATGTACTATCGCTCTGTTCGATATATTGCAAAACATGTATAAGTAGATAAACATGTGTATAAACATTTCTCAGACTGTGGTTGCTGGACGAAAATATAATAAAATATGAAATATGTACCGATGAAATATTATTCTGCTATTCTATTGGTGCATTGTAAGTGCGTAAATGAGAGCTAGATGAGAGATGATATTTAATGAGTAAAGCAATGTAATGTGAGAACTATACTAGTCTCTTGTTGTCAACATTCGATGTATTTGAATACATCCAAATAATTTGTTTCAAAACAATGTTTTCCTCTTTACAACATGTTGCTAATGGATAATAAAATACAAAACATGTGAAATGAAGTACTTATATACATATTCGAGTACGTGGAATCGATACATTGTAACTGAGTGGATGGGAGCTATTGTATGTAGGTTCTTATATGATATTAAATCTGACATTCCTATGTAATAACTAAACTAATCGAATGCAATAACTATGGGTTATTCTTGTCAACATTATTAGTGCTGAGCGATAATGCAATTTATTTTAGATCGAATTGATCACATTAATTTAGAAAAAATTGCAAAAGTTCATTTTTTTTTTTATTGATGTTATTGCTATTGCTTTTGTTCTTACTGTTGTAGATATCTAAAAACATGGTGGTCGGTCAGCAGCAATTGTAGGTGCATATTAGTTTATAACTGTTGTTGGCGGTGTATTTTTGTTTGGCGTGGCATCGAACAACTAGCAATTGTATGAGTTGTTAAATTTTGCAAATTTTTGAATGTTTCACTATTTAGTTATTGTTGTTGATTTATTTTTGTTTTTCTGATTTTTGTTTTTTGCCGTTGACTTCCATCCATCCAACAAATACTAATTGTTTTCGTTACACTATTTGCAAAACAATTACATTTGCAAATTTAATTACTAACCATAGAATACTACTTAAGCATATCAATATGAATAACACCATATACATACATGGTGTGAATTGTTGTAAATAATAAAATATTTATGAATTTTCAAATATGTTTGCTAATTGAATGTCAAAGGTAATTTGAATTGCTTAATAGCCAACGAGTAGCGAATAGAAAACGAGAGAGAGAGAGAGAGAGAGAGTAAGACAGAGCAAGGGAAAAAATGTTGTTGTTATTGTTGAAATGAAGAGAGCTCAAATGTTAACCCGTGAGCGATTGCTGTTCGATATTTTCAATATGTAAATAGTTAAAAATTATTTTATCTATTAAGAACTTAATCTTTCAAAAGTCGTAGACTGGCGGGATAATTTATTTGGTGAAAAATAAATATTTTTGAATCTTTAGCAATAGTTGACATCCGTTGTTGCTGCTTAAAACGTCGCAAAAATTTTTCACAGAACAATATTTAACATTTTACAATTTTTTTGGGTGCAAAATGGGTTAAAGTAAAAGGTAATGTCCATAAAAACCAAATTTCTCAAATACCTAAAGTCATTTTATGACTTAATTTATGCACCGCTTTTTATATTTGCCTCCAATAATTCACAATAATATCATAAAACTTGGTGAAATCAAGTACCGGTAGTAGGAGTTTAAAATTCTACCTAGGCAATATTATATCATGTATGTGATTATAATTTGTTTTTTCTAATGTATCATATAAACATACCATTCACCTAGACGTCGCATATATATTAGCATGCTTATTAAGAAGGTTTGATTATATAATTTAATAGAAAATTCACCATATAATGATGTCATATTAAATAAATTAAAATCTTCATAAAACAATACAAACAGCCCAGCAACAACAGCCAACAACTGCCAACATCGAGAACAAGTTGAAAAATTCGGCAAAGCACGGTTTATAATGAATAGAGCAGATCGCAAGGCATAGAAAGATCTACTAGCTTTTTCTCATAATTTACCGCAAATAAATTTTTAATTAAAACCTAACTGCACTAAGCCGAAAAAAAAATATTTGTATATATACACATATGTATATAATCTATGCATGTGTACCTATTCCACTACCTTTTTTTCTACTTTTTTTATGATATTTAATATCTTCTAATTGTCTAAGCCGTTTGTTCAGTGATAGATACAACTGAAATGCATTAACTTTTATTACTACCAACAGGAGTAGTAGTAGTTGTTGTTGTTGTAGTAGTAGAGTATTAATTTAAGTTTATGAACTTATGAACCATTAAAATCCCAGCATTAAGCCAAAATCCAGCAAGTGAAAAGAATTATAAACGACATCTAAGTGATTATATGAAGACATCTATAGTTCCCAGCACTTACAGTGACCGTGTTTGTGTTTTTGTGTCAGCCTTGGAAGCATGTCGCAAATTAGCTAACCCAAGAATTAATTGTAACAACTATGAAGAAGATAATTGTAACAGTTAATTATTAAAAATTATGATATTTTTTTAGATGTTCGTTGTCATAAAAACTTAAAAAAGAAAAGCAAGATATGAAGTAGAAATTAAAAATTCATTAAAAAAAAAGTAATATTTTTCCATATCTATCACTCTCCTTATGGGAGTTGCAAATATAACTCATTATACCCTTCACACTTTGAATGTAGTGTATAAGTATGAATATTAGAGTATCAGGGATCAATAAACAACTGTTTGCTTATAGCCTAATAATTTAAGATTCCTATTGTATAATTCCTGGTACCATAATTTGTCTCGTTCTGAACTAAGTTCGCACTCTTATTTAAAAGGTCGGCCACACTAACCTATCCTAACCATCTAAGCTTTTAACTGCAATAAACTGAGATAAAACTCTGGAAGGTGATAACTCAAAAGAAAAATCGGTTCATATAAGTAGGGAGCAGTACCACAATCATAACAAACTGAGAGGAAGCTTGGTCGATGATTTTCAGAGCCTATAATGCTAGTTTCAGTACATTCTATTAATTTGTATTTATTCTTAGAAGAATTACTTAAGACAGTCCCATCAAAACTGTGACTGCTGAAGAGCGCCACTTATTTCTGAATTATATTTTGAGACGATTCCAAATAAGTTGGGAATTTTTTTTTTATTTTTTTTTTTTATTTAAGTATAAGTGAGAAAAATTACGACGACGTATTTAACTCTTAAATATTTTACAAAACAAAAATTAAATATTTTGAAAAATTTTCAAATGAACAAAAAATTATTAATAATAACAACAACAACAACAAATAAAATAACAATTAAAACATTTGCATATTTTATTCGTTAACTGAACAAATTCTCAGCATGAAATGAATTTATCATTAACATATAAACAAAAGATAGAAAATCTACACACACACACACTCATAGGCACTAAAGCTCAAGCAAACACACACATAAGCACAAGAAATACATGATTTTTTATCATTATTATTATTTTTTCACTAAATTATTTTGACATATTGTGAGCGCGTTTATTGTACATCAAATATGTTGTTGTTACAGGTATTTATTTGTTCATTGTAGATAGCAGGCAGCAGTTGTAGTATGGTCGATGCGTTAAACTAACATTTCTATCTATGTGTATACATATGTTTGTACATTTGTATTCATATGTATATGAATATACACAAAATATATTTTTATATGAAAATATATTTTGTGTAAAATTTTTTAGTTAATTTATTCATCATTTATTCATCATTTTTAAACATTGTCGTGTGGAAAAGCAACAAAAGTCAAGTTTAAATGTTGCCGTCGATGCTGCTTCTTCTTCTTCTTCTTCTACTTCATCAGGGAAAATTTCATCAACAAAAGCAAAAACAACAAATAGAAAACTTTTTAATTGCATTTTTTCTATTTGAGTGATTTTTTAGGCGAACACTACTACTACTAGTATTTAGATATTAGATATGTAGATATTAATTTGTTGCTGTTGTTTTTCTTCGGCAGCTATTTTATTTTACTTAATCAACAACTTTTTCTTAAAGCAAGTATTCATTTTTTTTTTTTTCTTATTCATACTTTTAGTGTATCAAATTGTATGATTGTTTGTTGAAATATACATGACATTGACAAGAAAAAAAAAACAAAAACAAAAGCGATTGTAGAAACATAATTAACCTAATTTTGTGATATGTATATCAAGTGATACAAGAAATGTGATTTCAGTTGTTGAGTGCTAGAATCTACAAACAATTTGTACAATATATATATTCAGGGAGATAATGCGATCTAAAATAAACCTTAAAACTGTTCACTATGAGCCATCAAGAATAAAAAACTTCAAACAATTTGTATGGATTTATTGTGAAAATATCTTCACAATTTTTTTTTTATTATTAATGCTACGATGCAATGCAAAAAACCTGAAACCTAAAATAAAAGATACCCCAAAACGATTGCAATTCGTTCGGTGAAGAAGTGTCTTTAAAAAGGCGCTATAGTGCTAATTATGACTCACAGTAGTTATTCGTATCTGCACCGAAAGCCAAGTTAAAATTAATCGTTTGAAAAAGTATTTTGGATGGGGTAGCCGGTATTAAAAGTACTCGGCTGAAGACAATTAACGTGTAATTAATATTTCATACATGACCGACTTTTGGCCATTGAATTTTTCGAGCGAAATATACATCTTAATCTTCGGTACATTAAATGTGACTCGCATACTGCTTAATTTGCGTGTAATGTTAATTTACTTATAGATGAAAGATTAAAAAATGATGCGGTGGTATAAAGTTTTAAAAGTTTGCGTCATTTTGTATGGGAACTACGTTAGATCGTGCTCGTGGTTCACTAATCCAGAATCTAAAATCTCTTTAGCTAATAAATATTGTCCTAGGTGGCATATTAGTACAGTCATGGACGTTTAAATTCCATTAAACGACATGACTTTGTAGTGGAGCTATATTAAATCGTGATCGAGGATAGCATGTTTATTAAGATTTATTTATTCCAATACGATATTAACCTAATTAAGAAATATGGTTGCCCTTAATGGAAGATTAAATACGTTATGGAAGTTTAAATTCGTAAAAAAATTCATTGACTTTGTATGGCAGCTTCATGGAATAGTTGGTGTGGTTCACCTATTATTCTATATTGAATAATAAGTACGCTATAACGGTTTGACAATTTTTAAAGTGCGAGACTAGCTTCTTTGATTTCTCCATGGGGCAATGCACTGTCTACTATTGCCGTTTAAATATATCGGCATTCATCTCAATTAGAGTCGGAACAATCCATGCGAGTGACAGATGGGAAAATGAATATATCGAGAGATTAACAACCGAGAAGACGGTCATACGAATAAAGAAAATACATTAACTTAGGTGTTTGAAAATCGAGTTCTCTAATGAGAAATCTCGTGGAACTTTAAAATTTTACTCCTATAGTGGCAAAAACGAGCAGCAGGTATTTGAAAAAATTGTGCAATTAACGGACAAGAAACTATATCGATATATGTGGCACAACATTGGTTTAAACTATCTCAGTCTGGCCGTTCAATTAAAGGAATATTCTACGAAATGCTGTAAAAAGCTGTTTAATGCAATATCGCAGAGAAGCTAAACGTTATTCTTAAACTGTTTCAAGTTATATGCGCACCGTTCAATTTGTCACGAAGCTTTATAAGTGGGTCCCGCATGGGCTAATTGAGAAAAATATTCTCGACCGCCTTTGCGCATGCAATAATAATTTGCTGTTACTTGCTGCCAATGTGAAGTGGATCTTGTACGATAATGTAAAGCGAACAGAGACTGGAAGGGAGTTATTTATTACGAACTACTCCAGCCTAACCAAACAATCGACTCATAATGCTAGTGTAGGACGCTAATGAGATGAAGTGAATTAACCAAACAAAAGTGAATTGGCGAAATTTGCGAAATGACTGCGAAAATAATATGTCGGTATTTTGCGGCTAAAAACTACAGTAGATTTAAGAAACTCAAGTCATCATGACACTATCCTGAAAATGGCGAAATGTGATCGATATACACTGCATTCCATTTTACTTGACCCGATATATACTCTACAGTTCCAGCTTCCTTCAATCGTTTACAAACCAAAATGAGTATGTTCGGGATATATAATAAAAAAACCGGGGGAAAATAGAATCAATCGGTATCTTCAGAAAATGTTTTAAAATTATTGTACTCGCTACTAATGACACAAATGTCGTAAAAACCTTGGCAAACAATTACCCTCTGTTGCTGGAGAGGCTTTTTGATTTACATTCTTACATTTTCAAATCACCACACTGAGTCATTTAGTTCCTTAAATTCAAATTCTCATACAAAAAAGCTTTTTATTCGCATTCTAATCAATTACAGTACTTCAAGGATGATTCAAGGTTTATTAATTAATACCAAATTATACAAAACATCGTTTTGTAGATGAAAATCTTTATCAAAATCTTTATGAGTACTAAGAGTTTTACAAAATAAGAAAAGCAATAGTCGTACTTATATAAAAATTCAAAACGTCTTGAGATAACACAAAGCAAAAATAAAATTTCAACTTGTATTAACAATAGTTAATGAATGCTTTATTTATACAATACAATACATATATATATATATATATATATATATATATATATATATATATATATATATATATATATATATATATACATGTACATGTACATGTACATGTAGATGTTCATGTAGATATATATATATATATATATATATATATATATATACATGTACATGGAGTTCTACTCAAAGGTATAAGAACTATAATTGTAGAAAAATATATCTATACATACATACATACATGTAGGTGCTTATTAATAACAATAGTTGCGTGTTGCATTGGGTAACTACTTGTTGTTGTTGTTGTTGTTGTTGTTGTTGTTGTTAGTATTACTATTGTTCGCCATTTTTATGACACATGCAACAAATAGATTTTAGTATAAATGTACACACATTTACACAAGGAGGAGAACAAGGTGGAGATTTGTTGAGTCCAAGAACAACACTAAATGCATAGGTAAAAATATGGAGGCAACAGAACAACAACAACAACAACACTCACATTCGTAGCAACAAGAAAGCGGCAATAAAAGCTAATTAAAAGTAAACAAATAAAGAAAATTAGAATCGCAACAACAAAATAAACAATGCATTTTGTACGTATTTTTCTTAACAATATTTTATGCAATAATTTTAACAATCGTACACAACACCTAATCCGACCTAATCACAATCACTACAACATTCAATGCCAACAATAACAGTTCTTCAAGTCAGTCATGCGACTATTAATTATATAATTAATTTTAATTTATTCAGCTATTGATTTATATTTATTTTTGAATTTATTTTAAATTGATTATTAATAACATAAAGTAGCTCTCTCTCTCTATGTAGTATTATATATTAGTAGTTTTTATTCAATGCAGCAATTTGGTGACCTCTTCTAATTGTGGCTTATTTTTGTTGAGGCCAAAAACCTGTCGACATGCAACTAACAATGTAAATTTAAAATAATGATTATGATGATGATTCGTAATTTGCAGTGCTTCATTTTCAATTTCTTAACTCATTTTTTTTTTTTCGTTTTCGTTGTTCATGCACTCTAAAAATGCGCACACACACATACAAACTAACAACGATCTTGTTAAAATATTGCATTGCATGCAATATATTTGTTACTATTAGAATACATTTCTATTGTAATTAAAATAAAATGTTCCTATTGTTGTTGTGCTGTTATTGCTGTTACTTTGTAGTGTTGTTGTGTGCAAACATTCATCATCACAAATAATAGGTAATTTTTAGTAAATTCGTTTCGAAATATTCAACAAATATTTGTATGCATTTATGTACATACAATTATGTACAAACATAGTTACATATAATTGGCTATGTAATATAATACATATATACATTAGGGAGGATAAATTTAATATGGCGCAAATGCCGATGATTCTAACTATATTAGCTCAGAAAGTCATTGATGTGTAATCAATTTTGACTCTCCGCATTTTGACAAACGAGAAACAAATTTTTTATTACACTCGTCAATCCTTAGACAAATATACTTAAAATCATTGACCCGCCTTAATGAACCTAACTACATATTTTGTTGGATTTTTTGTATTAAGTATTTCAATATAATTATTTTTATTGTATTGAATTTGTTTTAGTTCATAAATGTATAAATGTACCTACTGTAGTAGTTGTTGTTGTTTGGTAGTAACAGTAATAAGCACATCCAATACTTAGGAATTATTCTTATATGTAGTAAATCGAACATCATTTGAGTGAAGAGTAATGAAATTGATTGACATTTATGCGATAAAGTTAGGCGACAACAGCTTGATTTTTTCGATGCATTGACAAGAATTAGAAAAAAAAAACAATCTTTAGCTATATTAAAAGTTCAAATTGTTCAAATTAATATAATATAATTAAGTAACACATTTTTGCTCCTATAAATATGAGCAAGTTGTAAATTTGATATGATATTTTTTGCTCAGGGTTATCTCTAGAGTCGTTTTGGACAGTTCGGCAGGTTTGTTTGTATTGAATGAGAATTTATACACATGATGACAGATTTTCAATGAAAGTTGACTTGTGGTACTAACTGGCACTCATGCACCTAAAAATGCATTAAAACCTTTTTGTAGAAATAATTTTAATTATTCTTTGAGCTACTTACAGAACCCCCCCTATACGAAGGAGTGAGAGTTAAAAATTACTATTTTTTATTGTTTTTCAAGTAATAGAAATTTTAGAATTATCTAATATTAGGATCTAGTTTTTTATACTGTTTATTTATATATTATTTAAAAAGAAAAAATTGATAGAAATAATATGACATAAAAAATGAGCCATCCAAAGTCATTAAAAACGTCTTTCTGTTGTTCAAGATGGTCGCCTTACGCTCAAATGGCGAACATGCTCGTTTTTAAAAGTTTTTCCATCTCTATGGTGGCTATTTTTTTGCAGATGTTGGCGTTAAGTAAGCGGTATTTCTAACCAATCGGCTTGCATTAAGTATATTTTTCACTTTATTTTTTTTTTAATTCTTCATTTTTTCACAAATGATAAGTTATTTTGAATGTACAGCTGAACATTTTTCGATTGGTGTGCAGTACTCCTTGGCGAAATTATCCTAAAACTGGAGTTATCAGACGAAAAATGTCAAAGTTGAGCCACATTTATATTTCGTAAAACAAAAAAAATTATTGTACTTTCCACGAAGAAAGTGAGAAGGGATAGGACAGTGAGTGCAGTGCGTACCAATATATAAAGATCAGAAAGAAAGTTAATAAGGAAAAAAATTTCAAACTTCCTAAGTGGTTATCGCCAAGCAATGTATTTTAGTCTTGTATGGATAATCTCATAGTACGAACTTCGATAATACCTCATTTCTAACACATTTTGTGGTAGTAGAAACTCAAAAACCAACTTTTAGACTCGACATTCAATATTTGTCAATTGACTTTCCATCATTTTGGATTATCTATGGCTTTGAGTCTTGTTTATATATTTCCATATTTAATTTCATATAATTTTAAATATTTTATTGTATATTATATTATATTTTATTATATACTTTCATGTATATAAAGCTATTTTATTAACTATTTTAACTATTACTATATGTATGAATGAATGTATGTATGTATTATGAACAATGCAATTTGCAATAAAAATTTGTTATTGTAAAAACTATTTATTTAAAAAAAAATCAAAAATTCTTTAGCTCACGATCATCTCGCTATTATTCTTATAAATACATTAATATAATGACATTCTATGTGTATACCCAGCTGTCGAAAGAAAATCAATCATTTGGCGACACAGTAATGTTGCTATCTGCAAGTGTAGATGTGTGTTAGTGTACGTTGCATGCACAACAACAAAAATAGCATAGCACATCGTAATTCATATTGCATTGCGACCACAATGTGTCTCAAATCAACGCCATTGCTTACGTTCAGACCCTACCTATTGTATGTGCCTGTTTGCCTACCTGTCTGTTTACGTACCTGTTCGACCACCCGCTCTTCTACTTCCTTCGCTGAGCTTTTAATGCCACTCATCATCATTGTTGTCATCATAATTTTTTCATCGTTTAACACGACAACGATGACTTTAATAACACATTTTGCCAGCAACAATATTCACTACGGCTACTATCTTACAATGGCCAACACTTCGGCTCTTATGTATCCACAAGATAGCATATGCATTGCACATATAACACGAGTGTATACGTGTGTATTTATCTATGTGCATATGTGATATTTGTACCCAGTGGAACCAGAACAAATGTCGTTGATAAAATTATCGCTTTTT
Organism: Megamerina dolium; assembly: GCA_963854835.1. Lineage (NCBI taxonomy): Eukaryota > Metazoa > Arthropoda > Insecta > Diptera > Megamerinidae > Megamerina > Megamerina dolium. Next base: position 50,274,580 of record OY978527.1, read on the forward strand.
CAAACAGTTTAACTAGTTTATTGAAAAAAAAGAAACGAGTATAAAATATACAAAAGCGGTCAATTGACTTGTGAACAGACAATCAAAATCTTCCAAAAAGCAGATGTACAGCAAATTTTTAATTAGTTAGCTTACCTACCGGGTGACTTGAATTGCATTTTTATGTGAGTGTGTATTCGTGTGCTTCTACCCACCCATTGTAATTTTGAACATAACCAAAACCAATACTACAATAATGGTTGCTGTTTAGTGCTTTTCATCATAATAAAATTTTCATACTACATATTTCTGTAAGTACATATGTATGTGTAAGCATGAGTATGTAATGATTTTATGACATTTTCTTGTTGTGCTGTGCCTTTGATATACTGCGCACTGTATTTTTCCTTGCTGTTGTTGTTGCTGTTGCTCATTTTCCAAAAATATACTCAATTGACCACTACTTTTTCTTGTGCTTCATCACATTTATGTACATTTATGTTTTCCATAAAATCTCGCAAGGGGCAAATACTCGTATCATTTAAGATCAGTAAAGATTTTTATTTCATCATTGAGATTCATATAGAAAAAAACGATTATATGTTGGCTAATATTATTTCGAAAATTATAATTCAATCATCGAAACTCCAAGAAGGCTTTTGGCCCTAAATACTCGATTTTTAGGGTCCATATTAGCATTAAGCACAAAATGGTACACCGCAAAGTAACAGATTACCCGGAAGATCTTCGTCAGACCAGAATAAATCGATTTGTGAAGAATTTAGTAACAAATTCTTGAACAATACCTGTACCAGTTCGAATTCGAGCAAGATTAAAAGCTGAATAACCTTCATCAGACATAAGTAAAAAATGAAATCCGAGCCATTTTTGAAGAAGGCGCTAAAAAAGATTAGAGAGTCTATTGTAAATTCTACAATAAATTACTAGTTGAAGAAAGAAATATCCTTAAAACATCCAAATCCGCAAATCGATGTGGAAATCCCCAAAAAAGCAATAAATTCGCATTTCTTTTGGGATATATCATTAGCAGATGGGAATAATCAGACACCGTTCAACTTTTTCGCTGAAAACTTTGGCCATATTATTGCTGAACTACGGCACAAAATGATTATAGACGCGGTCGATCAGGTACGGCTTTAATATATCTGAAATATTATAGAAAATTGAAAATTATCCACCAAATAAAGTCAAAACTCCTCATATTTTGGCATTTTTTTGTTTTTTTTCTTTCGAAACTATAGCACCACACTCTAGAAAACACATGTTAGCTTCATTTTGCGCGCTAACGAATCTAACAAATTTAGCTGACTTTTGAGAAGTAGCAAAAATAAGACGATGCAATGAAAATGAAAGAAAATGAGAAAAACAAAATGATGACAACCTAAAGTACATTTGCTATTTCTCTAGTAGTTTTATGACATTTTTATTTGTACAACAACAACAACAATAAACTGCTTACCAGTACTCATACATAAGCTGTAGTAGCATTGATCATACATTATGGCCATAACCACTAGCACCAACCAAATAGCACATTACTGCTACTGTTATTGCTGCTGTAGCTAATAAAACTATTAGAATAACAACAACAGCAAAATCGCAATTATTACAAATACAAAATAACGAACAACAACAGCAACAACAACGAACCATTTTAATGAAGAGGAAAATATGGCCTGCAGTGTCCAGCAAGTCAAAACAACTAAAATGGGCTATAAAAAAAAAACTTACTTTACCCACTCGTCATCTATAAATACGAGTTGTACATATATTTACAGTGGTAATGTTGTTGTGCGAATTTTTGCATTTCCATTGACATGGAGAGTGTGAGAGAGAGGGTGAGAGCGAGAGCGAAAGAAGGGAAAGAGCGCTTTCGATTATGTTCATTCGTCTCGGAAATAGTTGTGCACTTGTTTAAGCGATTTTTAAAATCAGCAGGAGCTGTTATTAAACATATTTACGATTGTAGTTTAAAGAAATTGTTGATTGTTGGGAATAATATTATGCTGCAAATTAAAAATGGTTTTAATTCGTAACCAAAATAGATACAAATAATTCTATTGTATATATATATGTATATTACATACGTGTAAGTTCATATGTGTAATTACTGTTAAAGTTAGCATTAGCAATAACATCAAAACATCAACCTTTCACACTTATTTTAGTCTAGTCCTAGTAGCAGCTCTAACTACTTATGTATGTATGAATAATTACCTAAATAATAAACGTTTTACAAACTCGTGTTTACGAAGAAGTTTCCATATACTTGTGACTATTTAGCACTACAACACCGAAAACGCACAGTTCATTGTATAGAAGGTACTTACTTATAGTTCTATTGACCTATTCCAGAAGCTTGATCTATTGTGACATCGCTCGCAGACAGTTGCATTGCATTGCAAATGCAAATCTTTTTTTGCTGGGCTAATGACACTCTTTTCCTGTCTTTGCTCTATGATACTGCTCCAGTGGGTTGTAAATTTGGAGCCTTCACATTTCTAGATATCTTCATTGATGTGATCGTTAACTAGTCCACAGAACTAATTAGGAACATTTGATCTCTAACCTGTTCAACCACTGATTCTAAGACACATTTCTCTATAGTGGACAAACGCATACACACATTTAGATATGCGAATCACTCTATCTTGTGAATTTGCGTAAAAAAACCTCGGTCAAATTTATTCATACTCAATTTGACTTTTCTTGATAAGTGATGAGTTTGTTTTCCTGTATATTTCCATCCATTTTGTATGGAAGCCCCTTTAAGCGATAAAGATAGGGAATACGTATGTAAGTTCGTGAAAAATGTTTGTTAACAAAATCTTTGATATTTTGACCCTTCTTTGAGCACCCTTGAAACAGTCAGAGCCAATTTGATGCAAACATCACTTTTGTAGAGGAGCCTCCCTACAGGGTGTAGATAGGATGAAAATACGTTCGAGGGAACTGTTTGAAAGGAAAAGTTAATGGTAGTTGTCCCTAAAATTCACTCGCTTGATAGCAATTCTTTGACAGCTGTGGGATTATTTGTCGATTTTCTATTGTTTTAAGGTATAGAGATAGAGAGTATGTACTTTTCTGAAAAATGTTTAACTGATCAAATTATGAAGGGCTAGCCTTATATTTGATCCATCTGATGGTCATGGTTTTTTATTAAATTTTTTTAAGGCAATTCTTGTGAAGCTGTGTGGTTATTTGACGATTCTCGACCATTTTTTGTGAAACTTGGCTTCGGCGCAACACCATTTGATCGGTATTTGACGTACTCCACCAATACAATTTTTGGCCCACGCATTACTTTATGCAACCTCACAGAGTAAAAGCAACTCACGTATTAAAATCACATTCTTAATGATTTTCACATGTCACTGAACTATAGTTGATAAAGAGGGGTGGCAATCATAAGCTTCAGCATCAGTTTCTGGAAATTCTTGTTTGTATTTCTTGCATAATCCATTTCTTCTCTATGACTCTCAGTCACTGATCGTAACTATAAAATGCTTCTCTTATGACTTCAATGTAATAATGTTTTCTTTTTGTTGCATTTGCCTTTATCACAAAGAAAATCAAATACTTCAATATATAATTATTACATATAATCTATAATTTATGTCCACTTTCTGTCAATTATAATGACACCATTACAATTACAATGCTATTACGAGTACTTTAATGTGGTATGCGATATGTACCTATATAAACAGAAAATTATTTGCGAAATTAAATAAAAAGCATCATGAACAAATTCTCCACAGCAGCAGCAGCAGCAGCTCACAATTATCTTCATCATCGTAGTAGTAATAATGGCAATCAATATCAATATTAACAACAACAGCAACAGAATATAAAATAAATTCAAAGGAAAAAAACCCTGGTATCAATACTGATTGTGACTGTGACATGTTTGTCGCACAATTACATTTATTCACGCGAACATATTGTAATTGCATATAATTTCCTGCTTGTCAAACAACTGTAGAATTACACACGTACGCATATATATGTATATGTATACGTTACACTTAGCAACATGCATCTATACATACTATGTATGTATATACAATATATTGTAGTATATTTATAAGTACTTATATGAATGCACACACGTGCATTCACAAAAAAAAAAAAAAATTATAATGAATAAAATGAAAACTTCAAAATGGTTAAATACGACTACGAGGACATTACGTGTATGAGCTCATATTTTTTGTGCGGACCAGGCTCACTGTTGTCTGGCAGCAACTTCATGTGAATAAGAACAAAAACAATATAAACAAGAACAACAACAACAACATTCGTAAACATCATCATTAATATCTGATGTTTTCACATCTTCAACACGATCACTATCTTCATGTGTCCAGTGCAATGCATCAAAATGACCATGCACATATATACACACAAGCCGTAACGACAGTGACAAACAACATGAACCATCGTCATCACGATCAACATAATCATGATGAATGCCAACAAATATTCATACCTAACTATATACTTGTAATTGCGGAACTGATTCACATACAAATTTCAAATCGCATACTGATCTGATGTGATCTGATCAGATGGTGTAAGAATAATAATATTCGAAATATACATAGCAGAATAAGAAGTAAGAAATACATATTCCAAACCACTGCTACATAGGTACTTATAATATTTAATACAAAATCTCATGAAATTGATCAGACTTGGTTGTTGTCTTGCCTGTTTTAAAGATTCTCCATATAACTTGTACTTTCGTACTTTCGCATGAATGACAATCAACATTAAGTTTAACGAATCGTACACAAACTACTAGCCAAACAATAGAGTGATCATGTAGCCATTATGTTCATATGCTAGCTGTTTAAAATCATAATTCATCAATTCTTCTTCATCATGATCATCTGCAGCTTTTATTTAGTTTGATGTCGACAACTGTTTTTTTTATTTTGTCTCTCAACTTTGTTGCTGATAAAGTTACTCTAATACGAACTGGCATATTCATACTAAACTAAATGAAGCAGAGTACAGAAAAGTAGAATTGAAAGAAGCCACCACAAAGTACAAAGTTCAATTTTAGTCATCATCTATTTAAGAAGTTGATGTTGTTGTTGTTGTTGTTGTTGTTGTTGTTGTTGTTGTTGTTGTTGGATTCATGTCTACCAGCTACAATAGCGACTACAATAGTAAGAGCATTGATAAATTATTCTAACACTTTCGTTATCTCTCACCTAAAAAAATGTTGGAAGGTATGTACTAATTCATCGTGCTCGTGGAAGCAAGCAACCAATTCATTTCCTTTTTCATTCGCATTGCATGTGAACTCTGGTTGGTGAAGAGGCATGAATGTAATGAAAGCGCAGACAGTGAATTCGTAAAAAATATATTTTTGTATAGCTACCCAAAGGGGTTTTTGGCATACTTAAATCCAGCAAATTAAGCACTAGCTTGGGTGTATTGATATATCGAAGGAATTTATGCTCCAGGAAAGAAGGTGTTTTGTATGGAACCCGGTAGTGGAAAAATTAACAATGCAAATCTAACATTATTTTGAATTTCAAACTAACACCAGCGATCACGATTCGATCAATGCTTCAGATATTCAAGTAAACAACATATAACTTTGGAGCAAAGTTGCTATTGATATCTCAGTACACTCTTACAGAAATATTTACCATAAATCATAACTTAGAGGTTGCAAAAATTATAATTTATATGTTGCAACTCTATTCTATTTCTCAGTTTTTTCATAACGAAGCAAAAATATATACCTAATATGAACCCGATTACTTGCATGAAAGAAAGTTTTTGGTGCAAGTGCCAAATACCACACTCTGAGCTGAAATGTATGACCCTATAACATTAGATTTTCCTCTACGACATTACCTCCAAAGATACAAACTTCCCATATCCAACGCTTAAAGGAACTCTCATACAAAATGAACATAAATACATCTGAAAATCTGGAAATAACCACATAGTTCCCAAGAATCGCCTCTAAAGTGATAAAAGGACTGACCTCAAGTAATTTTGCTTCATCAACATTTCCTCCGAACATAATTATCCCCTGTCTTTAGAAATTGGCTCTAAATCGATAAAACGTAGGACTTAGTCCAAATAATTTTTTCTCACTAAAACTTCGCCCAAACATACTCCCTATTTCCAACATTTATGTGGGCTCCTATACAAAATGAACGCAAAAGCACCTGGAAGCCAACAAAAAGCCACGAAGATGCCTATGGATTGCCTTTTAATCAATGAAATATAGTACTGATACCTATTAATTCTTCCTATGAACTTACTAACTACGTATCTTTACCCCTAAGGGAACTCCCCTATAAAATTAATACTTTTATGACGGATATAAAAACTGAAAAGTAGGCGGATTTAAATTTGAAATTTGTCTTTTGTGTCCTTGAGAAGAAATACTTGAAATTATCCAAATATTATTTTTTTCATCTTAATGTATCAACATACGCTTTATGATGGAGGTTTCTGTAAAATAAAAACAGATCTATATGTACATATATTCTTATATGTGTCACTAACCTGACTATGCCTATAAATACTATATACGTATACGATCAATACTTTATGGCCAATTCTTCTTTGAAATATAGCAAATGACTGACTTTGACTTTACACATCATGAATTTTATACTGAGCAGCACAAGGTCAAAATAGCAGCAATAGCAGCACCTTGTAACTACCAATGCAAAAACTTGCTAGTAATAGAAGCGATTTATGCAACGAGAGGCAAACAAAAATGAGGATTGCATATCTCATTCAAAAATAAAAATTGCCAATAACTTACAAAGCAATTACTTTGGTAGAAAAAAAAAAACAAAGAAATGAAAAAACCTGAAACGAAGACTTCGTGTCATGCTTTCTTTAACTTTCATGTCATATGGGCATATAAACATATAAATATAATACCGATGAAGTTCTTAAATTCCATTGTAATGTAATATTGCAGATGATAATACATAATGTAATATGCAAAAGGAAAAAAATGAAAAGGAAACAAGTTTTACTTTTAGTTTTTTAAAAAAAAATTTCATAATCATAAGATTAACTTGTGTAAAGCAATAAAAAAACACACACACACACAAATGAGAATTAGATGAAATTGAAACCGATTATAACATAATAATCTGAAGTGTGTATGCTGTACATACACTCGAGTATATTTGTATATTTAGTCATACCCCATTTTAGCTTGAGGTCACATTTAACTCAATGCAATTTTATTGCTATGTCTCTTCGATGGCGATGATAATGATGATCGTATTGATAACGATTATGATGATAATTGTGATTATAATCATTTAGAAGGCGAGGCATTGCCACTACTACAACTATTACTACCTACAACAACTACTACTTCTACTACTACTACACTACTACTACTACTACTACTACTACTATATATGTACTACCGATCAGTTACTGATCACTTGCTGATCGTTCACTAATGTCAAAAAAGAAGCATTTTTTTTATTATACATAATATCTGTAAGCTATATATATTTACTATTTACAAAAATCATAGAAATATTCAAGTGACATTTGCTCGCCCATTATTACTGAATACTGATCGTTTGCCCAGATGTTAGTGCCACTTGTGGCGGCTCTCATAGTCATAGGTACATACATATTACAACAATCTAAGATGTATATCTCTCTATGTAGCCAAAATATCTTGAATATTGGTAGCCATGTACATTCGTGTATTTATTCCTTATATGCATATGTGGTGCATTTACTTAACAACACAATTGGTTGCTGTTGGTTACTATTGCAATTGCTTTCGCTTGCATACACTTGTACAGTATGTATGTACATGCATACCTACAAATCGACAAACTGCATATTATTGACGCTTACGGCATTTTACATGTCGATTTCTTATTCACTGCCACCCTCCTTCTACCATATTGGTTCTCATGTCATTATGACCAAGTTTGTATTGGGCATAATATTCAAGCAGCATGCTCAAGTGGCTGCAGTGTTGGAGGCGTCGGCGGTATTATTTTAGTAATTTGTTGACAAAATGACAACCAATCGTTGTGTTCCCATGGCACGATGGTTGGTTCCATTCGCAAGTCATTTTATGGCTTTCACATTGTCGTCTTTGCCACAAAACACATTCATATGTACGATATGTGGGTACCTACTTGTACATATCAGATGAGAAGACTTTTAATGTTTTTTTTTCATATTGCCGTTGGTTAGGTCGCATGCGCGGAAAACATGTTAATGGTCTTACAAACGGAATTTATATGCTTTGATGGTAATTACAAGTATTCAAGGTAAATGATAAAAAAATAAATGGTATCGAATTGGTAGTGGAAGAATGAACGTATTATAAACGTAATTATGATAGGGCTTTTAACATAGTGTATTTCAAATAAACAAGTATTGTATTGATTTATAAAAATGAACTCCAGAGTCCAGAGAATATATCTGTTTAGTTCCTCGTAGTTATATTTCAATATTCTCCTGTGTACGAATGTTGATCAAATCGTCCTTGTCTTAACTCTTCCCTTCGAATACGTTCAGTAACACGTACTCAAGTGAAAAATACAAAGAAGTCAAGTACAAAGTTTCAAAGAAATAGATATAAGGGTAATGACTAAAAAGGTCTACATTTGACGTGTGTACTTTCTGAATGACAACAGCAACAACAACAACAAATGAAGAGGTAAATCATTTCTTTCTATTTCAATATAACATAGCACAACAACAACAACAAGCATCAAATTGTTTCAGTTTATAAACGTCTTCGATATAGGGGAATTAGTTCATAGATCGAAATAGTATTTTTTTCAATTGTATTTTTGCACTGGTGCCACTAAAGTATCAATTAGAAATCGTCGATGAGAACATCTTAAAACTATTTTAATGAATACTTGTATAATTTTTTAAGGATTTTTATCTAAAGAAACAATTTACCTTTTCAAATTTTTGGATTGAATTTACTTATTTTTTATTTGAAATGGGTTTACTCAATAATGCAGCACTGCCACCAAAAGGAACTACATATTATAGTAGAAAACCACAGAGAGGTATCCTTTGCAGAAGTAAATTTGATATAACATGGACGAACGTGCTGAATATATGCTTTTTAGTTGCAGATAATGTTACGAAGTGGCATAGTTTATTCTGGTAGCTCCTTCCATTTACTTCAAAGGTTGTTTAGCTAGTTTCCAACTTCTTAGTCCCCTATTACAGACAGCACACAGTTCTATGTAATAAGCGTTCACAATTTGATACGCTTATACCGATGCTCCTATCCTTCACTCGTTAAAAAAGCCAGACCTGTTCATAAATGAAAAAGCTATCTATGGTAATCTCCGAAAATGATGCTAATTCCTCAAAGGAATCTCGACCCAAATGTTTTCTAATCCTAATCAGGGCAGGACAGTAGCACAGCAAGTGTTCTCCGAGCTCCTCCGTGGCACTGCAGCACCTGCACAAGCCATGTGCGTGATGGCATCATGGCAATATGGAGGCCTATGAGAAGTAGACAATGACCACTCCAACGATGGTTAATTGAGATTGGTCAATCTATATGTGCAGGACCTACTGAGCAAGGGACTCAACAGCTTCGCAATCCTGTAGATGAGAGATTCTATCCTTACTTTCTGTACAATGGAAGTAATTTCCTACAATTTGTATTTGCATATAACTACAGGAATTCCTATAAGTAAATTATCTTCATTAGGCATCTTATTTGTGCCCTGTATTCGAGCTCTTTGGCTCTATAATTTTTCCCAATCGGGCTCAGTAACCCGGTATCAAGAATGAAAATATATTATACTACTCTTCCATCTCGTTAAAATATGCTCAGCAGTCAATGACGATCTTTGATTTATAGAGAAATTATTTCAGGTTTTTAATACCATCTTGGCTATTACTTAAAATTCAAGACATTGAGCTGGTGTAATAATGTATTATTTTAAATTTTTAGCCTTTTTCTACCTTTTTTTCTAAGGAAGAATTGCAATATTTTCAGCTTACGAGTTTAGTTTTCGAACGTGTCATGACTCTATCGATCATCCGAGCCAAACTAAAAACCCTTCCTAACAATTTCAAAATTCCCCTATATGAATGGAGTCACCCAAATCGATTAAAGAAAGTGTGTATTCGTTTAAAATCAAGAAAAAACAAAAAAAGTCGTAAAAAAAACAGAAACGACAAGTCAAAACGTCATTGTCGTTCTCGAATGCAAAATAAAAACATACATATTCATACATACTCGTATATGACACGATGACAAAATGGCACGACATCATTTTACACGTCACTCAAACTGTAGCGTAAACGAGCGACAGGCAAATGTATAGTTAGGTGGAAGAGAGCAAAGCGGGATATGGAAAGCAGGAAACTGCTAAGTCAAATGAAATTGTAACAAATTATAGAAGGCTCCAAAAGAACAACGTCGTCAACAGCAACAGCAACAACAACAACAACAAACACTGTTGGGTAATACATGCAATGCAAAGCAAGCAATTCAGCTGATGTGACATGTATGTGACACGAGGACGTTTTCAAGTGAAAATGGCGCAGATTGACTTGACTTTATTGAAGTTTGCTGTGTGTGTGTGTATATATGTTTAGTGTTTTTTAAATAAAAATATGTACATACGAGTATTTTGTAGATATCTGTAGTTTAAGTTTGCAAACGACCGTATTATTAAGCCACCAAGATTATTATGACTGCTGGCAACAAAAATAAAATGCATAACAAAACAACAGACGCAGTGTAAGGCAGTTTGGCAAACAAGCACAATATATTATTTACCACACCCTCTACACCAACCACACTTGTACTTATGTAGCTGCAATGTTTTTGAAAATTATTATTATACAAATATCTTTGTGTGTATATATATAATGATTTCATAGTGGCACAGCCATTTTGGTTATGGTGTAATTTACAATTTTCCAATATAATCATATCACTTCTGTATGTAAGTAGTATGTGTATATAAATCTACATACTACGTGCGCCTTATTATTGATACTAATGACAAAGCAAGTATTTTCGATAGACTAACAATATTGCCGTGAGGCATTTAAATAGTAATACATACATACCATACATATGTATATAATGTGCTTACAAGAAAAAAATAATAATTTTAGGCGTGAAAATTATTATTGTCTACTTCCGCAAACTTCTTAGAGAAAGAAATTAAATACAAAAATAAATCATTAATAAGAAAATTATAAACAATTTTTTTTTTGATAAATAATTAATCGTCACATCAATAGAAATAATACAATACAATAATTTTTTAATAAGTAATTAAAATGAGCCTTGATTTATTAAACGCACTTACACTGCCTATGAATTCATTTAACGTATGTACGCTTGGACGATTTTCAAGGTAATCATACATATGTACATATATTACGTTAATTCAATGCTGACCTCTGTGCCAAAGCTGTCTTATTATAAAAGAAGTTAAATGATTTTACACATATTTTATATAAAAACTATAATTAAATTCAAACCCAAATATTCCTATTTACTGTCAATATTTTTAATCAATACATATTTTTCATATAGTCAAGGACTTCTTGTATATTTGTCTCAGCAGAAATTGTCGGTTTATATCCTACACATGTAGAGATTAGTAAAAAGGGGGCTAACCATACCCATATTTTAAGCAGTAAACGAATTTTAGGTTTGCAATATATTGCGCTACAAAGCTGCACTAAAGCGCAGGCACGGTTCAAACAATCCTTTAGAAATTATTTCTCCTTACAATACTAGTCCTAAGCGGAAGATTGTGTAAGTTATAGTCGTATAAAGTTTTTTTAAGATTCCTCGACTTTGTATGGGAGCTTTAATAAATAATAGGTGAGGTTCGCCAATTTCTTTCAAATTATTACGCACTATATTATTGATCAACATGCTAAATATTTTTGTCGTAGAATATTAAATAAATTATGACAAGTTATTTTTTTTCATTACGAGGTTAGACTCTTTAATTACTCCGAGTGAGCGCTGCAGCTGACATATTGCTCCCATTTTCAATAATATTAGTTCCCTTATACCGAAGACCTTTCATGACAAATTGTATCGAAAAATTCTCAAAAATTCGTTCAAGCTACCATTCTGACAAACAAAGTAATAGAAAGATTGATTAAACGATGAACGAAGGGACTGCCGGACAGATGGACAGATGAACTGACTTCTTTGCATTGATCGTGGAAGCGACTCTGACCAAAAACATACATACTATTACATATCTCAGAAGGTTCCTTCTTGTGCTTACGAGCATCTGATTAAAATGAACAGACCCTTATACTTCCCAAGCAGCGTATAAAAATGAATAGTTTTGCTCTAATGTTGGTTTATTATTGTCACGAAGTTGTGAAGGTAGATCTGTACAATTCCTTTTTCAATATGCTACCAGTCCAAAGATCATTTTCTGGCCCGACTTGACGAATTTATTGCGTGATTTTACCGCTGGATAATTTTAATATGATTTCTAAAATCGCAAAAGCCTTTCCTCAGTGATTATCATATCTTTCCAAGTCCTGGAGGACCAGGAAACGATCACCCTTAACACAACATGACACTGGTTAACTGGTTATGTACACAAATTCTATTTTAAACTACTCGTATTTAATCAAATAAAAAGACTAATCCTCACTAAAAAAAAAACAATCACACTACGATCCTCTACGTCTTGCCTTTCCGTACAAATGTACACTCCGAACCGTCTATGATCTAGGATTAAGTGCAGTAGAACGTGTCTGCATTTCGGATTAGTACCCTGTAAATTCATCTAAAATTAAGCATCCCATAATTTGTGCTAATTCACTCTTAAGCTTATTCTATATTATTTAATAATTTGCAATCATCTTGATCCACTGAACAATTACTTATTTCTCATCCAAAAATACAACTTAATACAGAGTATACAAACAACAAATTCGTACTGCAGTAATATTAATACAGTTAAATCAGTTTAATTCCATAAAAATAAAAATTGCACTGAAATGAATAGAAAGAAACAGAAGTAGATGAAGATCAAGTGGAGAACACAATATAGAAAACCAGTTTCAAAAGCACAAGTGCATACATATGCTTTATAGTATCAACCAAATAAACAATCAAAGCCACGAACATCATTGCCACCGCAACGATCACTTTACATACATATGCACAACAGACCGACTCTCACACATTTCCTCCATACACATACATGAATAAATACTTTCTTATTACTTAATCAATGATTTGATATATTAATTAAAAGCAAAAACAACAATTAATAAAAAATTATTAATCAACATAAAGCCAGTAAGGGGACGATTGTATTTATGTGTGTGTACAAGTACTTTGGCGGCAATGTGCCAATATAAGTTGAATATAAAAAGTAAGTTGAACAAAAAAAAAATCGAGAAAAAAAATGTAAATGAATTAAAGAAAAGAACAACGAGAAACAAACAAACAAAAAAAATAAAATGGAGCGAAATTGAGAAAAGAACAATACAAATACAATGGCTAACATGGTAAGCGTGCGAAAAATCACTGAGAACAACAATAGGACAAGAAAATATGAGCAAAACAACAACCAAGAAAAACAAAAAAAAAAAATATAAACAAACAACAACTGAGTAAAATAATACCAAATAAAAACGTAGGGGAGAGAGAGAGATACAAAACTGCGATGTTATTAAAATCAGTTAAGTGTTAAACCGAGTGTGTAAAACTATTTATAAAAGTTTGTGCAAAAGCGAAATTTTATCTGAACCAGCAGCTTTAACATTGTCGACAATACAAAACACACACACACACACACACACCAATAATGGAAGGTAGAAAAAAGTGAAATGAAATGAAAATGAATAATAACAATAATCGTGGCAGTAGCAACAACACAGCAACACCATCACCACCATCACCAATAATACAATAAGCAATAACAACAATAAGCAATTGTATCACAAAAATAATAAAACACAACAATGAACTTACCAGAAAAGCTTTAATCTATTTGAAGAGAGGGCAAAGAACACATAGAGAGAAAATCAGAAAATAACATGATCAAGCGCAGTGTCTGTCGTTTAGCGCACGATCGCCCTTTCATTACGATTTTCGTTCATTTTGTTCACACTCTTTCCTTTATGGAATGCCCTAAAACAAATAATAAACGTTTGGGGTTTCTGACTTCATCTTCTTCTTCTTCTTCTTCTTTTCCTTCTTCTTCTTTATATCTGTGGCACATAAAACCACTTGTTCGTATTTATTAATCTTACAACAATAAGGAAGCGGCAATAAAACATTTTCATCGATTAGTTGTTCAATCATGTTGCCTGCCTATTTTCATTTTAGGTCAAATCTAAATGAGTTGTTCATTGCTGTTACTCGAATTCCATGAGAAGATTTCGGAAAAGGGTCTGTTACAAATTCCTACAAAGGCTTTCTCACAAGTGTTGAATATATTTGGTAAAAAAAAAAACTACTGAGACCCAGCTACTTTTGCAGTCCTGTTGCTTATTTACGAGGGCGGTCCCAGAACTACACGACCTAGCATATAGAAGCGGCAGCGGCTAGACAGTTCATACTATAAAGAGGGTATCGAAGCTATAGAATATCGCTAGGAAAAGAGTATAGAGCTAAAAGGAGATTATTTTGAGAAATAAAGAAAAAATTTCCCAAAGTTGTTGTGTTTTCTTTGTTAGGTCGGGTAGTTCTAGGACCGACGTCGTATGTACCGAAATGTACAGGTTGGTCTAGCCCGAGACCAATGGACCAGGCACCATTGCTTATGGTATCATTATTAATATAATTTTTCATTAAATACAAATATTAAATAAACCAAAAAAAAACAATGTTAATCTGTGGCATATTCCCAAACTTTATATTTCATTAGCTACAACTTATTTTCAGTCCACATATACATACATACATAGACACAAACATTTATTATTACTGAACTTGTTATTTTTCATGTAACACGTTTCAAGTTCGACCAAGTCACGCGCTTTAGCCAATTTAATTCATTGTCAAATGATACTTAATCCAAATCCACAGTCAACATCAGACAGACGGTATATAGAGATGCCAGCAAAAAAAAATGAAAAAAATATATATTGCCAACAAAAGAAAAATATTCTAAAATAAATCGTGTTTGACAGTGCATGAAATGGACCACAACTACTATTAAATGCGCTTTGTCATATCTTAGGATTACCATAATTTGAATGGACATTTGTAAATTGATCTTTTGCGACATTTTTCTAATTTAATGCCTTTACGAATATTATGAACAAACTGAAGACGATCGAGAATATAAGTTAGATAATATTTCGAAATCGAATTTTTTCACACAAAAGATGCAAAATATCAATGAAAAATACAAATACAAAAAATATACAAAAAATTAACGTAATCTTCCATTTGACATGTGCTCAACACAAAATTTGGTAGTTATATGCTAATGAATTGTATAAATATTTATTCATCTGTTTATGTTAAATTTATTTTCTTCATATTAACAATTATTAATAAACGACAAAACATCACCATCGCCATAGTTGTCGTCGTGTTTGTCGTATTGATAATATCACAACAAGTTGCTAATAAGAATATTTAATCATAATAAGTACTAACTAATATTATTTATTGCCTTGTTTAATTTTGATATTAAATTTTTAATTTATTTATTATACATATATTTTGTAATTGTATATTTTTTAAATTCTTCAACACTTAGACGATATAGCGACAATTTTTTTATTTCTCTTCACAGAATTCCATTTAAAAGCATTTCATAAATATTTATTGACAAATTTTTTAGCACACTTGCACGATCGATCAGCATGATTATGATGGTGAATGTGTTTTTGTTTGCGAGAGATTTAATATTTCAGTAAATATTTGTATATAAATTTTTGTCATTTGATTTTAATTAGCTGTGCTCTAATGTAATACTCATTTATAGTAGAATAAACGTGATGTTCATACGTTACCTAACCTTATTTTAGGCTTCCGTTTGTATCACGCATTAAGGGAATGTTAGGTTTACCAAATTATGTATTGATTATGAACTGTTACTGAATGAACAGTATTTATTGCAAAAATAGTCGAACATTTTGTTGTCACTTTTTCGACATTGAAATAATGTCTCTCGTGTTCTCGTACGCAATAGTTTGTGATAATTGTTACCAACTATCACGTTTTGGCGTTCACGTACCCAAAAAACTTGCAAAGAAGGGGAAATTGAGAGAGCGAAATTACATTTCATTTTGAGGGGAAGTTGCAAATTGTTACTGGACAAATTTATGCCAGTAAAGACTTGCAAGTAGGAAAAATAGCTGATCATACGCAAAAGAAACTAACAAGCAAACAAACAATTGCAATTTACTTAGTGGAATATCAGCTGTTCGTGAAACTTGCGGGTTTTTGCTGGTTTTGCGTTCTTGTACTTTTTGGCATATTTTTCTCTTTGAGAGCGAATGCTGTCAAATTCTCAGAAATTTGTTTACTAGATAATTGTTACTGGAAAAGTACGAAACACACCTAATGTTATATCATAAAAGTCTATATGAATATTTTTGATCAGAAGCACGATATCAGTAGCAAGTTCCAATTGTGTTTGTGAAGTGTTAAAATCTTGTGTGAAATTGTGAAAGTTTAAAATCTCCAGCTTTTAATAACATCATAAAGGCATCGTTGTAGGAGCGTAGTCTGAAAAGTTTTCGAATTTATGTAGTGTATAATTCTGTTGAATGGGTTGGTAACCCACTATAAACTCTAAATAATTCGTCCCACTATTTTTCGCTCTCTTTCTACTCTCTCTCTCTCTCTCTCACTCTCGTGTTCTCCCGGTTTATTCTCTTTTCTTTTTCTTTTCACTTCTTGTTATTTTTAATATTATTGCTTGGTTGACATAAACTCCCTCTGTAGAAAAAGTGCGCATTTTACTGAATAAATTAATAATTATAAACTTAAATAAAAAAAAATAACTTATCGCCATAGTTTTATTCTATTTATTCTAAAAAAAAAGTGAAAAAGAAGTATCCTTGACTTAGATTGCAGTAACAGCAGCAACAGCCATATTAGTCGAGACAACGAGCACGATTGTCGTCTGGCAAGTCTGCCTCCAAACTTTTACTATAAATTTATCTAACTTTAGGGCAATATTGTGCTTTATCAGGTAAAAAGCTTTTTTTGTTTCAATATATATTCATGCATATTTCTCAATCAAATGGAAATTTCCAAAAATGGATTTATTTCATTTTGCTATATCCTTCCCCATATGAATTATTTTGAACTATAAAATATAAATTGCATTTAATTAAATACCTTTTATTTGTTACAGAGCAACAAAAAATATATATATACCAACGCACATATACGAGTATTCACATATTAGCCAATTTGATGGTGAAGGTGAAGTTGCTATTTTGTTTGATGTTTTTAGATCATCTCGAAGATGTTGTCTATCAATAAATAATATATTGCATAAGTTTAATGACTAATTTCTGCAATTGCTTCATATATAGAGTGAATATACGTACTATCATACCTTTGTTCCTCCTCAATGACATTGAACGTATGTAGTAACGAGCCAATTTAAAATCGCTCTTCACTTTCATTACGATCCGGTATGATCATCGGTACTTAAGTATATTGTTTTCAAATATATTTCAGCTCAAATTATGTATAATTTATTATTTTAACGAAAAGAAAAAAATTCGGATGCTTCTTCTTCTATGCTAAGTTAATTTTTTTCCAACTTGAACTTGTAGCAGTAATTATTGCGTTCATATCGAAATGAGACTAGTTGTATTCTACCTACATGCTTGCACACATACGCAAAACGACTCTTTAATAGAAGATACATATTTTTTTTTTGGTGCTTGTTCACATATAAATGAATATATTTAAATACGGAAATCTACACTCATACAGACACACAGAAATACTGCAAATTATTAATATCAGTCAAAATGTATGCTTTTATGATGTGACTGAAAATAACCAGTTAATGATTTGCAGAACGAATAAGAAATACCATTAAAATAATTGTTAATCATATTATTGTTGGGTGACCTTATTGTTCTTTAATTGATCTTGTGATGGTCATAGATTACTACATTCGTACTTATGATTTTATACAAAAAAAAAATAAAAAATAAAAAAGAGGCGTGCAAACATATGCTTAACTATAGCTTTTATTTTTTTTTTGTATTGTAATAAGTATGAATATTCAAGCAAAAAAAAAAAATGTAATTACGCCAGACATGTTAAAATAACAAAACAACATCATTTAATAATATTTCATCAACATGTTAATAATACAGGGTCGGGAGCAATTGCCATTTCGGTTCACCGAATCCGGCTATTGAAAATTTAATAAATAATAATTATTCGTATATGAAAACCGATTATATTTAAAACTCAAAATTTAGAATAATTCCTTTAAATATACTTACATTCTTCTGTTTTGAGGATCCTAGCACAATTTTCTATTATAGAGGCTACCAATAATTTTTTCATGCCGTCATTCTGGTTATAAAAATTAAATAATGATATTTTTCTCTCTCACAATAACCATGTATAATAAATGCAATACAAAACATCCACAAATTCAACAAAAAAAAAATTATTAAAAAAAAATAATTTTAATCACGCTTAAAGAGCAAAAAAAAAATTTTTATAAGAAAAAAAAATCAGTTCAAGAACTTTTTATTGTAAATATTGTATGTCGAAAGTACAATACACATACAATATATCAAAAATTATAATATCAGCTAATTGAGAACAAAGAAAAATATATCGTAAAGTAGATGTATGTGTATCTCATTTAATTTCAAACAAATCTGGCAACCTTGAAAATGTCATTTTTTTATGTATTGCAATTGATAGAGTGAAGGTTGGTTCTTCACTAAGAAAAATAAAAACAACAAATAACAACATTTAATACAAATTTTTATTTTTCCATAAATTTTTACCAGTTCTTGAATAATTTAACATCGTCAATTGTCACTTTTTTATGACAATCAAAAAACATTTTTATTTTATTTTATTGAATACTTTTAACTATACATACATTTGTAATAGTATATAATTAAAGCGGCTTATTTCAAAGTATTCAATGCATTAACATTTCATTTTTAATGTGAAAATCTTAAGCGAGAAATACGTATGTGCTGTAAATACGAGTAATCCTTCTATATTAGTCGCTAACGCACATTTATGACACATCACAAACACTTTGTATTTTCGTTAAAATTCTGTAGTTTTTCATTTTTTTTTTATGAAGTGATCAATTTTAATGGGTATTTATAAACCATTTTTTGATGGCTACTTTTATTTGACACGATCAGATTTTGTGTTATTCATTTTTCACAAGTTTTATTACAAATATCATAGCAATAAAACAAGCAGGTATACACATATTGATCATAAATAGTTGACATTTAATTTGTTAACAAAAAGATTGGGTATTCTTTTTGGTCACAAATAATCTTTTAATGTTTTATTTGGTTTCCTGAAAATGTAATATATTTACATATTTGTCATAAAAACTAGATATGGGCATATCCTGAGTTACGGAACATTCATATTTATAAAATATGGAGTAAACACCTAGACAAATTTAAGAATGTGATAGGTACAAATTTTGGCTGTCTAGTAGCATCAGATAAACAGAATATAGAATTTCATTTAAAATAAATTTTTATCAACTATTAATGGTCTTAGTTTACCTGCACTGGGAAATGCCCATAAATAGAGAATGTATATAGAATCATAAATAAACTATAAAGACTTTTTAAAATGAATAAGAAGCTTCGAAATTGTTTATGAACATCAGATCGAAGTATTATTACTTACTAAAGCCCATTAAATGCAGAAGGAGATGTTTATTGGGGTTAAAGTTCATAGAAATATCAATATAGGAGATATAAATTAATATTACCATATCACGGAGCTGATTTTCTAATAAATAATTATTATTGTATTACAATAAATATTGGAGTTCTATAATGTTAGCAGTATATGAGTCAGAAAAGAGAATCAACTGTATAATCATTTTATAAAGTTCAGTTCCAATAAACCATAATTTGGTTTGCGCATTTAATGCTCTCTATAAATAATTTACTTTGGGATTCAGTTTTTATGTAAACTAAATTTTATGTGGTGAAGCTAGTTTAGGTGCAAAATGTACTAAAGTGAGTTGCAAGAAAATGCTACTCGAATGCTGCGCACGAATCAATTTTGGACACACTTTACTACTGGGATGTCCAACGGAACAGACTACCCATATGCTATGGACTTTGGGTAGCTGAATACGAATCCATGGTCGGAAAAAAACTTCGTTTTGGCTATTTTTGTTGTTTTTAGAAGGAAATTAAGTGTAATGGTGGAAATCCAAGCGCGAATTCGCATTCAGCTACTCTGGTCCTTTGGACATTCTACTTATTTTTTTAGTGATATTGCACAATGAACACTTTAAGCAATGGTAAAATGATACATTTTGTAAATGCGAGCAGGTATGTTGTTGTTAACTAGAGTTTGACATTTTACGTCTGCCAACACGAGAAAGTCAGATAAATTCTTCGACTTATTTTTTGTTCTTCTTCTCCTCCTGTTTCATCTATTTCTTCAAGTTTTTTTTGTTCCAATACATATCTTCGCTTATTTTTATGAAATGTTACTGATTTTACCTACTGAAAATCAGTCAAGCTGACTTCTATACAACTGCAAGTACCTATTAACAACATTTTCTTTTGTTTCCAATCTTTTTTTTTCTTTTTCAATACAAACAAACTGATTATTTTCTCTTTTTACTACACCTGTTTTTACGTTATTCATAAAATTTATTTAATTTTCTTTCCTATTCATTCACTGTTGATTTTCTAATATACAATTACTGCATATAACTTTAAGCATCATCTGTCCCCAATAGGAATTTTCTATACTATTGCATACATGTATACACGGTATACCTAATCAATAGAAGCTTTAGGTTATAAATGTAATATTTTAATTTTTTTATCTTTCCACTAATACTATACAAATCTGTGGATACTATTTTACTACTAATATAGCCAGACCGCTTTGATTGGTAAAACAAATAACAGACAAATAATCATTAATAATTACTATACTATACTATATAAAAAAAACTTTAACTATACTATATATCATTCATCAAATTCATACATATTTACGATAAATAACTTGCCCATTCATAAATACAAATCATCGAATAAAGAAATTCATTCAAAATTGTAGGAAACTCGACAAGAAAAAAATTACTAATAAAGTCAGACAGAAGATAAGGAAAGAGAGATATAGAAAGAGAAACAAATGCTTTTAAATAAGCGACAAAATATTTTCAAGCTTCCTGCAAGCAGATGATGATGATTAAATAGCATAGCATATATGTAGTAGATATATTTTTAGAGAACGGAAATAACTTATTAAATTCGAAAACTGATTTATTAATGAAGCAAGCATATGCTCAAGGCATAACTGCCGTTGTCTACTCAAATGTAACTTAATTATTTTAATAGTTATTATGAAGAAGTTAGAGAAAAAAATGCTTAAAAAAAACTACAGAAAATTCAATCTTAATGCTTGTCACTAAAATATAAATCAATGATGGTATATAGGGATATACTTATTGATATTTCCTGCGTTACGTACGTGACATTCGTAAGTGTAGAATATGAAGTAAAACAAAAAAAAAATGGAGAGATATGATACATATTTTCATGGATTTGTCCATCTAAATGAATACTAGGTTAAGTTAGGTTAGTATTGCAGCTATATCTTAGACGCAGAGCATTTAGGCCAATATAAGCCATTGTGATATCATGAGGATAGTGTCCAATCCCTCACCAATTGAACCAACCGGATATGTTTAACAAAGTTCAGATACGTGACTGTCTGCAATTGAAATTTGTCCTCAGAAGACCCAGAGAAATTATTTGTTAGGTGACCTAACATTTGTCTATCCTAACCAATGAGTCAGTGGCGATTTCTACAATATTAGGGGTGTCTCGTTTGATACGATTACGACTTGAACTCATCGCAAGTCAACTCACTGGCTGTCATGTAGTTTGATCTGAGCGCTATGTGATACCTTTATTTGTTAATGAGGGGTAGTCATATAGCTTGCTCTGCTTACTCTGTGATGGCGCTTTCATTATTATTAATGGGGGCCCTCCATGTGGCGACCACCGGGCAACGTCTTCCTGGCACCCGCTGGGAGGCGGCTGAAGTGAGTGGCGAAAATCTCCTCGGTTAGAGGTTGTGCGTTGGGTTTGGGACCCGCCACATAAAAAACCCCCCCAATGAAAAAACAAATATGCCTCGGATAAGGACTACCGCTTTTGTTGATGACCCCCGCAAACGAAAAAAGGACCACGATTTACGGATATGCACCTGGAATGTCCGATCCCTTTATAGGGAGGGTGCCTCTATCCAGCTGGTTGATGTCCTCGAAAAATACAGAGCTGACATCACCGCTCTCCAGGAAATGCGATGGACAGGACAGGGCTGCTCCAAAAGAGCGTCCTGTGACATCTACTACAGTTGCCATGCTGAAAGGCACGAATTAGGATGTGGATTTTTGGTCAGCAAGAGACTACGACATCTTGTCTCACAGTTCACGCCTGTGAACGAACGGCTGGCCACAATCCGCATCAAGGCAAAATTTTTCAACATCAGCCTTATATGTGCCCACGCTCCGACGGATGAGAAGGACAATGTGACCAAGGAGAGCTTCTTTCAGCGCCTCGAAGAAGCTTATGACCGCTGCCCCCGCCACGATATCAAAATCGTGCTTGGCGACTTTAATGCCAGGGTGGGCAAGGAAGGTACCTTTGGTCCAACTGTCGGAAAATTCAGCCTCCACCAGAACACCTCCGATAACGGAATGAGGCTGATCGACTTCGCCGCAGCACGAAACATGGTAATTGGTGGTACCAGATTCCAGCATCTCGACATCCACAAAGCGACATGGCTGTCTCCAGATCAACGTACAAGAAACCAAATTGATCATGTGGTGATTGACGGAAGGCATGCTTCCAGTGTGATGGACGTGAAATCGATCCGTGGTGCCAACATCGACTCGGATCACTACCTTGTTGCAGCTAAGGTGCGCACACGCCTATGTGTCGCAAATAACAAGAGAAGTCCCACACAGAGAAAGCTCGACGTCAGTAAGCTGCGATCACCAGAGACAGCAGATGCATTTTCCACTCGACTATCGGATCTGCTTATGCAGAACACTCCCCCACTTGATGATACATGCGCACGGTGGACACATATATCCCACTCCATGACTACTGCTGCCGAGGAGGTAATCGGTTACTACCGGCCTCTGAGGAATGAGTGGTATGATCAGGAGTGTCGCGACGCTACCGCAGAGAAAGACGCCGCCTACAGAAAAACCCTGCGTGCAGGCGTAACGCGAGCTGTTAAGGAGCGGTATAGAGAGAAAAGGAGTGCAGAGAGACGTCTTTTCAGGCGCAAGAAGAGGGAGTTGGAAAGACGCGAGTGTGAGGAGATAGAGATGTGTACCGACAAGAATGAGACTCGAAAATTCTTTGAAAAGATCAAGCGCCTGAGTGGAGGTTTAAATCCCGGAGCCTCTTCTTGTCGTGATGGAAATGGGAATCTGGTTACGGATGTCCAGAGTGTACTGAGCCTATGGAGGGAACACTTCTCCACGTTACTGAATGGCGATGCTACGAACAATTCCGCCAGTGGAGGAGAATGCCCGATAACCCCAATTACAGATGATGGTGTTGATGTTCCACCACCCGACTATGACGAGGTTGAAACGGCCATTTTAAGGCTGAAGAACAACAAAGCTGCAGGTGCTGATGGCCTGCCTGCCGAGTTGTTTAAGACCGGAGGCGATGAGCTGCTCACCCGCATGCACCAGCTCATAAGCAGAATATGGTCGGATGAAAGCATGCCTGATGATTGGAGGCTCAGTGTTCTCTGTCCTGTACATAAAAAAGGAGACCCCACAATTTGCGCCAACTACCGTGGAATAAGTCTCCTGAGCATCGCGTACAAGGTTCTATCGAGCGTACTGTGTGAAAGGTTGAAGCCTATGCTCAGCAACCTGATTGGACCTTATCAGTGTGGCTTCAGACCTGGTAAATCCACCATCGACCAGATTTTCACACTGCGCCAAATCCTGGAGAAGACCCAAGAAAAACAGATCGACACACACCACCTATTTGTTGATTATAAAGCCGCTTTCGACAGTCCGGTAAGGGATTACCTCTACGCAACAATGTCTGAGTTCGGTATTCCTGCAAAGCTCATTCGACTTTGTAGAATGACACTGCATAACTCCCGTTGTGCAGTGAAAATTGGGAAGGACCTCTCCGCATCGTTTAATACCGAACGGGGTTTCAGACAAGGTGATTCGTTATCGTGCGACTTCTTCAATCTTATTATGGAGAAAATAATACGAGCTGCTGATCTACGACATAATGGCACTATCTTCAACAAAAGTGTCATGCTGTTAGCGTATGCCGACGATATTGACATAATCGGCATGAACACGCGAGCAGTCAGTGCAGCATTCTCAGAGTTGGAAAGAGAGTCGCGTCGGATGGGTCTCACGGTGAACGAGGGCAAGACGAAGTATCTAGTGTCAACAAACAAAGAGTCCCGGCGTCTTGGACAGCACGTCACTGTTGACAACTACGCTTTTGAAGTAGTAAGGGACTTTGTCTATCTTGGAACCAGCATTAACAGTAGTAATGACGTCAGCTTGGAGATCATGCGTAGGATAACTCTTGCTAACAGGTGTTACTTTGGGCTGAGTAAGCAATTGAGAAGTCGAGCCCTCTCTCGAAGAACGAAAACTACACTCTACAAGTCTCTCATCATGCCTGTCCTAACATATGGCGCTGAAGCCTGGACAATTTCCACCTCGGATGAGCGAATACTTGGAGTTTTCGAGAGAAAAGTCCTACGCAAGATCTTTGGACCTATTTGCGTTGGTGGCGAGTACCGAATAAGGTACAACCATGAGCTGTACGAGCTGTATGCCGATATTGACATAGTAAAGCGCATCAAAATCCAGCGGCTGCGCTGGCTAGGTCATGTCGAGCGAATGGAAGAACACGCTCCAGCTAAGAAGGTGTTATATTCGGAACCCGCTGGAGGACGACGCAAAAGAGGAAGACCAAACCTCAGGTGGAAAGACCAAGTACTGGAGAACCTGACGGCGCTTGGAATTTCTAACTGGCGCCAGCTAGCGAAGAACAGAGATGGCTGGCGAAGCATGTTATTTTCGGCCTAAATCGATATTCGGTTGTTATGGCCACATAAGTAAGTAAGTAAGTAACTAATCGCACATAGCTATAAATATTAGGCACATTTAAGAGGAAAGGCGATAATTGGAAAAGGCCGAATGCTTGATTTCGAGATATCAGGCAATATAAGACGATACGAAAATATTTGGTAGCATCGTTATTCAATGATTTGTAAAAAATCTCACCTCACTCTTGACGTTCTAGCTCTCTCTCTCTCTCTCTCTCTATCTCACTCTGTCTCTTCTTTCGCCTGAAAAGAGGTACTTATTTTCTCTCTGTCAAAAGACAATGCACTTAAATGTACTTCTAATCTAAATGATTTGTAGAGAATTTTCATTCAGAATTTTTTCATAGAACATTTTAACTCTCTATCTTTCATTTGTAAGGCTTTTTCAAATCTTTTTGTTTTGTTTATTATTTTTTGTAGGATTATTACGAAAACACAATGCCTTGTACACAAATGTACAAGGCATCGTAAAATACCAAAAGTCAATGCGCCAAATGTAAAACTTTCCTATTAATATCGTTGTTAACATTACATGACTATAACAATGTCAATGTGATACATTTGCTTCCGATGACTTACTGAATCGATAACAACTAATATAATACGACTATCAATCTACTTGATGGTATAATTATTTATAAATTTATAGCTTTGGCTAACTGTAAAATGCCGCTAGCTAACCTTTTGGTCACTTGAAAAAAATAAATAAAATATATTAATTATAGAGACACACGCACGATACAAATTTGTGACAAATAATTATCTGCTTTTAGTAATTTCTACCGCCGCCGCCTTTGAAATACATATATATATGGTAAATAAAGATAAAAATAATTTTCTACAATCTACAATACATTAGTTCGTAGAAAATCATTAAAATTTATTTGTAGGTACTACTTTATTGCTGCCATTGTTGTCATGATACTGAATAATACAAGATACAATTTAATGCTCAAAAGCTAATATCGAGAATAACTAGTTTTCTTGTGAGTGTTGAATCAAAACGCTTGATAAGAATGCTCTAACATTTGGACTAAAAGCATCTTCTTGGAAATTTCATGTCAATACGAGCAAACAAACATGCAAATATCTTCGTTTTTTTTTTTTTTTTGTTTTTCTACAATAAAACTTTAGTGATGATGATGTGATGGTGTTTAAATTTTAATGAGTAACTACTGTTAAATTCATTTGAAATGAGATGACAATAAAATCGAAACGCTTATGGAAATTAGAAGACGACTAAACATATCCAAAGCATCAATTCAATACTTACATATGTAGAATGAGATTCAAGTATTAGAAAAATAAATAAATAAATAAGCTCTTCTTACACCATTTGCTTGTATATAGTACTTAATCCAAATAGATACAAATCTCGATTAATTACTTACAAATACACATATGTTATGTATATATGTATCTATGATGTTGCTATATATATGTATATGCATATGAATGGCGACTGTTCACAGTGGTGGCCGCCACTGTATGCTACTACTTCACATATTTACATATGTATGTGTGTGTAGTAGTTAATAAAAAAAAAAACTTGATTCCTAAAGTCACACCAATTAAAAATGTTATTGTTGTTGCATACAAATCAAATTATAGACCCCCCATCTGTTGGCTGTGGCTGTGGCTGTGACTGTTGGTGGTGTGTTAGTGTCTCCTAATGTTATTAAATGATTTAATCAAACCGCAGAAGCAACAGCAGCTTTGATTAACATAATAAAACGTTTCTCTATCACAATGTCTTCAACTTCTTCTTCTTCTTCTCCTCCTCCTACTGCTGCTACTCCTCCTCATTCACAGCTCATAACTTTATAATAAACATACAAAATTAAATAAAAACCGAATATAAACTGACTGCTTATGTATAGTATGTAGATACATGTTGAAATATGTTTGTATGTATATGAAATTTGAGTTGACATTTTTTATGATTTTAAATACAAATTTTTATGAGGTTTTATTGCTTTATCTTCTTTTTCTTCTTTTTTTTTTTTTAGTTGGTTAATTTCATGACTAATAAATGTGGTTAGTGGCTAATTTATATTAATGTTGTGTGTGTGTGAGTGTGTGTATCATTCATATATACACATGTGTGCATTTTCATAAATTTGTGTTACAAATTTAATCAATTTTTATTATGTCCCACGTTAATCATTATGCCGCTTTGGTGTTATTTTTGTGTATCTTTTATTAAAATCAATATACTATATCTTGTATCTTTATAATCCCGCTGCTGCTTCTGCTGCTACCAATTCGTTTAAACAGTTTTATGATTTGTCTTATACGTTTTTGATCACATTGTGTCACTTTATTGTTGGTTGAGTTGTCGTTGTTGTTTTTTCTGGTGGTGGCTATTTTGCATACATAATTTCCAGGAAGCATTTTTAAAGGGGCCGTCGAAAGAAAAGAAGGAAAAATAATAAGAATAAAATAATTTGAAGTCTCTTCGTATTTATTTGTCTTTTTGTGGTTTGCCTGTTGACACATTTTGATCATAATTTTGTAAAAAGTAATGAATTAACGGAAAGCTGTGCGAAAAAATATATCATACTTAACACGTATTATATTATATGAGAAATGTGCAAGAGTGAAATACAAATGAAAATCATCAAACAATCATGTTATACATGGTGCGACAATTATGTATTAAGAAAACACAATTAAAACACGATATCTGCTAATTTTTTGGTATATTTATTCGAAATATTCTCCTCCTGATTCAATACACTTGTTACATCGATTTAATAGTGATTCAAACGCGTGTTCCAGCTCATTTTTCGGAATTGCCTCCAGTGCCCTCGTCGAAGCCCGTTGTATGGTCTCAATGTCAACAAAAAAGCATCCTTTCAACTTCAATTTCAGTTTTGGGAACAAAAAGAAGTCTCACGGTGCCAAATCAGGTGAATACGGCGGGTGATTCAACACACAGACCTGATTCCGAGCCAAAAATTGACGAACAATGAGTGCTGTGTGACTTTTTTCTCTCTTTGCTCCATGTTAAAATTTCAACATGAAACGAACACGTGTTTTGTAAAATGAATGTGAATAAACATTAAATGTCAACCAAATGTTATGCAATTTTGACAGTTAGCAGAGGAAGGTTGAAGCTTCAAAACGCATAGATGGCGCGCTTGGTTGCTGTGGTATGGTTCGAGTCTTAATACATATTTGTCGCACCTTGTATGTCACAAGCAGAATAAAAACGACTAAATCGTATATTCAGCGTGCATTTTTGTGACAATTATATGGGGTTAGTATTTTCATATGTTTTATATATGTGTTTATATATGCTTCTTTTCAGTGGCATGGCCAGGGTGGAACAATGGGATAGATCCCACCTTTGGTTGATGGACTTGTCAAAAATGAAAAATAATAATATGTATATATTTAAAAATCATGCATTAAAATTTGTTTCTTATACATCTTTTCATCTCATCCCCCCTTACAAAAATCTTGGCTACGCCGCTGTTTCTTTTGTAAAGTAGCCTCCATAAGGGGTGAAATAATAAATAATGAATAGGAGTCGGTGACAAATTTGAACCCTATAGGGGCACACAAGAAGCTGCATAAGACAATTTGATACAAAAATATATATTTTGTAGGGGAGCCTTTCTAAAGAGTGAAAATAGTGCAAAGGCAAGTTTCAGTAAAATGTTGACAAAGAAAAGTTAATGGGAGCCGGTCTTACATTTCATCTCTCTAGAAACGATCTCTCGATTGATCTCTCTCAACTATGAAAGTATTTGCCGATTTTGAGGTGATCTCATATTCATATTTTAAGAGGGACGCCGTAAGGGGTGAAGATTGGGAATAATTCAGGGAACTATTGGGGAGGAACAATGAATAGTGTTTGAACTCTCATAGGGTAAATTTTGTACGTGAGACACCACAAGGGGCAGACATAATGGGTAAGTATGTTTGGGTAAAAGGTTGGGGAAAAAATCAATGAGGTCGGTCATATAATTCATCTCTTTGGCGGCAACAACAATGAACAACAATGTGAATCTTTATCAATTTCCTCCATTTATTTGAACTTTCACTCTACTCGGCACAATTTACCACAATACAAACCCAATATTAATTTTTGTGTTCCATGTGATAACAATTTCAATAAAATTTATTAAAGTATGGCCTAATAGAGGAATACTTATAGCGCGATACACATATATATAGGTATTGTGAAGATATTAATTACACAAGTAGATATATTCTAACAAATTTGGATAAAAACCAACACATTCTGATATACCTTCCTCTCGTAAACGATGATCGAAGGTACATGATATATGCAGATTACTAAATATTCTCATGATTCAGATGCCATCGTTAACATCTAGACGAAATTGTGGATTATTATACATATACTTTTCGTGCTGGGAAATATCCAGCCATGTGTGTATGTACGTTTATGTACATGAACACAAAGAAAAAGTTGTCCCATTAAGCCGATATTTCTTAATGCCTACATATCAGACACAAGGACTCGCAATGACATATTATGCGCAATAAAAAATGTCATTTTGACACTTTGACATGCCATAATAATGACAGCAATTTAATTGTCAGTCAAACTTTTCAAGATATTTCCATATACATATGATGGACGTACGTATGTATTGTAACATATATACATTAGTTGTATGGCTATAGATATTATTTCATGTGTATACAAGTATATGCTGCTGCGGTTAAATGTATAAAATGCTTTGATTATCAATAATATTGACAATATCTGAATATCGTATATTTATAATATATCCAACCAAAGTGCACTTATACACAATGTCGAGCTTAATATGATTTACAAGTAAGTGAGAGAGCAATAAAGAATTTTAAACAAATTCAAAAACATAAAACTACAATAATATTGACAACAATAAAAATTAAATGGCAACTTCAAAATGTCATGACTCGTTGCTGTTGCTGCACAGGCTTCGTCACATCGTTTATCGCTCATTTGATTTAAGACTTCAAGCGCAAACAAAACAAAAAAATGCCAACAATTTAAAGTGTCAAAGCCCTTAGTGTATGTGTGTGATTGGATGTGTGAAAAAGCGGCATTTTTTGTAGTTGCCATATTGTAGTTTTATATAAAAGTCACAAAATCAATATGGCGGCGACATACTCAACGATTCAATACAACATTGATTGTACGTATGCACGACGACAATAATCATGACAACGACGACGACGATGTAACAATAGTAATATTTAAGTGCTTTTTATCCACAACAACAAATAATAGTATGAATAATACAAATGCACATACACAAATGCGACAACAATAAAATTTTAAATTAATGAAAATAAAAGAAAAATCATAAAAATTTAATCATGAATTTAAGAAGAGAAAAAGGGAACACATTCTACGCTTTTAATTATTACTTACTTGAGAAAAAAAAAAACAATAATTTCAATAGAAATCATATAAAAATGCAGTATCTTTCACACTACCTTAAATTTTAATTTGTTATTAAAATAAATATGAATTTAATGATTGCATTTACATGTCAATGCAAAGCAATAAAATTGGAAAAATGCCAGTATTTTTATTACTACATTACAAGTATTTGAATATTTCAAAAATAAATTAATAATACTTAATTATCGAGTGAATACGCATGAAGGTAGATGGCCGTGTAGTAATGTCTTTGACACCTATGACACCGATGCCTTAGGTTCTTAACATTTTTCATGAAAGTTACAGCAATTGTGCTGCAAATCCCAATTACGATATTGTAATTTTAATGTAATTGTAATACTATTAGCAATTGTCTTTCTAAGAAGTGAACATCCTTTAGTCCTCTATTTATGGTCAACAAGAGGCTCCACTGGACCTGGATTGCGTAACCTCTATCGTCTACAACTCATGCTACGGTATTTGGCTTTGGCGATGGTCGATTTTTATATTGAACCTATGGCAAAATGCCATTTAAGCCATCATCAGCTTCAGAATTCCTATATTTTTTCTCTTCATCCGATTCTTATGGCATATATATATCAACTCTATCCTGAGTTAGTTCGATTGCACTGTCTTACTCATAAGGATTTTGTTATATTTTCTTAGCAAAGTTTTGTTTTATACTTGTGAACACACAATTGTAAGATAAATTATAATTTTGGTATTTTTGAATGATCTTTTAATATAAGTAAAAATCCATAAAACGCATATTCTTGATTCTTCTACTAAACCGCCATTATCATACTTATCTTTTTTGTATATTTTTATCAAAAAATTTTTTCATATTGAGCTTACTTTTGCGAACGTAATAAACCAACAAATAGAAAATGGCGCAAAGCCAACGTTCTTATCACCGAGCGATGAATTGTATGACCGAGTCCTATCAGTTTTTCCTTCCTAACATTTTCTCAAAATATAGTAACTCTATATCTCTACTCTTTAAAGGGGCTGTCATACAAAATAAAAGCAGAAACACCACAAAAACTACCACTAACCGCAATAGCTGTCCATGAATCGCATCCAGAGTAGTGAAATGTATGACGCACTCCCATTAGTTTTTCCTCCCCAATATTTCCCTCAAATATATCCTTATATCCACAATTGAAGATCCCACACAAAATAAATGTAAAAATACCAGAATATCAACCAATAATTACAAAGATGCCCATTAATCGCCTCCAGAGTAGTGAAATGTATGACCAACCTCAACAGTTATTCTTTATCAAGACAAGAGCTGCCCCTAAAACGGTGAAACATATGACGAACTCCTGTTTGTTTTTCCTCACCAACATTTGCTCCAAACATATCGCAACACTTTAAGAGGGTTGGCATACAAAATTAATGCAAAAACCACTATTAAAAAAGTTGAGAATTTTTGACAATTTTCAAAAATGACATTTAATTCATTTAAATTTACTTTAATTAGAAATTTATTCAATATTATATTTATTATATAAAAATGAATTAAATTCCTTTCCTTTAGAACAAATTAAAAAATTCAGTCTCTTCCACTCTGCCTTCGGTGTTCTTCTGCCTCGTGTCATTCATGCTGCCGTCGCTTGATCGAATTACTGCTCCTCTTTTCACTTTTTGACCAATCAGCATTCACCACGCATACCAATTGTTACGTTGAACTTACGTCAACTGCGCTGCCAGATCGTTCGTAACAACCACTAAAAATCGAAAATACCTCAAAAGCTCCCAAAGTCCTGGAATGTATGATCCAATAGTTTTGCTTCTCAATATTTTCTCCGAACATGCTTACCCCATATCTCATATTCTTACGGAGGCTATTCTACAAAAGAAATACTTTCATAATGGCTGTAAATTCTCAAAATCGTTAAAATTAGATTTTGTTTCCTCTAAAAATAATGCTTAAAATTATTCAAGTTTTAAATTTTTCCTTGAGTCAGGCTTTTCGAATTTTGCTTCATACACTTCGACAAGCCTCAGTATACATATATCCTTTCCTTTAAATAGTACAATTCTTATTACAACGTGGCATACAAAAACATTCTACCTTTTCATGATGGTTCGTGATGAAGATCTGCAAAATAAGGCATACTATAAGTAGTAAGCACGTAATAAAAATGAGAAAGAAAAAAAAACACAAAAGATATATTTATGTAGTATATTTCGTACTTAATTGCTACTCAATAGTTTTATTGTTACTCAGCTATAATTACATGGATATATAAAGAGTGGAATGGAGCACACGCATATGAATGACAAATGCATATCATATTATATACTCGTTTGTTTGAGTGCTCTCCTGCAAGCAAAATGTGTTTAAATGCTCACATTTTATGGCAGCCACTGTAAATGGCGCATTATTATCGTACAATTCGTTGTATTTTTTAAACAATTATTTTCAATATTAATGTGTGCACATACACATACATATGTACAAATGCATACTATAGTATGTATATACATACAACCATACAGTTGTGATTCACTCAATGTTGCTGTATTGGCAGTGGCTTTTGTTGCAATTGCAGTCGTTGCATTGACGACAGGTTGTTAGAGCAACAAATAAGTAATAAAACAAGAATACATATAGATATATACACACATATGTGAATAATATTTACGATTGTTGTTATTGTTTTTACTATTATTATAATTATTATTATTATTAAACAATTTCTTCTTCTACTACTACTATTATCATACTACTAACTCTATTTACTACTACATACAATAGTTAGTGCTACTATGACTTCTTTACTACTGCCATTGTTGTTGATTTGCAATTGTTACTTGTGTATTAACACGCCATCTGTTGCTAATATACGTACAATTGTGCATATATAATATTTAATTGTTATTGTATTATTAATGTTTTTACTATATGAACATATGTATATGTCGGCGATTTAGTACATGACAAATGTCATTTACAGCTTGAGTAAAAAAAGCAACAAAAAATACTCATACTCATACACAGACAAACCAAAAAATACAGCAAAATAATAATTGATCAATATATAATTGCTTTTGAAAGTTGTTATTTGACATTTTTTTATCTTCTATCTTTTTCTGTAACACACACACTCTCTCTCTCTCTCTCTCTCATATACATACTCTATCTATCTCTCTTTCATTTATCAGAAGTGTTTTTATTTACTCATGACTTTTTTAATTTGTGAACAATGAGATAGAAGCACATGAAATTACAGTGAAAGCTTTAAAATATATAATATGTATATACATATATGTATACGTATATAACTATAGGCAGCTGTAATTTTAGCCAATTATTGTTAAGTGATAAAATATGTAATTTTAATTGTCAAACTTGCTTATATCATACAATAAAATTGGTACTAAGATTTACACATTTAAAAGAGTTTATGATAGACACACCCAAAGAGTCCAAGATTGATATGATCGCAAATAATGTTGTAAGCGACAATTTTTTTACACGCCTTTTGGAAGCCCTTTTAAAAGAATTATAGCCCTGACAAATGGCAGCATTAATCCGGATTAACTATTTAATTCGAATTAACTCGGGCATTAACTGCAGCTAATCCGCATTAACTGTACGAGTTAATTCTCAAAATTAAAGAGGATTAGGGCAATTTTCGATGGCAACACTGCTGAAAAAGTTCTATTGTGAATTTTGCTCGATCCAACTTACAAAACAATAGGTGTGTTCGCTTATAAGTTTCTGATAGTTTTCAGTTCACGTACTTTTCGTAGATTTTTTCATATCGAGAGTGACAGATGAGTGAAATTGATAGTGATAGTAATATAAGTGAGCAGACCTAATAAAACAGCAATTAGCTGTTTAGTTAATCCGCAATATAATACCAACAGCCGTCTGTCAAGTTAGTATTTTATTCGGATTAAGTGTCATCTGTCTAGGCTATTACTTAAATTTTAATCTTGCGTGAAATATTATTGGTTTGTACAGTACGAGTATTTATATAGTAATATTACGGTTGAGAACTATCTCCCAGTAAACAATTTATTTGCAACAGTCCTTAGCTGCTTAATTTCTGTCACAAATTCTGAATCTACGTTTCAGAATTATATAACAACTAACTTACTATTTTCTAAAGCATGAACTTATTTTAAATATTAATGGCCATTTTTACAGTAGCAAGTTAACTCATATAATAGAGTCCACTCATAGTTTTCAGTGGCAAAACTGTTACTGTTAACTCTATCCTAAAAATACTAAGAGATCTGATCTCAGTAGCCCCACAATTATTTCTGAGTTTGGTTTCCTATAAAAAATCTAGCTTAATATTGATAAAATGGCTTAAATGATATTGACTTTTTTCAATACACTCATTCATATGTAAATATTTAAACAAAAATAGTACTTAATCCCAAAACAAACTCATAAGTCAACTTTAAAATGACAA
The DNA here is from genome assembly GCA_963854835.1 of Megamerina dolium. Taxonomy (NCBI): domain Eukaryota; kingdom Metazoa; phylum Arthropoda; class Insecta; order Diptera; family Megamerinidae; genus Megamerina; species Megamerina dolium. The sequence goes on from OY978527.1 coordinate 50,309,756, forward strand.
TTCTTTAAAGACACAACGATTTCATATGAAAAACCTCTCAGAAATAATGACAGACCACCCATATTGTATGAGTGTTTACAAAATTTCAATATTAATAAATATAAGACCACTTTAATATTACAAAAATTAAATTGAAATAAAAAAAATAACACAAAACGATGAATAACAATAATGATGTGACAATTTTTAAAATGTACATTGTAGATACATATAATACGTATAGTCACAGAAAACGACATTCACATTAAAATATGCATGTAAATAGCATTGAAGAGAACTAAAGAGATAAAACTCAAACAGACATCTAGAATGGACCTTCTTGTATACTCGTATGTATGACACTTAATGGAGGTTACCAGAGCAAACAAAATATGAATCTAAACACTTCTGTTTGTAAGGTACACATTCAGACATACTTACTACATAGATACATATGTATGTATGTATGGTAGGGCTATGCTATATGCATTTAATGTGATAGTTTACCATCTCCTGAGCTCACTTGACGCCTTGTATATATTAAGTCAAGTGTAGTACGCGTGTTGGTGGTGAACAGCAACGACAATACCAACAACAACAACAATAGCCATCAAGTAGCCTTCAACATTCATATGCTCGAATACATAAATATGTACGTGAGCATATGAGCATATATGTACGGAGTATGACAACATGTTTGCTTAAACGCTTGAACGATTGAAATATTCACAATGTCATTTCGTGTTATACGCAACACATACAATTGATGAGGGCTTTTCAGCACCAACACCAGCAGACACAGAGTCAACTAATTGTTTAACAGTGTCGCAGATAGGAATTTCTTAAATGAGGAGCTTAAGAACATTCATACAACTACAGCTATGTACATTATTAGTTCAGCCTCATAAGAGTGTCAGACATTGTGATCCCTTTCTACAACAGCTACCAGCACGACTCTGAAATGTGCACAATATCCTGTTGTGGACAAATTAAGAATGTAGTAGTAGAAGAAGAATTTGAAGTTTGCGTTTGAGTTGAGTCCATGGAATTTTAATCCTTGCACGCAGTATGTTTATTCAGCAGTTGCGATGAGAAATGACGTTTGTCAAGATCAAGCATATGTACACTCATGTAAACACACACACCTTTGATAAGGGTTTAAGAAGAAGGCAACAATAATTTGTGAATAGTTTATAACTTTACTTTTGAATATGAAGTGTTAGAGCCTCTCTTTAGTTTCTAAGGGTTTCATAGATATCTATCAAGATGCGCATTGATTAATTTCATAAACTTATCTCCATTTCTTCCTTCCTATCTTTCCAGAATTGCTTTCTTTTGCAAGTGATTATAAAGCATACATGTATGTCTATCGAAATGCTGGTTCAACATAAACTATTTACAATAATCAACAAATTTACTACTATAACCACCACCATCATCAATCCATCGAGACCGAAAAATAGCTGGCCTCATAATAACCAACGAGTACTTCTAGTCGATAATATTGCAAACGTAGAAGCCACACATAGACACAGCATACATTCGGCAGCTTAATGAATATTAATCAGGAAAAGCCCAGCAACGGATTCCATCAGCGACATCCAGCACAACATCTGCCAGCATCACATCATCCGCCACCGCCACCACCGCCACTACACCATTCACTTTTGCAACATCAACATCAACAACAGGAATTAGATCTCGAATACCTTAAAAAGGCGCATGCACGAGCCCAAGCCCAAGCACAAGCAGCGCTCGCTTACAACTACGAACGTAATCATTTAACGCGTCGCACAAATTCCGATTACGAATTTGTCAATTCCTCGAAGAGCAATCATTTTAATCCGCAACATTCATCCTCAACAACGAACACATCCATGGTTATGTCACCCAGTCGTCGCCCATCGCCACCGCGCGCTGCAGCTCATCCTATGAACATACATTTGAGTTCGCTGGCGCATGCTCAAATGCAATTCCAAACACAACTGCATCAGAAACTTACAGCAGCCGCAGCCGCTGGTGGAGGTCTAACACCATCAAATCATTTGAATAGTTATTTTCGAAATCCAGCATCTCCAGCGTGCGGTCTACCACCACCACCACAATCACAAACTGCCACCTCAGCGGCAACGTCAGCAGCAGCAGCAGTATCAAGTCAGCAACATTCACCAGTGTCGAACATCACAACAAGTACGTCTGGCAGTGGTGGCGCCAACAATTCACAAGTATCTCCAACTACGAGCACCGCGCCTCCTGTACCCATACACAATCCGTTGAGTCATTTGCAAAATATGCAACCTTTTGACTTTCGCAAAATTAGCTCTGCCGCTTTGGGTGCATTTCCACCAATGCCACCCGCACGTATGAGTCCAAGTGAATTCGTGCATCATCAGCACTTGCAACAACAAGCGGTGCAACAAGCCGCAGTATTGGCACATGCCCGTCGACGCATAAATGAAGCTTCTACACCGTCGGAAAAAAATGCGGCGGCCGCTGCAGCTGCTGCTGTAGCCGCACAAAGCAATCAATTCTTCAATGCGATGGCAATATCGGGGCATCCGTTGCCATTTCATTTGCCACCACCACCGCCACCATTACCACCTCCCCCAAACAGTACTCCCGGCGGTACATCATCGACCATGAATGGTCCGCCACCACCGAATTTACCACCGGGTTTAACAAGCAATCAGGTGGCGGCAATTGCAGCCGCTGCAGCCGCATCTGGCAATCCGATGCCACACAGCCTATTGGCATCGCATTTTCCTGTCGGCATTAATCCAAACCTTAGTTTGGGCAAATCATCACTACTATCAAAATCTCCCGAACATGATCCAAAATCTAAAAACAGTTCTTATCACGCTGAGTCTTCCACGACCGCAAGTCATATACGTGACGGTGTGTCCGTTGAAAATGCCGCCTCCTCTTCCGCCCCTCATCTACCATTGCAACAGCTTCAGAATCAGCACCAACTACAACATCCATCGTCCGCTTCGTCCACATCGTCGGCAGCATCGAACTCAAATTCATACCAAAGTCATCATCATGAATCCAGTCAACAACAACATCAACACCAGCGTACCAGTCATCACGATCAATCATCAACGGCAGCATCATCTCATCACTCTCAACGACTCTCACGGCTTTCCTCATCATCAAGTCTTCGCCCAGGGCGTAAAACGCATTCACCTGGAAAACGTCAATGGGGTTCAATACCGGCGAACTTGGGTACGCAATTCATAAATCCCGTCACGGGCAAAAAACGCGTACAGTGCAATGTCTGCTTGAAGACGTTCTGCGATAAGGGGGCGTTAAAAATTCACTTCTCTGCTGTGCATCTGCGTGAGATGCACAAGTGCACTGTGGATGGTTGTAGTATGATGTTCAGCTCACGTCGTTCGCGCAACCGTCACAGCGCCAATCCTAATCCAAAATTACATTCGCCCCATCTGCGTCGGAAAATATCACCGCACGATGGACGTAGTGCTCAACCACACCCGCTGCTTTTGCAACCGCCGAATGGCCTCATGGCCGGACTGAATCCGTTCGGCAGTTTTCCGCTGTTGACTCCGCCGCCGGATATGCGCCATCATCCCATGTCTAGTATTGATTTGCAAAAGCATGGTCAAGAGTTTATGCATCGGTCGTACATGGATAGCGCAATGTTGAGCCGCTACGAGTCTCATGGCCGTCAAATGCACAGTGGTGATCTAATTGGCGAAGATGACGATGACGATGGCATACTAGATGGCGGTATACACATTGGCGACGATGACGATGATGACGACGACGATGATGATGATGGCGAGGGAATTGTAGTTGTCGCAGATGAAGGCGACAGCATGCTCGATAAGACCAACTCAGAGGACTACAATACCGATGGTGGTGGTGATGAAACGTCTACTCTAGGTGGAGGTGATAATAGCCGCGATGTGGAGCATGGCACAGTGGAAGCGGCGACTGATTATAGTCAGACCAAAGAGAACACACAAATGCTGTGTGGAATTGATGAGGAGGTCGGCAGTACCGCAGATCAACATAGCAACGAGAGCAATGATGACTCTTTGAGTGTTACCGATTCGTATAGTGTACGCGGAGACTGCGAGGGTACAACTTGTCAAGGAGCAGGCAGTGATGGTAGAGGATGCGGTAGAAATGGTGCTACAAATACATCTGCAAGCTCAACATCGGGAAAACGGAAGAGAAAAAGTCAAAATCCTGTACGTTGTACTGTGCAATCGGATGAAAATTCCTGTGATAATTCTCTAGACTACAATGTTGTGGCAGATTTGTCACTGAAAGCATCCAATGCCAAGGTAAAGATTAAGACCGAGCTGATGGATGCAACAGAGAACGAGGAGGAGAGAAATGATAATGAGACATCTGATACGGCATCTTTGGACTTGAGGAAACGCGCACGACGTTCAACCGGTGCAAACTCGAGTACTACTGAAAACACCAAAGTGATTCCATCTCCGCCTCTAACACCATCTACTACTGGGGCAGAAGCAGTGTCCACGTCTAAACAAGTCTTACTCGGAAATGTGGCATTGAAGGCTGAGCCTATGGATCACGACGACCATATCGCGTATTCGGTAGATAAACGCTATAATGGTGAAGATATCAGCCAACCGCAGGAGCAATCATTGGATTTATCGTCAGCGCATAGAAAAAGCGATGAGAATCACCTAGAGCCAAGTGAACAAACTAAAGATACTGAGAAGGATGTTTTGCCGTCGATCAAGGAAGAACCACTAGAAAATGATGCTGATGACGAAAATCGTTATCTACGTATTAAACGAGAACTAATGGAAGATGACTGTCGATTGAATATACCGCTGGAGAAGACGGAATGTTCAAGTAACAATAATAATAAAATTCTTCCAGAGAATCTCACCGGTAAGAGCCTTGACGGTTGTGAATCATCGACTGCTGTACCACCTTCAACACTATTGCAACCACCAGAAGCATTGGAGCCCTCCACGCAGCAAGCGACAATGACCACCAATGACGAAACCACCACCAATGGTGAATATTTACCTGAGGAAGCTGAAGTACCCATCGACAAAGATAATCCATTGAAATGCACAGCCTGTGGTGAGCTCTTTCAAAATCACTTCCATCTAAAGACGCACTACCAAAATGTCCATCTGAAGCTGCATCACAAATGCAACATAGACGGTTGCAATGCCGCTTTTCCCTCGAAACGCAGTCGAGATCGTCATAGTTCCAATTTGAATTTGCATCGCAAATTGCTGTCGACCAGTGACAACCATCATCTGGATCCAATACCAGAGCACATGAACATGAATAATAATAATAACAAGAGCTATTTGCACACGCAAAATCAATCAATCACCGCTGGGATGGCCGGCTTTCCGAATACTATACAGGCAGAATTTTTGGCGAGACTCTATGCAGGCTCTCATGGATTACCACCGCTAAATATGGAAGCATTGAAACAACATTTTCCTACAGCCGCCTTATCTTCGCCACACACACAAGGCTTTCCTGACGCAGCAACAGCTGCTGCCTTCATGAGTGATCCACGCATTTTGCTCAATCATCCGGGTAATCCATTACTTTTTCCAGGATTATCAGGTCTACCAGGCTTCTCCCATCTAACGCCACACCTACTAACCGCTTCATTCAATGGCCTTAATCCATTCTGCCGACGGCCCTCAAACGATTCACACTCACCGCGCTCCATTACATCGCCGCCACCGATCGCAGCAAGATCGCCAGATGGTTCGACATCAAATGCGGCGCATATTGTTCATCCAAAGAACTCATCAGCGACATTATCGTCCACCCCACCCCCACCACCATCACTACCACCGCCATCAGCAGGAGTATCATCGATGTATGCTCGTCATTTGGATTCGCCCGATTGTGATTTGCGATCGTTGCCAACATCGCCAGCAGCATTGGAGAAAGCGGTGAATTCATCAAATCAGTTTCAATTTGGCAATTCCAATGCCACCACTGCTGCTAGTACACAGCATTCGCAACTGCATGGTTCCACGTCATGACCGTTCGCAGCCCATTACGCTGAAATGATGGCATTCAAACATTGACGATGGTAATTACGTGATACACCACCCCAGTCTCCCACGGTTAAGGTGCAATAATAGGTACATTACATATGTATGCAATGTGTAGCTATGGAAATCAAATGGGGATGGATCAATGTGAATGTAAAGCAAACATTTTTAATAAAACTCGCTCATTTTTTATTTATTTTATTTATTTACCTATACCTACAAAACAAAAAAAAAAACTTAACCAATGAAAATCAATTGTATTTATTGTATTGTAATTTCGTGAGAGTCGAAAATGAAAGAATGTGTGGCTGAGTGGGAGAACCATTCTCCTTATTCATACATACGAGTCGTATACACATTATGCAATAAATTAAATATATTAGAACGTACGTATATATATCTAAGCACGTATGAAGAGCTCTATAGAAGAAACAAAATTGTTCGTAGCTTATTACCTAGTGATAAATTATGAAATTTAAGTATTAAACTTTCATGCATATACATTATTGTAGTATCGAAATACTCAAAAACAAAAAAAAAAAGATGGAAGAAGACGGAAAACAAATTGTTGATCGCAAAAGTAATAATTACTAATAAACAATATGAACTACGCAAAAAGTATTAAATTATTATTTTTTATATATCAATAAAATTGATTCATTCACTCAGTATTCTCTATAAAAACTGTTTTTTTTTTTTTCTATTTTAATAAAAACAAAAAAACAAAAACGAAAAATCCAAAATAACAAATACAACGACAAAATGAATAATATGCGACTATAAAAAGAAATAAAATTTTTAAAGAAGTTATTATTATTATATAGGTTCACTACTTAGTGTGCTCCTTAGTTGCATGGACAAAATTTTGTGAAGGATTGAAACTTGCCCGGAATATGTTTGTTTGGATACAGAAAATTGTTTTTCAAGAAATGAAGGTGATCGGATAACAGAAATATCTGCCACATCCATCCTAAAATTGTCGATGTAAGTATAACTATGGATTTTTATATATCAATAATTTTAGGACGAATGTGGCACATGGTTCTGTTATACAATCATCTGGATTTTTTCAGAAGACATATTCTTGTACTCAGGTAAATATTTCTGGATAAGGGCTGGTTAAAAAAGAAATTGTTGCGCATACAACTAATAAGCACATATATACGAGAGTATCTATAAAATTCGTCATAAGCATATCCTCTTGATTTCATATATGTATATATATCAACTTATAGTATACATGTACATTTATTTGACCTCATTTAAAATATTTTAACTCTACATGTATATATATACAATATATGAGCATGTTATTTACACACTCATATAAAGCGCGACTCTTGTTAAGTGAGCTTCGGTAGTTCTATTTTTTTTTTCATCGTTAGTATATAAATATATATAAATTTTTCTTTGAAAATAAATAAAAATTGTAATTAGTTTATAGCTCACAAATTATATACATTTATAAGTCTTCATATTGTATTATGCATAAATATATACGCTACATATATGAATGAATAAATATAAAAGAAAAACAAAAATCAATAATTCTATTACCAATAAAATTATAAAATGATTTTAAATAAATGAAATTAAGTAATGAAAAAAAAAACAAAAAATAATGATAACACTTAAAGAACAACAACAACAACCAACCTAGTTAAATATTTAATTATTATCTTTAGTATAAGTGTAACGAATCAATTAGAAAATATATACATACATACATATATAAATATATGAGAAATTTATCAAATAAAAATCATACTTAAATATTAAAAACCAAAAAATGTTTTTTGATTTTTCGTTATTTTTTTTGAAAATTATTGGTGAAATTACGACATCTTAAAAAATCAGACCTCAGCAACCGCCCTTTTCAATAATGCGGAACTATTCAATACAAAGTTTAAAAAATATATAAAAATAGTTTTAAGATCACTTCTATTTTTGTGAACTAAGTAAAATATTTGTCTTGCAATCATATTTTCTGGAAATTAGACTGGTCAAAACAGTTATTATTATTATTAGAGGGTTGTTTTGTACTGCGATTCTAGGTCTATTGTGCACCCCATCATGTACTAGAGTATTTCTCTAAATCCAGCATCCATAAGGAAATTTAGTATAGATCCTACCCTAATGGACTTCAGCAGATTTTCCGGGATTATAAATTCCACGAAGTTTTTCTTTCTTGTGTGCAAAAGTGCTGCGCACGTTCCCAGCACATGTTTTGCAGTTTTATTCTCCTCTCTGCAATGTCGGCAGGTTTCATCCGAGAAGATTCCCAGTTTCGTTAGGTTATAATTCAGCCTACAGTGTCCTGTCAATAATCCAGCGATAATTCTTATATTATTCTTGCTTAAACTGCTTAATTCCTCAAGACGTTTTAGGTTAAAGATCCCTAAAAGTGTCTTAGATTGGGACAACCCTGGTAGGTTTTCAGTCAAAACAGTTAAACTATGTTAAAGTTATATAAAAAGAGTAGAGGTGACAGGCCCACTTTTCAATAACTAATAATTAACTAATTCAGCCATTATTTGCAACATTATTTCTCTCTAAAATATTTACCTATAAGCCAAATACAATCGCATAAAAAAAAAGCAAAACAAGCTTTCGGTACCCTCAAAGCAGTTTGGAGTTCCTCAATTATAACACGACGCACAAAATTATAAATATTCAACTCGAATGTCAAATCCACTCTACTCTACGGCTGCGAAACCTGGAATCTATCATCATCGGATGTTCAGGCCATACAGGTCTTTATAAACCGTTGCCTCCGCACAATCCTTCGCATCATATCTAGCATCAAACTATGGGCCAAAACCAATCAAACACCAATGCGAGTGGAAATAACAAAAAGGAAGTGGTGCTGGATCGGTCATGTTTTAAGGAGAGCATCAAACGACATCACCCGTTGCGCAATCGAATGGAACCCGGAAGGAAGCCGGCGAAGAGGAAGACCCGCGCAGACCTGGAGAAGAAACCTGGAAGCAGACATAATAAAAACTAAGAAAAGCTGGAAGAAAATCAAGATGTTGGCGCTTGACAGAAACGAATGGAGGAAACTTGTTGTGGCCCTTTGTTCCTCCATGGAACCATAGGACTTTATATATATATAAATACCAAATTGTACCATTATGTAAACTAAATCACCAAAATTAACAGGTCAAATTTTTTAGAAATTTTAAGGGTAGACCTTTTCAACAAATTTTGATAGATTTAATGCCAGTCATCTTTGTTCTTCGCTCGCTGGTGCCATCTACAAGCGGTTACAATTTTTCTGCGTCCTTGAGTGGGTTCCGAATATATCAACTTCTTGGCTGCAGTGTGTTCTTCCATTTGCTCCACATGAACGAGTGTGAGTGCAGCTGGGTTTTGCCATTCTATATAGGCTATATGCTCGATCCTTAGTGCTCCCCAGATCGGTTCCATTTTGTCTCCCACCCTATATATAGGGCGTTTTTAGAGGTTTAGGTTAGGCAGTACAACTCTGAGTTACCGAGCTTACTCTGAATACAGAAATCAATGACAACTGTGAAAAACACTTTTTAAAGAAAATTAATTGTGTAGAGTAGCTCTCACGTTGTGCTTTCAATTGAGGTACGGTCAATCAATCAATCAATCAAAAGAATGAGTGACGTTGAACCAAGGACATAATCCTTGTTCATCAAGCGGACCACACGAAACCAGACCGAGGTCTGTTAGAGGATATGAGCCCTATAGCTGATACATCTGGGGGCCAACCACAAGTGTTACCGGTACTGCGACCATACAAGATCTTTTGTACCCTAGCCCGTCTACGACACTAGAATCTACTCTACCTTTTTAATGAAGGATAGAATTGATCTTGTCGAACTTTTGAGGAAACTCAGCTAAAAGTGTTTGCGGCGTAGTCTGGCCAAGGACGGACATGGAGGTATGGTCATTTCAAACCTTTTTTATATGTGGAGCAATCCAACTTTGAATGGACATTAAGGTTGCCAAGGCTTATTATAATTTTTTCGAAGGCAATTAATGGAGATATTTGAAAATAAAAGACTTTGGAATAGTTTTTTCTTTCATTCTTGAATTTTTTTTTTTATTATGTAAAAATTATTTTTGTTTGTTTTGTTTGTTTTATTATGTTTGAAAAACTATCTTGATCATACAGCTAATATAAGACACTTACGTAAAAGAATTTAAAGCACATCCAAGACCATTTTTCAAGTTTAATATATTTTGTGCGAGTCGAAAAGTATTGTTAAAAAAAATTTCTTAATTTACTTGACAAATCTTTCATTTGATAAAATGTAGAAAAATATAAAATATGGATGATGAAATTTATAAATTATTTTGTTGAAAATTCTTTTGGTTGAAAACCGGTAAATGTTTAACACGTACAAGGCTTTTATTAAATGACACATAAAATAAAATAAAATATCTTCTCATCATTTGGATATTTTATAAAAATCAATTCAAATAGAATAAATATGCACTTATATATTTGAAAATTCTGAACGATACCAAATTAACTACTTGCTGTTAGCAACTGACATACTTATACACAAACCAAAGTATTTGGTAGGTTATAAATTTTTGATTTTCATTTTTTCACTTCTTTTTATTATTTTCCATAAATGAAGCAACTAAAAATTTGAAATTGAAATTATGTACTACTTAAACATGTGTACAAGTACGATTGCGACGGCATCGGCATCAGTAACGATAGGTAACGCCTTTTTTACCTTGTAATATATATTTTGAGGTATATGAATATTCATAATTTGTTCGATTTACTTATAGCAGATATCTATGTACAATATAGTATTTATTTTGTATTATACTAAATGAATTACTTCATGTACAGACAATCATACATATTTTGAAGGTATTTTGTACATATATTGGGTATAATACAAAATTGGCAGCAGCAATAACAGCAGCAGCAGTAACAACAAGTGGTAATAATAGATATAATATGAGTACGAGCATACACTGGACTCGATCAATCGACAAACCAAACTAATAATCACCAGTTATCAATTTGGAGTCTTGTTGTTCGTATTGTTGGTATTAAAGTGGTCCAAAAATTGAATGATTGTTTGTAATTTTTTGCTTCCATTATTTCACCTCTTTTTTATTTGTGTTTTGCTTAGTTTGTCCGATTTTTATTTTTTTACTATTTAAAATTGCCACACCTGATCCGCGGCAGCATTGTTTTATGCGATCTCAATGCGATGTTACTATTATATTTTACATTCATATAATACATATATGTGTATTATGCAACTTTTTTGATGATTATGATTATTAGTAGTTTACTATTTGTGTACAGTTTTTTTTTTTTTTTTTTTGTAAACATTTGTATGCAGTTGTTCGTTTCTTCGATGGCGATTGATGTTCAATTGATTAGTAAAAAAAAAAATATTAATTCAAAATATAGAATAAAAAGGTCAAATTGGATTTATTTTTCTTCTTCTATTATTTTTTTTAAAATAAAATGCAAATCATTACTATAAAATACAAATAAACTATAAAAATTGAAATATATGTATTTATTGTATTTGCAAAATACAATAACAGCAACAAATTATGTATATACACAAACTATAAATGTAGCCTTTGAACTAAACCCATAACATAGTACCCCGTTTATGGGTGTGTGTGTGTGCGAATAAAATTGTTATTACTGCTGAATTGTGTTTTGACAAATGTGCTGAAAGTTTATGCGTCAATAATGTAAATTATCATAATGATAACAAAAGCGATGATGATGATGATGATGATGATGATGATCGTATTGATGATGTTGCTGGTGGCGGTTCTTTTGATTTTTAACTTATTTTTGATTTTTGATTTTGTATTTTTTTTTTACAATATTATGACCACTATTGTTATTGTGGTGATTATTGTAAAGATTATATTTGTGATATTTCTCTATTTATGTGGTTAGGCCAATGATAAAATCATTTGACTTTTTATTATTGTTATGGCTCAATTCAGCGCTAATAAAAATATTCATAGTTGCACACAAATACATACAAGTCAATTCTTAAGCCAAAATTGCACCAAATCATAGATGTTAAACAAAATTAAAGTTTGAAATGACATACATCGGATTTGTGGATTGATTTTGCATGATGAATGATCTAAAGGAATCCGAAGTTATGCAATAACTCTGTAAAAAATTTGAATCTAAAGAATATGCATGTAAGTAAGTATATTCGATGTTATATGCGATTGCGATGCTGCACCTATTCTTAACTGCTTCTTCTTCTTATGTGGCCATAACAACCGAAAATCGATTTAGGCCGAAAATAACATGCTTCGCCAGCCATCTCTGTTCTTCGCTAGCTGGCGCCAGTTAGAAATTCCAAGCGCCGTCAGGTTCTCCAGTACTTAGTCTTTCCACCGGAGGTTTGGTCTTCCTCCGAATATAACATCTTCTTAGCTGGAGCGTGTTCTTCCATCCGCTCGACATGACCTAGCCAGCGCAGCCGCTGGATTTTGATGCGCTTTACTATGTCAATATCGGCATACAGCTCGTACAGCTCATGGTTGTACCTTATTCGGTACTCGCCACCAACGCAAATAGGTCCAAAGATCTTGCGTAGGACTTTTCTCTCGAAAACTCCAAGCATTCGCTCATCCGAAGTGGAAATTGTCCAGGCTTCAGCGCCATGTGTTAGGACAGGCATGATGAGAGACTTGTAGAGTGTAGTTTTCGTTCTTCAAGAGAGAGGGCTCGACTTCTCAATTGCATACTCAGCCCAAAGTAACACCTGTTAGCAAGTGTTACCCTACGCATGATCTCCACGCTGACGTCATTATGGTTCCAAGATAGACAAAGTCCCTTACTACTTCAAAAGCGTAGTTGTCAACAGTGACGTGCTGTCCAAGACGCCGGGACTCTTTGTTTGTTGACACTAGCTACTTCGTCTTCCCCTCGTTCACCGTGAGACCCGTCCGACGCGACTCTCTTTCCAACTCTGAGAATGCTGCACTGACTGCTCGCGTGTTCATGCCGATTATGTCAATCCTTAACTACAGTCAACTAAAATTTTGAAAGATCTTGTTACGGGTTTTTGGCCCTATCTCGACAGTCGAATGGGCGTTGCTCCCCTTAAAGGCCTGAATTGTTTCTGTACCGTACGATTAATATTCATCTTTTACGGAATATTACAAAAAAAATCGAAGGGGCTCAAATCGCAGCTCGAATTGACAAATTAATATTACCCTAAGAACCTGCTCAAAGGAAACATCGTCCAAGTTTTTGCCTTCAAGTTCTACCCATAAACAGCGAATGGTACGTGCAATCCAAAGTAACATCACTTTCTGTGAAGCATTGGCTTTTCTATGATCACATGATTCTCAGCCGTCGAGATGAAAATGCGCCACAATAGAAAATATGATTTTCATTGCCTTCAATAACTGAATCAGTGGAATCTTGTAAGCGAATAATTTGAAATTTTTCTGCCAAATTCCCATCAATGTTTGAGATTGATGGTAATTCGCTTGAGTTGCACAATCTCGGCCACAACAGCCATATTCGCGTCTGTACTCACAGTATGAGGATGAGAACTGTGATTACTGTTCACTATTGTGTTGACTTGTTCATTATTCATTCTAGGTTTAATATTAAAAATTTGCCTCAGTCTTTCATCTAGCAAATATTCTTGGGGCTCAACAATGAACCTTGAATGCATTTCACAGATATGTATGTGCCTATTTCAAAAATAAACTGGTATCTTCGGCGAGCTATTGGAAAGGATGAAATCAAAGACATTGGAGTGAAACTTTTGGAAAACAAACAACAATGATTAATAATTAAACTGCAACAATATAGCTTATTGTTTATAAATAGTCAATCGTACAAAAAGCGAACAACAACAAAATATCTAAGTTATACACTCGGATTCATTAATCAACCAATCAACGAAATAGTCATGCCATTACATCAATATCACTGAATATTATGGAAAGTTACGAGAAAAGTCCTTGCAACTTGCAGCAATTGTTAATAATTACGAAAATAACAATAGCTACAACAATAATTGCACCTGTTTAATACATGAAAGTACATAACAAGTATATGAACAAGAAAAATAAAACTCTTTTAAGCTTGTTAGCAAATACCAATTGCATGGTGTAATTAAATGCAAAAAAAAAAAAACAAAAACAAAACAAACAATAACAAGCAAATTTGTGTGTAAAATACGAGTAAGTGTATGTACTCCAACGAATGGATGAAAATAAATGTTTTTTATATACAATATGAAAATATATTTATGGGGTTGTGCGTCTACTGCTTCTGCATATAGTATATAGAAGATAGCCAACTTCCGTTGAACAATATACAACTGCATAAAGAACACTGATAAAAACCCAGTTTTCGATTTTGGCAAATGCAATAAACGAGGCGCCAACATCAAGAACTATCACCATCACTACAATTTCTAACTAAGTTTATCCGCGAACCTACCTGAATTCAGAGCAGAATGCATGAATGCAAATTGTATAGGAAATGCATATTAAAGGAGGGTATGAGGGTCTGAGTGAGGGGAAAGAAAGAGCGAAAAATAGAAATGACTTTTGCACTTTAACGCCTTTTAAACTAGACAAAATTTATAGTTGAGTTGCATAACCAAGCAATCACACTCCACACATACATACCAGCTACCATCGATTACCACCACCCATGTCATTAGCTATAACACCACTATCAACATTTCCACCATACCAAATATTATCTCTCACCCACACTATTACATCTTTGCCACCTTTAATACTAACAATCACTATCACGACCACGGCCACGACCTACCACTACAATGTTTTCAATATGGCTCATATGTATGTATGAACACATGTATGATAGTAAGTACATATTCCGACATGACCTCGCACAAATCGTTTTGCAATTTTAACGCCACTTTGTTGCTGTTATGCCGCATTTTGATGGCATTAATTTACAAAGTTTTTATATAAACACAAGGAATGCACATATTGCAACTACCTTAAAAATATATTCCAACTGACGGTTGAAGAATGATAACAACTTTAACTAAATATCATTAACAACAATAGATATGTATGTACAGATAAAAGCTATATGTAAAGTATACCTATGCCAACAACAACAATAATAATGGTAACGTCTTATGGTAGAAGTTTATACGCCAGCCCCATAGAATTACCTTATTGCATCGTGAGTTTCAAGCAATAGTTACTTTTCTAACATATTTCTATGCATAACATGCACAAACACACTGATCTATCCCTTTGTAGACATCTCGTCATTTCCAAATTTCCTTCATTCGATTGCACCAACATTTTGTCACTCTAAATGAGTCAATAAGGGCCAGTCTTTTTACACCCGCTCATCCATATATAATCTACTTATTCATATATTAATTTTAATCAACTCTTCTAAAAACATAAAAAAATAATACCTAATAAATAAGCAACATATTACTCTGATATTCCTTTCGTCGATTTCTAACCGGCTTGACCGGCAGGGAAATTAAGTTGGCGTTTTTCCATCGTTTTCCACATACATACAAATATTATGCAATAGCATTCCATTTGCACGACCTTAACAAATAAATTACAACAACAACAATAGCAATTACAACACTAGTTCACAATACGTATGAGAACAATAAACGACAACCGCAACAAAGGCAACCACAAGCGACCAACCAAACCAAACCATACCAAAACGACGGACCAACCAACCAACCAACCGACCAACCAAACCAACCAGGCAACAAAGCAATTGTAATATTTCTAAAATAACATTTTAGAATTTCCTTCCGTTGCCTTTTGTCTTCCTTCCTGTATACAAGCTTGAAGGAGAGGACAGTGATACTATGATGTGATGTGATATTAGTCGTTGCATAGTACATAGAATTGTGGCAAA
This sequence comes from Megamerina dolium, assembly GCA_963854835.1. Taxonomy (NCBI): domain Eukaryota; kingdom Metazoa; phylum Arthropoda; class Insecta; order Diptera; family Megamerinidae; genus Megamerina; species Megamerina dolium. Next base: position 50,325,674 of record OY978527.1, read on the forward strand.
TTGCTTCGGGGCTACAACAGGATTGCAAAAAGCAAACAAAAAAAAAGTCAATAAATAAATAAACAAAAACAAAAGGATAAAAGAAAAAATTGCAAAAGTAATGTGAAAAAAAACGAGTATGGAATAAAATGGATGTTACAATACAACAAAAAAAACAGTTACTAAGGATCAGAATAGTAATTGTAACCAAATCTGGCGCATATGTAACAGGCTCGTAGCTAAGAGGTTAAAAATATTTCAGAGTTCATTAAAAGTTCAAAACAAGACATCGATTCAACAATTATTACGTATCACAACTCTATTATCGATAAGATTTTGCTTTCGAACGGTACCCACGTGGAACAGAAACTTGACCAAGGGGTCCTTGGGGGCACTACAACTCCCTCAAATTTATTTATTTGACCTAGCCAGCGCAGCCCCTGGATTTTGATGCGCTTTACTATGTCAATATCAGCATACAGCTCATACAGCTCATGGTTGTAACTTATTCGGTACTCGCCATCAACATAAATAGGTCCAAAGATCTTGCGTAGGACTTTTCTCTCGAAAACTCCAAGCATTCGCTCATCTGCGCTGCAAGTTGGCCATTGCAAAAGTTAGATGTTCTTACTCTCAAAGAATATTCTCATTATGTTAAAAATATGAATAGCGGGATTGTTCTCATAAGGTTTCACCTAAATCGATTAATACGTTGTCAAGGAGTTCAATGTACATTTAGGAATTCATTCGTGATGATATGAAACAGATGGGTGACTTCCCTTTAATCCGAATCAAGGATCCGAACATCAAAAAGCTACCTGCAAAGTTTTGAGTATGGCATGTCTGTCTCTCTCGGCGAATATCTCTTCAATACTGCATTTCGCCATTTGGTCAATCTAAAATCAATTTCTTCTTGTCATTAAAAATAATATTGTCCCATTCTTGCCTATATTTTTCTGCAAACTATTGTTTTGCTTGTTTGTGTCTTGGCTTTAGCTGGGGTATAAGCAAATTTTTTTCATATCTGAGGTTGTCATTAGAACTTAAAATTCACCGAATTTTTCAAAAACTTATGGATTATTGTCATACTTCCTCACATAATTTTTACTTCCATTTTCAAATTAAGTGCAATTTTTTTTGTGACGTCGGGAGCGGAAGTTTATTAAAAAGAAATAAATTACTAAATCACTTTACTTTGAAATATTCTTTAACATTTGTGCACATGATAATTTTTGAAAAATTTCATTTTGATTTTATTGCAAAATTTTGTGGAATAATATCAACAATTCAATATCACATATTCTTGGTTAAAAATATTTCAATTTTTTTCAATAATGTCGAAAAACTAAGATTAAATTATTATTTAAAGGAAAAATTCTTCCGATTTTTACGTTAATATCCAATTCGCAATTATCGCAAAATTTTATTTCGACATTATTGCAAAAATTTGAACGATTTTTTTAACCTCATTTCTATTTTTACGCAATAATATGGAAAAAGTGAAAAAAATGTGTACATTATTGCAAATGTTTGTGCAATAATGTCGAAAAAGTTTTGTCGACATTATTTTGTAATAATAACTACGCTCCTGCCTATCAAATACACACGGACGACTCACATTGCACATATTGCAAAAAAAAAATTGCACAGGATCAATACATAGAAAACACGTTTGGTGTTAGTCACAATAACAAGAAATATAATTACAAAAGAAGCAATATCACATGCAAGCAAACACAGACATACAAATACGAGTATATAAAACATATTCGAACATACCGAACGAAATGTTCTATAAAACGGATATAACCCCCACATGGGTGTTACAAATTGTGTTGTTGTATACAGTTAGATATTCAATGTACTCATACTTCCACACATATTTACAATAGCTGAGTGCTGTTTGCCAATATTGAGTTAATTTTTGTTGCAACACAAAAAAACAAAAAAACAATGGAACCAAACAAAACAAACCGGAACCCATTGTCTTATGCCATAAATTACTCGACATACTCAATGTATTTACTTGATACATATATGTATGAGAATATGTGTATCTACGTATGTCCGGGATATTGTATATGGATATTGTTTAGGAGTAACACATACGACAACGAATGCGATATAGCTACCTACTTACTATCTGCATGTTGGTATAATCGTAAGTGCTTACATAAATATGTAGATACATAACATGCATATACGAATGTGCTTCTAATATGATGTTGATAATATAGGTGGCCATGCATATATGGTTCGCCCTCAGAGCTACTGTGGTGAAATTCCAATTACACATCAGTCGTTCAACTAGACCCAAAACAAATGTAGTGAGTACCTTTGCAAGAATGTATAATGAAAATATCATTTTGCCTGCATTAAATTTTTGATGACTTTGTCGTTTCCTGAATCAATGATTCGCCCAAGTTAAAGATGACGGATATCAATCAATCAATCAAGAGAGATCGTGACGTTGGAGCAAGTACATAATCCTTGTTTATCAAGTGGACCACGCGAAACCAGACCGAGGTCTGTTAGAGAGTATGAGCCCTACGGCTGATACCTCTGAGGGCCAACCACAAGTGTTTCGGGCACTGCGACCAAACGAGATCTTTTTCACCCTAGCCCATCTACGACACTAGAATCTGCTCTACCTTTTTAATGAAAGATAGAATTGATCTTGTTGAACTTTTGATGATTGAAGCTGGTGTTGGGAAACTCAGTTGAAAGGGTTTGAGGCAAAGCCTGACCAAGGCCGGGCATTCGCAAAAGATGTGGATCGATGTTTCATCCTCTGCCAGACAGAGTCTACACTCCGTGTCAGAGGATAGTCCCATTTTGCGGAGGTGGTATTTTAACCAGTTATGTCCTGAGAGATAGCCGATTATTAGGCGTAAATTTGTTCTGCTGAATCGAAGCTTATAAGGGTTTTCGCTTGGCGGAGACCTTTCGAATTTGTCCATTGTGGTAGGTATTTGTAGTGATAATGTTTTTCTCTCATAGTTTTGGCCGAGACCCAGCTTATACCACAGAAAGGTTCTGGGCAGAAAGGAAGTAAGCATTCGGTGACTAGTTTTGAGGAGAACTCCCATGAGGAGAGAGATTTGATGGCAGCTTGGCTGTCTGAGTAAAAAGGAATGGGCGCTCCTTTGAGCCCTTTGGCATGTAGGTGACGCGCACGAGTAGTCTGGAAGTAGAAGTCACCCTTGGTAGAGCCAGATTGCCAAGGAAAGCATAGCTTAAAAAAGAAGGGCAGCAGGTATTCTGAGTTCGCATATTAATTACCGTGCACCCCCACACCCCGTGCCATGCATCTATCGGCATATGCTGTTCCATCTTAGATTTTTTACTAGGGTAGCTGCGGGATTGTCACACACGTCACACCTGTCCTCTTATGGAGGATGACCTGCGGCAGGTGACGGATAGCTTCGAATGAAAAATCTTCTCGCTATAAAAATTTCCGCTTTTTACGATTTTATGATTGTTCTATATGATTTCACTCTGTATGATTCACTTTGGATGAGCATCAAATCATTATAATTTCGATGAATCGTAAAAGATGAATCGATTAATGTAACATTATAATAGTTAGTTAATATGGATTCCATTAGGAACCACTACCACACTAGTACATATCGTATTGGTAACCAAATTGAGAGGAAAAATGTTGTTAGCTATGTTGCATTGATAAAACCATTCAAGTAGAAAAAAAACAATAACAGCAACAAGAGTCCATATTTGCAACAACCGCAAATGTATTGCCAAAACTAACGCTGAACATATAAATTACTCTACGTTTTCCTTTTTTGTCGTTTGTTCTTGTTTGTTGTTGTTTCCTATCGAGGTTCTCTATGTACGAAATGGAATTTGTAATATACTTGACGATATAGCACGTAAATATGTATGTATATACTTTTGCAGATACATTCGAACATATATGTTCTATACATACGTGAATGTATATACATGTTTATAATCATGTATATACATACAAGTATGTATATGCATGTATCAACAATAATTTGTATTGTTACTATTGCAATGATTGCTATCGATATTTGCAGTTTTGGTCAGAAAAGTAAAATTTCCAAATAAAAGCCAAAAGGGAAAGCTCAAGAAACCTTGAATTAGTACAAAGTACATTACGAATTTATTCATATTTATGTATTATACATTTACACTAGTCGATGTTGCTTTCTTGTAATTCCTTTTACGATGTTTTCTCATTTCACCAAAAGTTTTCTTCTTTGGTGCTTTTTGTTTTTGTTCGTTCAAATATTCTCAGGTGAAATGTATTGACTTTGATGGAATGACCGGATATGTAGCAACTGTTTTTAAATTTCATATCTTCCTTTTGATTATTTTGGATTCTACACAATTTATTTGATGGAGAAATACAAGAAGAAGAAGAACGGTCTACAATAGAATATAAGTATATAGTAGCTACACTTGCTTATATGGATTTTATCATTGCAAAACCATCAGTTTTAATTTGATTCTTCAAAACGTACAATACAGACACGTGTATGTTTGTGTATATTTCTGAAATTGCATTGAATTTGATCACATTTGAGTTTTAGAATAATCCTTTTCTTATCGAATAACATTACATAAACATTAAATTAGAAATTGAATGAAATTTTTAGGAGCTTATGTTAGTTGAACAGGTATTTCTAAGGAGACTAATTGGTTCCCTTCAACGTTATTATTGATATTTCAAATACTGATACCATAATAACCTACCACAGGCACCCAAAACCTAGTTTCTTTGTTGCTAATATTCCGAATGGGCCTGCTTTTCATAATTTCATTTCAGAGCCATGCTGTGGGAAACCGTGCATGCTGCAAGAATCATCAAATCCTATAGAATCTTAGTATTTTTGGAATTGCTTCGACAATATTTCTATGTTCAAATACAAAACGTAACAATTTCATATTAAATATTTTTTACTTTATACAAAAGTATGTAATTGCAATTTTATCAATGACTTCAAATCATAAACATACCTTCAATCAACTAATCAACTATATATGTACTATACATTCTTATTCCTTCTAAGTTCTTACTCACATACATATATACGCATACAATAAATGGTATGTACAAACCCATAGCATCAAGCAAGTATTTTCTCTTAGAATTTACTCGTACACAAGTAACTAACTATTCTCATTCTGCATTGATCACTGCTATTCATCTTATTTGCTGTGGGCCAATAACATTGGTGGTTTTTTATTATTATTATTGTTGCTTACATTGTAATTTGGCGACTTAAAATTCCTGTCGTTCCACAAACTCTTCCACACACACACACACACACACATACACACACACGCACATACAACAACGTCATTGTACCATCATTTCATGTAACAATCAATTGATCCCAGCTTAGTGATCTCCAATAATGCCCCCAGATCATCACTATGCTATGTAATACGAACATTGCCATGATATGTCGCATGTCGCAAAACAACAACATGGTGCTCATCATCAAAACCATAATGCCTAGCAAGTATATACCCGAGTATAATGCTGTAATGATGATGGTCGCTGTTGTGATGGTGGTGGTGGTGGTGGTGGTTTATAGTAGAAATCGTGTTTTTACCGCCCATTTCGATTGAACGATATCAGTTTTCATAATTTTATATATTCGCACACACAATATGTTATATATATTTTTATTTTTCTTATGTTACCCCTATTTTCTTCTTTTCACTTCTTCGTACAATATTTTAAGTACCTATTGTAAAAATATTTTTCATTGTGACCAAGTTGAGAAAATATTTATTTTGCTGATGGCCAATTGTAAGGACGTTCAAAGTAGTGATGATGATGATGATGATGATGATAATAATGTCGATGATAACAATATAAAATAACTACGATTTATTATAAAGCCTATTAATTGAAGGCTAATCTTTGTGGGTGCTGTAGTGGCCAGTGGTTAATGCGTTGCCATTCTGGATATAAAATCGACGAAAAATGATGAAAATGAATTTTGTCTTCCGAAAATAAAAAATATATATCAATTGAAAAATAGTTCCGCAACTAAGTAGACTCCAGAATTTTGCATTAATATAGATTAATATAGAATTTGTGAAATATTCCCTCCACAGTCATTTATTAGCACGAATTCATAAAACATGAGTTAATTTACATGGAAAGAGAGCATGATACTGTGCCAATATTGGAGGTATTTTTATGCTAAAGCTAATCTAAAGTGAATAATTACTAAATTTGACTTTAATGCCGTTTTATACCGAATGGGGTTTCAAATAAGGTCATTCGTTATTATGCTACTTTTTCAATATTATTATGGAGAAAATAATACGAGCTGCTGATCTACGACGTAATTGCACTGTATTCAAAAAAATCGGCATAATCGGCATGAAGACGCTAGCAGTCAGTGCAGCATACTCAGAATTGGAGAGAGAGTCAACCTGGATCTTACTATGAACGAGAGCAAGACGGAGAACCTAGCGTCAACAAACAAAGACCCCTACCGTCTTGGACAGCACATCACTCTTGATAACTACGCTTCTGAAGTAGTGAAGTAATTTTGTCTATCTTGGAACCATAATTAAAAGCAGTAATGACATCAGACTGGAGATATTGCGAAGGATCACTCTTGCTAACAAGTGATACTTTGGGCTAAATAAGCAACTGAGAAGTCGGCCCCTTTCTCGAGCAACGAAAACCATACTCTACAAGTCTCTTATCATGCTTGTCTTTACTTATGGAGAGAAAACCATGACCTGTGTGAGCTGTATGCCGACACCGACATAGTAATGCGCATTCAAATACAGCACAGCCGCTGTATAGACGTAAAGACCGCTCCGGCTAAGAAGGTGTTATATTCGGAACCCGGTGGTGCACGCGAAAAAGAGGCAGACCTAACCTTCGGTGGAACGTTTGGACGGCGTATGGAATTTCTAACTGACGCCAATTAGCGAAATAAAGAGCTGGCTGGAAAAGCATGTTGGATTCGGCCACATAAGTAAGTAAGTAAGTAAATTAATTTAACTGAAATCATATCATCTGTACTTACTATATATTTTTGATAGCAATTTTATGGGAAAGTGCTACTGTCCGATGTTTGGTTATCAGTTTGGAAAGCGATTCCAAATACTTCCGAAGATAAAATAAACTATAAAAAAGCTTGGTGACAAAGTACTATCATTTGGACTAACATAAGATTGTTTATAATCCCTTCTGGATGGTGCAGGAAAAGCCTAGAATTGAAGTCCAGCCAATGTTGTTCGAAGTTGTTAATGCTTAAAATATATGAGGCGGAAAATGGCGATACTTGAAAGAGATTTTCAGGAGAAAGTTGATTAAAAGCAACAACATATGTAATAATTATGTAATAATGTTTGAACCGAAAAATAGTGGGGACTGAACTGTTCCCGACTTAAGGCCTAAGTTCAAATAAATGAAAGAATAATCATGAAATGCCTCCACAGATCCTCTGGAATCGTCTCTAGAGGGAAGAGGTAGAATGTTTGATCGGCCCCTTCAATTTTTTTCTCTAGATATTTTCCGAAACCATACTTACTTCCTGTTTCTACGCCTGTTGGGGATTCCTTACAAAATGCTCAAATTTGTTAAATTCGCTCCAACCGCTCCCTGGGTTCCTTAATTCCACGCTTCAAATGAGACCTTACAAAAATGATGTTTTAATTATCCATACATACTCACCCCACAACTACAGCGATCAAATATGTATATCACCGACCTCTATTTATTTTTTATCTCTAAGGTTTCTCTTGATTATAGAGGAGGAAAACCATATCATTCCTCTTTAATGCAACTTTAAATTTGAATCAATAAATAAACGAATAATAAACAATTGTAGGACCTTATCTACTGAAATTTTAAACAAATTACATGGTCAAGCGTCCCCGAAGTGGAAAGCTTGGAGAAAAATGCAAAAAAATGCATGAGTAAAATTCAAGAACAAAACTTTTACATAATATATTTCAGTGCTGTTTTGTCTAATCTCATCAAACCGGGTGCCCATATATACATAACACATTGTTCACATTGCTCACACATTTTATAAATATATGTATTATAATTATTTCTAATTGCTATATTAAAGCAATCTAAAATATGTTCAAATAATTGGTGACTTATTTGTATGCTCTGACGATAATTCTCTTCCCCTTAATAATCCATTGTGCTACACTAATCCAATTAAATGTTCTTATATCTCCTGATATTTGACTCTATTCATCCTCTATAATTTAATGCTTCATATAGTCATAGTAAATAATGGTATATAAATATACGTATGTTTGTATATTTAGATGAAGTCTGCTCACATACATGTACACATTCAAAATATTATACTACAAGATTAAATGAATTTCAATGCGTAACACTATAAAACTAGCTAAGGTCGATGATGGAAAATAATAATCAACCATATAGAAGCACACATATAAACATAATTGTATAGAATCTCGTATGTATTTTGAGTACATACTTGTACATTATTCGATATTCGGAAGCAATACATACCCATACATACACTTAACATAGATGCGAGTACCTGGATATAGTAAAAAATAAGTGCATCATAGCTGGCACAGTATACGATACATACAAATATTTGTAACTTGTCTAAAATGAACGCCTGTGCAACAAAAATCTCTCTAAGAGAAGACGTTAAATGAAGCTAATGAAAAAAAACACACACAAAATCTAGCCAGAATTAAGTGGAGATGAATCGTGCACAGACATGCCCCAACAATCTTCTGCATAGATATCATAAGCAATTTGCCATAGAATCATCATCTTATAAGAACGATTTTGGTGTAACATTGTACAAGTGCAAAAACAATAACAATAGCAACAACAGCGGCAGCAACAATAATATTGTGCACCATATTTCGTGGTATTTTAAACAGTTTACATGAAGAAGTAGGCAAAACCAAAAAAAAAAAAAAAAAAAAAAACAATAACAATTTAGATGAATGAAAACAAGAAGACAAGAAAAAAAAATCTCCTTACAGTCGGCTGGGGCCGACCAAACTATACCCTGCATATGTAGATTTATATATAAAAAGTTTACTCGAATATCCAACTTTTCTTTTATTTCCACTTTTCGAGAAACAATTTTTGCATATACTACTAATTTACACCCGAAATATGGTTGACTTTGACGAAGTAAAAGGATTTTAAGATAATTCCGAGGCTTAGTATGGGAGCTATATAAAAAGTGGGCGTGGCTTACCACTTTCTAGTAAATCCAATTAATTTTTCAATGTTAATCCACACCTTAAATTTGGTGTCCTACGTTGAATAGTTTCTAAGTTATCGTGGTTAACATTTTTGTTTAATTTCCTCAACTTTGTATGGGAGCCCCAATAAGAAGTGGGCGTGGTACGCTGATTTTTCGCCAGATTATTTCCGACTACCATATTAATTTAAGTGTCAATTATAGTTATTGTAGACATAAGATTGCCTACGTTACAGCTGTTTCAATTTAAAATTTGTATGGGGGCTACAATAAACACTGGGCGTGGTGCGCCCATTTTCTGTGAGCCTAGTTGCTCGTACAATACTAATCCATACCCTAAGTCTCGTTGTCCTAGGCTAAATGGTTTGTAAGCTATGGAGCTTAAAATTTTAGTTTAATTCCCTTGACTTTGTATGGGAGACTCATGAAAGAGTGGGCGTGGCACACTGATTTTCTGCCAGATTTTTTCCGACTACGATATTAATTTAAGTGTCAATTATGGTTATTCTAGACGGAAGATTGCCGAAGTTACAGCTGTTTCAATTTAAAATTTGTATGGGGGCTACGATAAACAGTGGGCGTGGTGCGTCCATTTGCTGTGAGCCTAGTTGCTCGTACAATACTAATCCACACCTTAAATCTCGTTATTCTGCGCTGAATAGTTTGCAAGTTATAACCGGTAACATTTTTTTAATTTCCGCAACTTTGTATGGGAGACCCAAAAAGGAGTGGGCGTGGTACACTGATTTTCTGCCATATTATTTCCGACTACCATGTTAATCTAAGTATCAATTATGGTTATTCTGGACAGAAGATTGTAGAAGTTACAGCTGTTTCAATTTAAAAGAAGTACAGACACTTTGTATGAGAGCTACGATAAAAAGTAGGCGTGGCTCAACCACTTTTGGCGAGGTTATATAGTAGTATAATATAAGTCTATGTGCCAAATATTGTTGTCCCAAGTGGTATATTATGTGAGTTATAGCAAGTTAAAGATTTTGAAAATTTCGAGGTTAGTCGCTTTGAATGCTTGGTGTGGGCGTGGTTATTGACCGATCATGCCCAATATCAATCCCCTCCGTACCCTTGGATCATAGATTACTTATGCCAAATTTCATCGAAATAGCTCAAAATTTACTCAAGTTATCGTGCGAACCAGCCAGGTGACAGACAGACGGACGGACGGACGCACGGACGGACGGACGGACGGACGGACGGACGGACATCGTTAAATCGAAAATTTAATCGACGCTGATCACGAATATATATCCATGTCTATATCTCCGGAGATTCCTTCAAGTGGACACAAACATCTGACCGAAATGAATATACCATGCATATTGCATTATGCAGGGTATAATAAAAATATGATCTCTTCCACCCAAAATGCCATATTCAGCAACATGTTGCAGCAGGGTGTTGTTTGTTACTGGCATACTCATATACATGTATATTACATACTCCTAGCGTACTTACATAGCTGCACATAAGATTGGCACTTGTTCGCTGTATATACATACATACTTACTTAGAAAGGTTGTTGCTGTGATTGTTAGTGGTAATTTTCTTCCACCTACTAGTAAATTGGGCATATTCAGTAAAGTATATAAATATGGAGTACCCAATGCGAAAATCATGGAACTTTTCTTACGATAGATGCTTGCCTTTTCAAAGAACTTTTGCCTTCTTGTGTTTGTGATATTTGCAAAATTGCAAAAGAGCAAATATTTCCAATTAATTGAGAACAGCTTCTATCTAGTTTACTTGAAACAGTATTGCATATGCATTACAAAGTCAATATTTTAGCGTTGCATACTTTCAAGCGCAGAATAATTGCAGAATAATCTGTACATTTTGTTGTTGTGATTGCAAACTTTTACCACAATATAAGAATTCTTCGGTGTATTGTCAATGCCACATTCCCACTGGGTACCTACACATATGTATATAATCTAACCAAATATGTATTAAAGAGCTGCGAAAATGTATTGGATTTTGGAATGATTCTCTTTACTCTCAAAACATGAACAATATTTGCAAAGCATATCTAAATAGAATGAGATTGAGTGAAAGTAAAATATTAGGCAATTAGAATACTCCAATATAGTAGAAATTTCTTTTACAAGAAATATTCCATACATTTGTTTTTTCTCTTCAACTAGACGAATATTTGAGAGTACTACGAGAACTTGAGAGTATGTTGTACGTTATAATCCGGTATTAATTTCTTTAGACATTAATCGAAGACCAGTCTTCGATCGATTCGATTGATCCCCAACGCATCTGGGGATCAATCTTTAAATTAATATATTTAGAGATTTTGTACACTTTCAAGTGATTCGCTTTTAAGTCTACAGTAATGTTGTGCAGATTAGCGTAGGTGGTAGAGCGACGCTGATAGACTAGTGATAGACTAGTAGTAGAACTCAGTGACAAAGCTCAGAAAAAGTGATGTCACAAGTGTTCTGCCGTTCGGAACCGGCTAAAATAAGTAGGTCCCTTCTAATACTATCCAAAATTTAAGACGCACAACAGTAATGGAAGAGAAGCTCGGCCAATGAGCCCTTTGGGGCTTTAAGTGCCAAATATTAATTTTTTTTATTTTAACTAATCTATCTATAAAAGGCGACTAATCCACATTTGTACCCTTTCAGGTATAACAGGATACAATTGTTCTCTTCATAGGGCATGCTCGAACAAAATGGAACACTTCACTCCATATAAAGAGATCAAAGTGCGAATAGTATTTGTATTTTTTGCTTATATGTATTGTAATGTAACATAGAAAAGCAAAACGCATGTTTAGAGTACTCTCAAATGCTTTGCTTCCATTTATAAATGTTGAGATTCTACTCATTCTATGAAATCGAAACATACACTTCATTACATTCTATTTCTATTTTATTTATTCTAATTCGTATTTGCTTAGAAAGAATGAATGAGAGATTCTATTCTAATATCAATAGAGTGTTTTGAAGATGCAAACGAATGCATTCTTGCAGCACTCTAATATGTATTACCGAAAAAAATTCCCCCAATTATTCCCTCACCACTCTATCTAGAAAGTAAGTGTTTGCAAAATATGGGCGACAAAATCAAATCAAACGCAAATCTTAGTTATGCGCTCATCCCTCCTGTCTCACAATAGGAGCTGTATGTCGCCGATAACGATGTTTTATACAATCATGTCTAGTTTGGTTAGTTAGTTATGGTTAGTTACCTAGATTGTATAGAGAAAATGTTATGGGCGTATACAACTTGGAGTCATTTTTACACATCCGATATTCATATTTCCTTACAAATATACTCTCAGTTATACGACAGCATAAAACCATGCTTAAATATCACCCTTTTTCGATCAAAACATTATGTACGTAATACTTTGATAGTATTAAAATACTTGTATGTTTATGAAAAAATACTTGTACGTCATTCAATCGATTCAAAGACATACCCATAAAAAGAGACGAAGAAGAAAGAAATCGCGAAATGAGTCTAAGGATCCATTACATACACTCACCAAATAATCATTCTGTCGTAAAAACCACTTTTAAAACATATGGCCGGCAATAAATACCAACAGACACTTAAAACTGCCATGACCACGTGAATAAACACATTGGATAATCTTCTGTATTGAATTACGCAGATCGTTGAAATGGAGAGATCACCTGCTCTTGAAGATTTCCATCTCAAAAATTAGTAGATTGGGTTTTTTATTTTGTATTTGTTACATATGAAACCGTTATTTTGCCCTTTTTGACAATTACTATATGACGTTGAGCCTCTACTACCAATAACCACAATCCATGGTCATCGATCTGTAAAACAATATGTTGTATATAATTCATTCGTATACCGGAAAATATTTTAATTTATAAGAACAATGTCTTACTTGTACATACGTGTATCGTTAATATTACTGTTGCTTATGTTGTTGTTATATTGGTATACCAACCTTATTAGTATGATATAGCAGCACATATATGGTTGGTGTAATATAAAACTTAAATTGCAGAAAATGGTTGATGATCGTATGTAATTGCCACTTAATGTTATGCTTATTTTACAGAGTTCAGCTTAAACCAAATAATGTCAGATATTAAGCTTATAACTGTGCTCTTATACCTATGTTTGTATTCATATATATTTATGGACTTACATACATTGTATATATACTTATGTTCAGATGAGTACATACATACGAGTATGTAGTTGTACTTTGTCATTATCCTTTAATAATCGCGTGTATATGCACAGCCGCACGTCCATTGATATTTCATTTTTTCATACCTACCTCTTATGTGTCTGTAAATGAATTAAGCATTTTAATTTCATCGAATTTTTCACATCAGTTTAAATTTGTGCCGTTGTCTATCTTACTTATGAGCAAATTGGCAATTTATACTCATTATTGGTGATTGGTGGATGATTTTTTGAATATTAATTAATTCTATTATAAAATATGGTATGTCAAGGTGAAATAGTCACCTTTAATCGTTTATAATTTTTACTATTAGTAGCATCTAGACGAATTCATAAATATTGATAAACTATCTATATTTACAAAAATTTAATTGTATCCAAATTTAAGTATCCAATATTATGACTTGAAACCCTATTATATATGATTGCCGTTATCATCGGCTATTAGGAAATAAAATCTTTACGATTTATCACAAAATTCAAATTAGTTAAGAAGCACAGAGAGATGCTGAGTCCGCTGAGCGGCACACTCGCAAATCACTCTTATTTGGATGTCCGAATATAAATGAGCATTGACGAAAACGAGTGATCAATGATTTTGTAATCCAGTGGCACCTGGAAATCACAAAAATTACAACTTGCCAGCAGTATATCCAATTGACTAAGTGGAAAGTGGAAGGTAGAAGTTTCTTCGCATCGTATCATTGCTCTCATTAAAATTGAGTAGGATTTGCTTTATTATTATATTTTAACAAGTATTTTAAAATTAAACCCCACAGTACAGCGCCCGCAAAAATCTAATTAGATATATCCCGGCGAATAAATTTAATATAATAGATTTTTCGGTCTTACTTTTGCAAACTTGTCGGAGAAGAAATTTCCAGAGGTGGCCACTCAGAGAGGAAGAGGTTGATTTTCACAACTTCTGGAGTGAGTATTAAAAGAGATTCACAATTTATCTGCATTGATTCCTATGCACCAGTGTCCCGATAAAATCGCTGTGGCGCTAGCAGTTTCGACATGTTCCCTATTAATAAGTTCTAAGGTACTCATCTTAATGCAAATAAATAGAGCATCATATGTTAAACACTTTAAGTGACTTCAACGACCTGTTTGTTGAAGACGGCGCAGGTTGTTGGTTCTTTTGATAATCTTCTTAATCTTGAATCATATCAAAAGAAGAGCTGAGTCATATGTGAGCTGAAGCATCAAGGTAGACTAATTAGTCTTCGATGTCACTATTATCCGTAATTCAAATGAGGGATATATAAAAATATCGATTAGGCCCACTCAATTTCCCCTGCATTAATATACCAGCTTATGTTTTACAGTATTGGACTGAATTTATTGCAGCCTGGCTCTCAATAAATACCTTTTGGATATTAAACATACCTAATTCTTTCATGATATACATGATTTGTCCAACTCTTGAGAACAGAATCAAAAAAATTATCTGTTATGTTATTCTGATCTGTAATGTTATTGCAATCTGCTCAGACTATGCTGCACGGTATGTCACAAACTTTTAGAATGTATTATCAGCAATGCATACAATAAAATTAAACAGTAACATAGAATTTATTATCTCGGAATGAAATTTCTTAATTTCACATTATAATCCTCAAACATTAAATATGCATGGTTACGTCAACAGATTTTCATCTAAATACGTGATAAGTTAGTTCTAATCCCCGCTATTTGAAGGCCTCCCATTTACGAAAAGATATACAATTAATTGTACTATTATTACTTCTACGTATAAATATATATTTAATTAAAATCACTATATCTATCACTATATACATATATATATATATATATATATATATATATATATATATATATATATATATATATATATATATATATATATATATATATATATATATATATATATATATATATATATGTATCTCTTGATGGGTATCTTCAGCGAATGTTGCATTCAGTTCATAATATGAACATGACAATTTAAAACAAACTTAACAACGACACACGCTGAACTCATGAAAAGAAATTAAAAACGTAAATAGCATACATATACTATAAATATGTACAAGTATGTAGAAAGAACTTGTTGTCAGACAAGTGGGCGTGTCAGACTTATTATAAATGCTCAAAGTTCTTAATTTA
>OY978527.1:50941436-51290716 GCA_963854835.1 Megamerina dolium
ATGGCAGAAATCTTTTGAATTTACTTTGGATCGGAATCCATCACTGATATATAGACCCTTTTGATCATATGACCTATTTCCAAATTTGTATGACATTGTGCTCGTAGAAGGACCGTTCATTTGCGAAAGATGGAAATAGGAAGATGCATTGTGGTTGTTAAACCACATAAAAGATATAATCAAGCATACAATTGTCCTTCTGAATATAACTACTTGTATGCAATACAGTTTTAATTGCCAATAACAATGGTTTTCAAGAATTGTCCATTTCTTTTTCTGCCATTGAGATTGATATCACAGATATTGATGCTATTGGTGATATGACCTTCTTTGAGATGAGGAGAAATTCGAATATCGAATCTCTGTAATTTGAGATAATCGTAAATGGTTGAATTTTGTGTCCCTGTGATATTATGAATTGTCATGGATTTCTTTGAGTTCATGAGAAATGCAAATATCAATCACATTGATGAACCGCATAACCCTCAGCAACCTGGGATGGTTGTGAATGGTGAACTGATGAATATATTGTGTCCTTGAAATTTCGTGAGTTGTCGATGATGAGCTTCACGAGAGTGATAAGTATCGTTGACATCAAAATCTCCTCTCCCACTGACGATCTTTTAAAGTATTATCGATGGAAACTTGAGATAATCTCTCACATATACACTTTTGCGTTATTTGCTTTGCGGAAATAATAAAGTAATAAGTATAGGTCGAAAGTGGACAGTTTGATTATCGATTTTCAACTTCATGATGCGATCAAATCAAACATTAAATGAAGTCTGTCAAAATCAATAGCGCTTGGGCCGATTGTGATTGATGCTATCTATTGCAAAATATGACTATGCCTACAACTCAATAATTAGAAAAATGATAAAACATCACTACCACTTGTAATATATCTCAACGAAGAACGTTGAGAAAAACAAAAAATTAAAAAATGTTAATGGAATCATCTTATATATACATTTTTTTTATCATATCCATAAGTATCTTCTTATGTCGAATTTTATTATGATTAAATATTATAATCTTTTATAAGTCAATAATGTACATTTGTATATCAACAAATGTGTAAATATATTTATATGTAAATAAGCATTTATCTACATACATAGAATTCGCAAAAGACCTTCCTACACTCATACACTACTTATTTATGTACCTAGTAGGTACATACATATAATAATACTAATATTTTCCACATCTTTTATAAAAGCATTACCGGTTATATTGTTGTTTGTTTTCCGCTTTTTTTTTGTTTTGTTGTTTTGTATTATATCGTTTTCTAATCAATTAAATCCCTTTGTTATTTAAATACAACAAGTATTATTTGTCACTTTTTCTTTTTTTTATTATTTAAAATACTCATAGTACGTCGCCTATGAATAAGCTTAATTCATATTGTCTATAATTGATTTGTATATATTTATATGTTTTTTTTTTTGTTTTTGCTTTTAGCTTAAACATAATTTAAAATGTGTTAAATGTTTAATATGCCGACAAAAAGTTAAAAGCGGTAAAATAGTTTTTTATGTTTTATTTTATTTTGACATTTCGGTTTTGATTTTCTTTTTTTTTTCCCAACATATGTACAAACTCATATATTCGGGTTGGGTATATAGAAACATACATAAAAAATATCATCATCATAAAATAACAAAACTATTTGCATATTATACATATACGAGTATATAAAAATATGCAAAGCGTAATTTTATAAATTAAATCGCACAATAAAAAATAAATACACGAACGAAATGCTAAGACGAAAAATAAGAAGAAGCAAGAAGAGCATAAAAGATAGATATAGAAATTAAACGAAACGAGCCTTACAGTCGAAAAACAGCGTAAACATGATAAAAAAAAAAAACATTAAGATTCACGTGCTACTTTAGGAGATACATATATAATTTGATAACACGTACGTACGTCAACACTAATACGAGTACATTTGAGCTTTATACCGCCCTGCAGAAAAATGAGAAGAAGACCAAATAGCACTTAAATTTCACTAACTATTGTGAGCTAATAATGTCATTTTATGAAAAATATGACTACACGAATTAACTTACGTTTTCGACATTAATAATTAGTAGATGGGCAGAAGAGATCCTAGCCATCCGTTAGTCAACAGATCATTGTGATAAAACCCGCATTCGGAAGAAGGAAAAGCAAACACTCTTAGTTAAATTTGATGAATCCACGAAGTTCACTCACTCATGCATCACAACATCGCATCCCAGCAATTCCAACTTTAATCTCACAAAAACTGGAAAGTAAGAGAGAAATGGTGACCATATGTTCGAGTCAAAATTGAGAGGTCGGTTCTGCGCTGGCACCCCATGTGGCTATGTGATTTCTAATTGTGTTATGCCTTGCGATCACCATAATCCCTAGCTCTAGTTCCTTTCTCCTTAATTGTAAGCGACATTTTCGCGAGTCTTCTCCAGGTTGCTTCACAAATCGTTTTGTCAATCTACATGATTTCCGTTCAGTTTACCTTCTCTTATGGAGGGAGCCCATAAAAAGGTTGACTCATCGCAAGAATCCCGTACAGTTGACGATTGTTTCTGGATCCTCAGCCAAAGTAGAGCCCTCATTAGGTAAATGTAAGGACTTTAGAGGCCTCAAAGATTAATATTTGAAAATAATTCATTTTCTGCTGGGCTACCACATACTTGTACTGAAAATATCAATAACATTTTCGCGAGTCTTCTCTCAGGTTGCTACGCAAATCGTTTTGTCAATCTGTATGATTTCCGTTCAGTTTACCTTTTCTTATTGAGGGAACCCACAAAAAGGTTGACTCATCTTAAGAATCACGTACAGTTGACGATTGTTTTTGGAGCCTCAGCTGTACCAGTAGAACCCTCATTAGGTAAATGTAAGGACTTTAGAGGGCTCAAAGATAAATATTTGAAAAAAATTCATTTTCTGCTGGGCTCGTACTGAAAATATCAAACGGGGACTGAACAGATTGTATATGAAATCAAAGTAAATTTGATGTGATGATTTGGTCCACATTATTGTTGTGATTCGTTTCATTATTTATTTATTTATTTATGATTTGGTTGCTCTTTTGTTGTTGTTGTTGTTGTAAATCAATTAAATCTTTTTTTTTTGTATATGTATTTTCATTTGAAATATTTTTTATTTACACTACATGACTGAGGCGTGATGGTGGTGATCGTCTGTACAGCCTGTATGTAGATTATGAGCGAGTATGTTGATGATATTGGCAGCAAGTCGTATTAGTCGAATGAAAAGAAGACAAGACGAGTAGCATATCGTTTTAATGCGTATGCGAATGTGTGTATATGTGTGTGTTTGTGTGTATTTGTGTTCTTTGAAAGCGTTGGCGCCAATTTTATTTGCGTGCGAAAATTTATTATTTTTTTCAATCAAAAACTAAATAAGTACGATATGAATTTCAACATGAATATTCGACAATTTTTATGAGAAGCGTCTCGTTTTACCAGTATTAATAGTACCAGTTAAGAAAATGCTATGTGAAGTGAAAAAAAAAACAACAAAACAAAAAAATGCTGAAAGCAAAAAAAATTCAAAAAAAAAAAAACATACACACACACAATAAACATGATATCTAATAAAAATTCAGTTAAGCTGATATAGAAATCAGCCAATCAACCAGTCATTTATTTAGCCAGTTAGCCAGTGAGCCAGTTAATTCAATGTTACATTATTGATGAGGTGTCGATTGTTGTATGGCGCGCGCGTATGTACTATATCTACATACTTGAATTTATGTACGACGAGTAAAAAAACAATACTAAATTGAGCAACAAAAAATATCAAAATTGATCTAAAAATAAATATGATAAAAAAATGATTAACAAAGGAATACAAAAAAAAAAAAATAATAATCAAGAATAAAAATAAATGAAACGAAACAAAAGAATTAACATATATATATATATATATATATATATATATATAAATTTGGATTTTAATTGAAAATGAGCGTACCAGAAAAAAAAAATAATATGAATACGTTAAATTGTTGCCAAATTTGTTCTTGTTGTTGTTGTTTCGATATTTATTTAATTTGTTAATTGACCAAGAAAGCATTTAAGCTATGCACGTATGGGTGATGCGTTCTTATTTCTTTTTCTTACCTACTTATAAATTTAATGAAATGAAATTTATTCTTTATAATATACTCATGCTATTTAGATATTATTGGATTAATACATACGTATTTATGTGTTGAAAAATTCATGAATATATGTACATATATAGATTTGCAAGATTCATACACGAGTAGATAGATAAATTACGTTGCTAAAGGCATAATTAACTATATTATTACAAATATAACATCATTGTATTTATCATATCCAAAAATAACAACATTTATAAGTACTACTTAATCATGTATGCAGGTCATGCAATACTTTGAGAAGATATACATACATAGACATAGCTCTAAATCGCATTAAACTCGATTATATCGTTAATACATTGATGTATAAGTATATGAATATATATATACTCGAATTGAAATTCAAATCAAACGTGAGCTGTTTAACAATTGCACAATATTCTTCTTGAATTGCGATCAATTAAATTGTACTATTACCGCGTATCACAGACAGAAGGAGAACGTCACATACGAAAGCGAGATAAATAGTATTATTACGTTATGTATGTATTTATTGGGTTGCTATTAATTGAAATAAAAATTAATTAACTAGTTACACTTAATGTCACTGCCTAATGTATTGTACTTGTTTGAATTATTGAAAGTTAAATGTGCTTCCTCATTGCAATGTCAAATAATAGCCATGAACTAAGATCAACATAGTCGCCGCCACTACCACCAACGAATAAAACATTTTCTTCTAATTATAAATGCACGTCTAAATAATTTTACTACACGATTCATTTATAACACTATCTATTTATGTATATGTATTCGATTAGTAAATTGTATTCATAATCGTGATCATGTTCAGATAGATCACACATTTACAATAAGCAAATAAAATATGATAGTAATAACAAATTTGTTTATCACATTCATTTATTATCCACTTACAAATGACAACATTAAAATAAAACCATTAAATTAATAAAAAAATATAATAATAATAATAATACAATACAAGACAATAGTAATAAAAATCAAATAATCATTAATTAATAAACATCTACATATATTCATATGTATACATAAATAGTGTGTTTCAAAAGTTGCGGGAAAAGTAATCGGGTACGCTCGGGAAGGTCAACTAACTTTGAATAAATGCATTGATCGAAACAAACCAACTTGGTGACATCGTCGAGACACTAAATATCAGCTAAATATCGATATTTTAGTCGCGCATAATCTCATAGAAATCACCCATTTCAAAATCTACAAGAAAATTACCCATTCTTGAACAGCATTGAGATATTGGAAAAAAAATTGAGTGTTTTAAAACAGTATTCACCATCCCCGATCACTGTGCAGAGGTAAAAATTGTTCATCCAAAACCGATATTCACCAAAATAATGTAAACTCTGTCTGGTGGGATTACAAGAGTGTTGTGCGTTTCGAGCTCCTGTTGTCATTAACTACATGATTTAAATACACTTCTTGTGGAAAACGACAAGAACTCACCAATCGAAAATGCGTAGTGTTTCATTGCGACAATCTAACATCTCAGACTTTTATCAGATTTTTGTCGTTAACTTTATTTTCGAAGCATTGTCAATTACTTGCATAATTAGCAATTTTCATATTTATGAAATGCTTTGTCTTCCATTTCAATTTTGCATCAAATTAGAAGCTTATTTAGAAGCAGAAAAATAATTCAACTTTTTTGAAACACTCTAATATATACATATTTTACATACATATTACATTTTTTTTTCATATTCTAAAATATTGTATTTACATGTTCATGTTCAATTCATTTTTATGAGAAAAACATGAAATTCAACAAATTTATGTTGCTCATATAATAATAAATTAATTATTTACTTGCATTATATTGAAAATATTATAAATATTTATATATATAATGGCATAAATTAGCAATTGCAACAATTGTAATTAGACAATAAAATAATGTTTTGTAAATTGGGCAATAAAATTAATTGATTACGTTATAAAGTAATAATGGGAAATAATCGTGGACACATGTTGGTTTAGAACATGAAAATAAATATGTATACTAATGTATCAATAATATTGAATGATGATAATAAAATAATATTAATTATCAAATAATTATAGTAATAATAATAAAAATATAAGAATACGAATAATAAAAAGATTTCGATTCAATAAAATATATTTTGTATGTAGGAAAAATTGAGGTTATGTATTGTGCTTGGAGCACGCAATATAAGAATTGGATTGAATCTTTTCGATATGGTTTTAGATCTGGTAAATCTACCAGAGACCAGATTTTCAAAACAAGAACAAAGGTGCTAACTTTAGTGCGTATAACTATAGACGTCAAAAAAAAAATTTAGTGTTGCCAATTATTTTAATGTGTTCTACTGTACAGAGATGTTATATATCGATGTTTTTATTTAACACTTAAAAATGTGTTAATTAAGAGGAAGAGGAAAATGCAGAATATTGCAACAAAATACAATTTGTCAATTACATAATAAGAATTTGTTCTATTTGAAATTTATATATAAAATGAAAATCAAATCAACTCTGTTTTGGAAACATAGATGTAAAGGTCGTTTTATTGGCACAAAGATAGCGAGTTGTCGAAAAAAAACACGGCAATTATCTTATTGGCATTCCAAAAACATAGCTTATCCCTAATATCACCTATCCCACATGGAGTGTAGGTATTGATGAAGTTTATATTGATGAATGCATACATACATATAACACTAATTTAAAAATGCTCTTTATATGTACATATTTATTAATAACACACCGCTAATATTATTATAAAATAAATTCACTTAAATTCTTTCTTTTTGCAATTGCATAATTTTTGCTGATGAATGTGTGTGCACGCATAGAGGATTTATATGTGATTTGCGCTTGACAGTTCTTGGCGCCATCGTATAATATGCACGATATACATAGAATAAACAAAAAAGTAAAAAAAAAGCAATAAATATAATAAAATATAACACTACAATCACCATCAGCACTGAAGTGTAATGAACAATGTGCCGAAAGGAATTCAAGAAAATAAATAAAATTTAAATAACAACAATGTAATAATGTAATAAATAAAAATTTCATTTAAACAATCATTCTGAATGTGAATACGAATACATGTGAGAAATTAAAAACCTCAAAAATATGTATATTTACAAATATACTAACGCATACGAGAAGAATTGCTTACATATATGTATGTATGAGAAGAAATTGCAATTTAAGCTTTTAATAATTTTTTTTTATTTTCCAAAATCATATTATACAATATAAATTCTTCTATTCTTCAATTACTATTCGATGCGTGCATTTTGAGCACAAAGCCGGAAATAGGGTTTTATATGAAAATGCCCACATTTAAAGAATTGCAGACAGCCGTTTTTTTTTTGTATTCATTCGCATTTATTCCATTTAATCATAAAGTCAAGTTGAATAGGAGAGGAAAAATGTGGGACACAACAACAACAACAAATAATATTATACGTACATATATGTATGCAGCTTGTGATCTACAATATGAATTTTGTTGTTTAGTATGAATGTACACAAATCTTATATTGAATGGAAGAGACAGCGTAAAATGTCAATTTTATAATAAAGAAATAATAAAATCAAAAAAATTGCACAAACCAATCCTACACAATCATATATAAGTTGTATGTGCACGCACGTATTGCGCTCTTCTTGTATGGCATTATTTGTATGGATATGTTTGTATGTAAATATGTATGCAGTATTAAGAGCTGTGCGACTATAAGACGCCGTTGCAATTTTCACAATAAGTTGGCATGGTTAAGCCGTTTTTTAATGTTTGTTTTCGTTTTATTTCGTTTGTTTGCTGTTTGCTTTGCTTGCCTCATTGTTGTTGCTGTTACCATACTCTGCAATTTTTTTTTATTTATTACTAGTACTCGTATTATCATTGTTGTTGCATTTGCTATTGTCGCTTTTAAATGTGTCTGACTGTGATGCTTAATTGTAGCTTTTGACGTATATAGTTATGTGTACTATTGCTTGATTGGATACTTCTGCACTACCCTAATAATAATTTACCATACATGACGATGATGATGATGATGATGACCATTGATGAGATGTTGATAATTATACATCTATAAATGATTATAGTACGTAAATATTTTCTCTAAATATGTTGCACACATTTGCTCATATGAATGTGTGAATGATGATTGTTCATTATGACAATGACGACTCGTGTATGTGTATATTTATGCATGTAATTATCCATACATATGTACATACTATTGTATAATAATTTCCGCACAAAATTAGAGAGGACAAACTACAATATATTGATATAACTGCATCAATCGAACAAAATAACATATACATATATCCATCTGTAGGTGCATATGTATTTCAATATCAACTCCAGTAACAGCTCATGTCCATGTCGACTTAAGTGACTGCTTGTCTCTGATTATGATTGATCATATTTTTCAGAAAGCGGATTGAAGAAACTTTCAATCTTAACGATTGCCCATTATCATTACGCATATATTTTTGCATTATGGTTTATTTAGTGGCACATTGGTTGATGGCAGTTGTTATTAAATAAATTCCAACATTAGTTAATTTACTAAAGCAATTTTTTTGTGTTTTTAATTCGTTTTCTCTTTTCAACACTTCATGTTAGGTGTTATGGTTGCTCAGTTAATTAGTACATGAACCTTCCTGGCATCAGGTTATGAGTTCACACCTTCAATTTTAAAGCTAAAAATAGATGTATATTTCCAAACGGTGCCAATTTCATATAGGAACATTTAGAAATCTGTGATAGATTACAGAAGCAGTAATATCACAAAGTTTCTTCCATTCGGAATCGTTTAATATAAGTAGAACATTCCAATAAGGCCAAAATTTAACTCGCATAACAAAATAGTAAAATAACACTATTTAGTCCTCAATTTAATACCGAACGGGGTTTCAGACAAGGTGATTCGTTATCGTGCGACTTCTTCAATCTTATTATGGAGAAAATAATACGAGCTGCTGATCTACGGCATAATGGCACTATCTTCAACAAAAGTGTCATGCTGTTAGCGTATGCCGACGATATTGACATAATCGGCATGAACACGCGAGCAGTCAGTTCAGCATTCTCAGAGTTGGAAAGAGAGTCGCGTCGGATGGGTCTCACGGTGAACGAGGGCAAGACGAAGTATCTAGTGTCAATAAACAAAGAGTCCCGGCGTCTTGGACAGCACGTCACTGTTGACAACTACGCTTTTGAAGTAGTAAGGGACTTTGTCTATCTTGGAACCAGCATTAACAGCAGTAATGACGTCAGCTTGGAGATCATGCGTAGGATAACTCTTGCTAACAGGTGTTACTTTGGGCTGAGTAAGCAATTGAGAAGTCGAGCCCTCTCTCGAAGAATGAAAACTACACTCTACAAGTCTCTCATCATGCCTGTCCTAACATATGGCGCTGAATCCTGGACAATTTCCACCTCGGATGAGCGAATGCTTGGAGTTTTCGAGAGAAAAGTCCTACGCAAGATCTTTGGACCTATTTGCGTTGGTGGCGAGTACCGAATAAGGTACAACCATGAGCTGTACGAGCTGTATGCCGATATTGACATAGTAAAGCGCATCAAAATCCAGCGGCTGCGCTGGCTAAGTCATGTCGAGAGAATGGAAGAACACGCTCCAGCTAAGAAGGTGTTATATTCGGAACCCGCTGGAGGACGACGCAAAAGAGGAAGACCAAACCTCCGGTGGAAAGACCAAGTACTGGAGAACCTGACGGCGCTTGGAATTTCTAACTGGCGCCAGCTAGCGAAGAACAGAGATGGCTGGCGAAGCATGTTATTTTCGGCCTAAATCGATACTCGGTTGTTATGGCCTCATAAGTAAGTAAGTAAATCCTCAATTTAATATGTGTGCAAATTTTTCTTTTGTTTTGTAAAATTTAATTTTGTCGTGCACAAAAAGGTAGACCATCCGACGGACGAAAATAGAAATATTCCATGGATTTTGAGTCACTGAACACGCTGTTTTTCTAACCTAAAAAAAAAAGCCGAAAAACGACATTTTTGAGGTTAGAAGACACCTGAGGATAGTAGTGGAATTTCTACTATGGATTCGGATTCAATATTATGTAACATCCACAAATCCATATTATAAGACAACTCTGGTCCGTCAGACAGCGTACATTTTTATTGTGGGGTGTGGAATTGCTCTCTCAATGTCATAACTCAGAATATTTGCAATCGATTCAAATAAATTAATAAGAATTTTATTCGAAATTTCAACACTTTCAGAATATTGATGCAAATAATTATAATTTTGAACAAATTTTGTTCTTCAAATAGAAAAAAGTAGAAAAATAGTTGTCAATTAAAGAACTTTATGTCCAAAACTTATATGCAGCCAATAAAACAAAATGCACCTTCGAAATATAAATATTACGTCTCTATGGATACTTCAAAAGCAAAGAGCTTTAATTTCAATGACAGAAAAAGAGAATTCAGGAGGTGGCCACACTGAGTAACTGATCTTACTAGTCGAACTGGACCTCAGACATCAATGGCATTTAAGAAGAAAATGTAGTGATCATAGAAACCTTTTCAACGGCATAAAATATTCTTATATTTATTCGTGTGGGCTTTTTTGGTCGTTTTTATAATTAAAATTGAATGATAAAATATTAATTTTAATATTCTCTTGCGGGTTTCAGATTGTTCGATATAAAATATTTCAAAATTGGCCATCGAACGTCAAAATTATGATTAAATCACATATTTTGGCTATTTTTGGGGCATTCCAAAGATTTTCTATAGTACCGAGCGATTACTTAGGCAAGTTTTCAATTGAGGGGGTGTTCATCTCGAAATGTTTCGTCTTCTATCCGTCCCAATGTTTATATCTACCTTGCTTATAGTTTGTATATACATAAATATGCGTATACTCAACACTTCCCTTTTTCAACACTCCACCAAAAAATTTGTATAAATTCTTTATGCAAATCGCATTTACCCTTTTTCTCTCAATATCTCTCTCCGTCATCAACAGACGTGTTCATATAACTAAGTAGTATGTACGCAACTATTTCTACTTTGTAGAACTCATCAACTCATCTAAATTATCATCATTAATCATTGTTTTCTCACTGTTTTTAATTTTTCATCTTTTTTTATCTTTGTTTTTTTTTCTTCCTACTTTAAATACCTCTCTACGCATACTTATGTTGTATACACATACATACGTATATACCTTGCATAGGGCTCTTAGCAACTTAACTGCTTTAAATGATTGCTGTGGATGGTGTTGTTGTTGTTGTTGTTCTTGCTGATGGTGTTTTTTTCAAGTAGTATTTTTTCACACCTTTTTCTTATTATTATTATTATTATTATTGCTGTTGTTGTTGTTGATTGTTGGAGTTGTGTTGAAATAGTAGAAGAATGCATCAACAACAACAACAACAACAACAACAACAACAACAACAACAATAGCAGCAGCAGCAGCAGTAACAACAACACAAACTATAGAGCATCGTAAGAATATGAAACAAGATATATTTCATTACAATCAGTTTCCTCTCTTCCCTTATCACTTTTGCCTATCCAGATGACGGCTATGATGATATCATGATGACGATGAGCGCTTCCAGCAGTGTGTGTTTATGTTAAAATTATAGATATCTCTGTTGTTGTTGTTGTTGTTGTTGTTGTTGCTTTATATCACCCCCGCTGTCACTTTGAAGTCGTCTCATTTTTCCGTTTAAATCGACACACACACACATGTATACATACATACATGAACGCGTACAAATTCACATTTCATTTGAAAATGGAAAAAATTTTCTGGATTTTTTTCCATTCATTGTTATCATGCGATCAGTTATTGCTCATTTAAAACTGTTTTATTTCATTTCTTTTTTTTTCAATTTTTTGTTGTTAATGATCGATAGTTGCACTGTGTTGTAGCGATCGATCAATCGGTCATTCGATGGAGCGTAATAGTCATGGGAGTTTTACTCGTACTACGAGTATATACATAATCGCATATACCACTATATGGCGTCGGCGTGGCTCGTTCGTCATCAAAGGAACAATTGATTCACTCTACTATGAATGTGTTTATGTATTTCTATGGATTACAATAGTTTTATCTAGGAAAAATACAAAATAACACAACACAAATAAAAAAAAACTTGGATGGAGCTTATTTATAAACGTATTTTGAATTGAATGCAATACGTAGTCATGAGTCCGTACCACACAACCTACTCACCTTTTTGTTTTTATAGAATTTTTTCTTAAATTTTTTCTTAGTAATTCTTTATAAATCACACATTTACTTTGTGATTGATTTGTTTGGGTTTTTTTTTTTAATTCATTCGATTATTTTATATATTTGTTAATGTATTTACATTCCGGCGGGTCATAATGAAAAAATAAATTTGCTTTTTTCTTTCGAAAAATAATCTCATTTTTTCTTTTGAAACCATCCTGCACGTAGGTTTATCGCTAAGTACGAGATATGCCTGAAATAATTTTTTCAATAATACAAGTCACCTTAATGTATATATGTATGATATAAATAAGAAATTTGAATCAACATTAAATGAGAGTCGATTCAATGTTTGAAGGTCTTTTTTTATGAGTAAATGCATCAAAAAACAAAAAAAAAACCGCAATAATTAATTTCTTTTAATTTATATTGCCTGTTGACGTTATTACTTTATAATAACACAAAAAAAAAATGATTATTCTTATATGAATAATATATGCATGTGTTTGTTGTATAATACATACTGTACATTACATTGATTGACAGTTTCTTCGTCTGATTGCCTGTCTGTCGTACTGTTCGTTTTATGCAATATATACTCGCAATATGTACATACATATGCACATATGTATGTAATATATATATGAAACAGTAATGATGACTGTTAACATCGCGTGCGATCATCTGTGTTATATGACGAGTACTCCCCCAATCAGACAAATGATCAAATGAATAAGCAACAATCAACTGGAAAAATCAACAGCATCTCATATATCAATTATTCTGATGCTTGTTGCTTGACTTGCTGTACCACACCATTCAATAATTATCGCTATATCTATATAGGTGAAAGTTTTGTAAGTTGGCAGAGTTAATTTTCTCCAAATATTCTTTGAGGTTAGGATCACTACAATTCTTAATATTATGGTTGACTACCATTATATGTTATATTCTATAACGATCAGAATAGAAGTAAACGTAAGTAATCAAATTTTTTGAAAACAAGCCCTTTGTCCTACTCTTTCTACGATTGTTGTAACCATTGTAATCAAAATTTTATTGATTTCCATTAATGTTCAAATATTTTCGGTCTGAATTTTAAAAATAATTGTTAAAGTTTTAATGAAAAACTAAAAATGTTATTTGGACTTTATTTTTATACATTGCTGCCCTATTCTGCGAACCTTTCCACTATGCTTAGGTACATGTCTAAATGTATACACCTTCTGCTAAAGTACTATTGCCTATTCATATTGTTGTTGTATGTTGTTATTGATATTCACTTGTTTTTTTTGTTTTTGTTTTAGCTCACTCCACTCTCTCATCACTGCCTTACTCAGCATGATTCGACACTAATAAGTCAAATTATAGCTTAAACGTCAACAAACATTAGCTGTTCGTTTGATTTGAATTTTTCTTCTACTTCTACATCTGTTCAATTCTCTGTTATTTAATTCTTTATTATTATTATTTTTTTTGTAATGATGTAGTAGATGTAGTATATCCCAAATATAACAGATATTGTATATAACTTCATGTATACATATGCACCTCTATATTCATTCTATACATATATTGTTACAGTTGAGTGAATAAAATAGGAAGCCATATAATAGAAAAATTATTAAAAATTATTGCTAATTGTAAGCACATATTATCATTATGTGTATATATTACATACCTATGTAATCAATGTTTAATGTCAATGTGATAAAATATAAATTCAGATCAATTACATGCATAGCAACATGTATAGGCACATAGGTAAATGTATACAATACTTGTATGTATAAATATGTATTACAATTAGAGCATAATCTTTCTAAGTATTTACATATGCAAATTTGCATATAGATATTTTGATTCTTAACACGAAATTCTTTAACCTACTTTTCTATGTGTGATGTTGAAAATAGCTGGGTTCGTTTGCGGAAATCATTCTTATACACTGTACGACTGGGTACATGTGTGTTTATATGCATGTATATACGATAGTAGATGTGTAGAGTCATTTGCATTTGTACTATTTATGTGAAGGCACGTCTCTACTATTGGACCATTTACATGCGTCATAGCTCCAAAAAAAAGTAAACGAAAATAGTAAAAATAATGGATAGACATGAATATATAAATAAAATTAAAAAATTTATTTAGAAAACATTTCAAATAAATCTCAATCATTACATTGTTTTACATATAGGTACATATGGGCATTTCCAAGGGCTACGAAGACGTCATTTGTACGCATCAAGTATGAAAACAAATATTTAACTTTTTGAACATTTTCTGAGAAATGTCCATATACATTTGTATGTTCCATACACAATTTTTATCATTACATTTCTGAGTGTATATGTGTGAATTGTATTGTATTTAATATTGAGGTGTTATATTTTTCTATTGAATGAAAAATAGTTTTCATTGTATAAAACGCAATTTTCATGGTCGTACACACAACACAAAAAAAGTGGAACAAAAAACTAAAAATTGAAAATTTTATAATAATTCGACGACTTTTGTGAGCAACATTTAAAGGAAAGCAAAATTAAACAGAAAAACAATTTTATATTCATAAAATATAAGCATATTTACATGTGTATGAGTATAACAGACGCATACTTATTCTACTTATGTATTTTTATGTCAATTTTTTTTTCCTTTACGTCTTTGTTTGACACATATTTTATTTTATATATGCTTTTCAATGATTTTCCTTGCGTCTACTTTGAATTTAATTTTTTTTTTCAGCTCACAGCTTTGTACACAAACTCGCTCGCTCTTTTTTCTTTGGCTAATTGTGCAGTCTTTTTCCGCATGATTTCATTTTTGTTGTAATTTTCGTATGTGAAATGCATACGAAATGAAATGAAAAAATAATTTAATTACATTCAAATATATTGTACATAGACGTTTATTTAATTTTTTTTTTATTTCTACAAACCTAAACTGTCATGTCCGTTTTGATTGTTTCTTTTTCAATTTTTGCTTTGCAATTTTTTGCTTGTTTTGTATTTTCATTTAGTTTCTAATTAATTTACGGGCATGAAATGAGGTTTATTGCTACAAGCGGCACAAATTTATAAAAGAAAAAAATTAAATTACCGTATCAATAAAAAGAAGGTAATTACTTGCAGTAAAATACTCGTACAATATACATACACATTCACATATAGAGAATAAAATTAACTAAATTTGAAAAATAAAAATAATATAAAATACAAAATAGCACAAATTTAATCGAAAAAAAAAATTTATTATTGCCTTTAACTTTTAACTAAAAAAGTATTCAATTAAAAAAAAAAACAAAACAAAAATGTAATGAAAATGCGCACAAATCAATAATAGCACGAAATTTATGATGTTGCTACTGCTGATGTTGTTATTGTTGTGACTACCACTTGATGATTGACTGGCGCCAAAGTTTTTAAGTGCCCATCAAACAAAACAGCAGCAAACAAACACAACTACAAAAACAATAATAAAAAATGCATTTTTTTTAAATAACAAATATTTAATGAAATTGTATCTTACTACTCATGCGTATACAAATACTTATGTAAATGCCTACAACAATGTAAAGGAAATATTTAATTAGCAAACAATTTTACAAAAACAAACAACTCATTTGAATATGTATGACTATTATCTAAAAAAAAATATATATATAGTCACAAACACATAAAAAGTAGTTGGATATCAAATTGTACTACAATGAGTTTAAAATAATTATAAGTACATAAAAATGGACGTTTTATGATTCAATATATACCTACTTTAACGTTCACTAACAATATTTACTCTGAAGCTCACTGCAGTTCTTCCAATGATTGCCTAATTTATGCCCCTCTTCCCTGCAATGAAGGTCGGAAAGGTGTGCTAAATACACCTCTGATCGCTTGATAAAAATCGTTTTCTATGAAAGAATTTCACCATGTATGGGAACAACTTAAAGTTAAATCTGATGAATTGGTTGGCTGTTGTAGCAATTGGTATTTTAGTGCTCTGATTTCGCATTGGATTTTTGAATTGTGTGAGAAGTTGCACTGTTTTGTGGAAACATGATGTTTTTTCTTTTAAAACCAGTGGGTATTTTATATCATGACATTTTTCGTCCAATTCATGCAAATTTGTATTTTAGATCTCTGATTTTCGCGTTGGATGTTTGAGTTGTGTAAGAAGTTGCATTGTCTTGTGGGAAAATATTGGTTTTTCTTTTAAAACCAGCAAAAAAAAAAAAAAACACATTTTATACATTCTAACCGATGTCTGGGGTGTAACTGCCTTTGAAGATGAAATATCAAGTTCAATCGACATTTAGGATTTTTTTCTTGTTGCAGAATCATGATGATAGAGCTAAGTATCATTCATAGTGATAAAATTATACACAAAATCTCTATTCATCGTTTTTTTATCTCTTTATCTAAAAAGCTCCAAGTGTTCCTGATGAAGTTGCATTCGAAAGTATATTCATTGTTTCGTTGTTAGAGAACCAATTGACACCAATAAGAAAATTTCATTTAACATTTATTCGTGAATTGTTTCTTTATGGTTCTAACTTACGTACTTTCTTAGTTGGCCATCACAACCAATCTATTTTTGCTAAATATAAAATGGTTCATTAGTCATCTCTATTCACCGCTCACTGATACCAGTTAAAAATTCGATGTTGAGAAAATCGTGATTTCGAAATATACGAAAGCTGGTCGAAGTAAGCAACAACAACTAAACAACTGTTACAACAACAACAATTAAGTAAAAATTTGGGATATCCAGTTCTTCGTCCTCCAATTTGCTGCATTACAATACGAATGAACGAATGAAAATGATGTACCTACTTAGCAGACATAGTGATAGATAGCGTCAATGAAAGATTCAATAATAGGTTTTTTCACCTTTTTTCTTGGCGTTGTGAACTTTGAAAACCGGCAAAATAATTAAATAAATACTCGATATATATGTATGTATAATAATATATTAAGAAATAAATTAGCACAGTTGCAATTTATTGTCTGGGAACATTTGTGGAATTTCGTTATTTTGTGCGGGATATGAAAATTCTTATGAATTCATTGTGCGATTTTTTATTTTTTTTTGAATTATATACCAACTTTGAGAATTTGTGAGGTATTTGGTTGTTCTCGTTTGTTTTTCTTTCGCGATTAATGTGCGAATTACCTAGTCCATCAAAAAAAAATTAAATTATCGCCTTTTTATTATACATAGATCAGAAAATAGCATCAAGTGTGTACAGTGAGTTATGGTTATCAATATCGTCACCTCTTTGAATATGTAGTAAGAGAAAATAAAAATCAACAAATAAATGATTTCTTTTATTTTCGACTTAAATATGTATGTATATTTTCATATTTAGGTTAACAGACATAGTACACACAAAGCTGTTTATAAAAAAAAAAGTTAGTAAAAGAATCGAAGAAACTGTACCACCAAATACACTAAAATAGTAATAAATCAAATTAGACAAAAAACAAAAAAAAACAAAAAAAAAAAAGCTAATAAATTAATGAACAATTTTAATTTATTATTCTAAAGTGTTCTCTTTCAATATTATACATATAAATGTCTCTACACAAAACCTACGTAGGAGAAGGAGATGCGAGAATAAGTTACAAAACAAAAGTATAATAATTTATTGAAATATACATACATATATCTACTTATATAAAATGTACATGTGTATTTATTTAAGAAAAAATGCTACTGTACTATAAATTATGAAATAGTTGTTATTCATATAATATTTATTAATTTGTGTATTTTTCTTTCAATTCTTCTTCTTCTTCTTCTTCTTTAACAGTTTCGGAATGCCATTTTGGTAAAACAATACATGAGATTGGCTCATCATGGCATCCAGATTTGGGGCCACCGTTTGATGTAATGTATTGCATAAAATGTGAATGTGTTGCGGTAAGTGTTTTGAATTATAATAAATACACGATCCAAAAAAAAAAAGTACAAAAATATATAGCTCATACCCAACAATAATGACATAACTCGAAAATTTGACATTTTCGTGATTTCTCGTATATTAATCTTTAATCATTTTGATTTTGTATCACCTATGGCACTCGATAAAAGGTGTAATAATATAAAAATATCATTGATAGCTAGTGAATCATAGTGTCGGAAGAATTAACAGTTAAAACAATTTAATTCATGATCTCCCAGCAATTTCTTTCCTTTTTGGAGTTATGTCATTATTACATTGAATAAACTATTGTATGTATTTTGTCATAGCTATAAATAATAATCATATTATACTTAATTTCATAATTAATTACCAAATTTGGCAGTACATGTCCATATGTTTATAAACATTTCTATGTTATATTCACGTTCATGTTGCCCTGTCATATGCAACATATTTTAGTGTATATATACATATGTATCTACGTACAAATACAATCAGTGTATTAGACATGTTTCTAAATCATTTATAATTTATGTCGATGAATATTGAATGCTGCATACGTATAGGGATTTTCATTATGGGTGATGTGGTGTTTTCGAATGACAACTATTGTAGTCATAGAGTGACTAAGCTGACAATTGGGACAACAGATTTAATTTAAAAAATTCAAAACTAGTATGCTGGAATTTGATACATAGAACTAAATTTGATAAGAAATGAACCATTTCGAAAATCGACGGAATTGGAAGAAAACTGCACCTATCTCTCATACAAAAATATGCTTTCGTACGTATGTTTTTATGCTTTGCCCACAAAAATACAAACCTCTGCAGTTGTAACTTGGTATATATAACAATATTTACTTATAAATAAATCAGTTGGAGTATGGGCGTAGTCGGATCAAAATCACACCTATCTCTCATATGTATAAATGTACCGCTCAGTATATATTCTTTCACCATAAAGCTAACAAGCTAAAATTTGGAAATTTGCTAATAAATGGAAAATGTTGATAATGGGCGAAATCGGATAAAAAACTCGCCTATCTGCCATACATAAATGTGTTCAGTTAAGGCAAACGTACTCGATAGAACTGTGATAAAGAATTTAAATAATTTATAAATGTTGTTCAAATGTGTGTTGTTTCATTATTTAATAGTAAACTCTGACAAGTTCAAAAATATCAAAACAAATCAAAAGCTAATTGCCAGCTAGTAGAAAATTCGTCGTCCATATTGAAAATCCCCTACGAAACACATGTATTTGTCATAAACTCGTTATTTTTGTTTTGTTTAGTTTATTATTTTATTTTCTATTTTTTATTTTTTTTTTGATTTTTTATTTTTTAAATGTTAATACTTGTCTGCATGATTGATGTTGATTTTAAAGGTCTTTTCACGCAGGAATATGAATGTTTTTGCAAATTGTTGTGACAAACTGTGAAACTATGCGGCAAAAGCAACAAAAATTAAAGAAAAAAATCTTATACACACACGCACACGCACCAATTGCGTGCTAAAAATACATTAATTTTCAAAAGTGAATGTTATTACTAATTTTGTTTTAGTTTCTTTTTTCCGTTTTTTATTGTGGTTGCAATAAATATTCAATATGACTATTTATTTGAATTGAATTGAAAAATACTTTTTTTTTTTTGTTTATTTGAATTATTTAATTTACGCACATGCATATGATTTCTATATTAATTTTTATATGAATATATGTATATGCAATGTAATATATAATATATATGTTTGTACATATGTAAAATTAACGGCATTTAATTGCGTGTGCGCACTGTCGTTTTATGAATTAAATGATTAATGTTCGATGCAGGCTTTTTGTTTTTTGTCAACTATGCCCAGTATTTTTATGATTTATTATAATTTAATTTTTATTTTTTATTTTTTACTGTCTCCTCATCTCATTCTAACCATATTAGTTTAACATATGGTTTATTTATTTTTTATACAGATGTATATACTTATTTTTCTTTTTTTTCATATTCATAGAATTTTGTCACATAGCCAAAAAAGAAAAGAAAAATTCTGTAGTTACACATTTGATTTTTTTAAATATATTATTCTATTCACTATTTCTTGTTAATTTTGCGTTATTGATTATGTGACATATAAACAGCCACAGTATCACCACAAACAAAACTAGCAAAACTACCATAATAACAAGAGCAACAACAACAACAACAAGAACGATAAAACGGCGCGCTTTTTTTTTTGTACGCAATAACTTGCATTGAACACCATCGCCGCCGCCAAATTAAATAAATAAAAACGCGTAATGTTAACATAAAAAATACACTCGCAGAAACACACACACACTATTTAAAATAAAAATAAAAAATTAAAATGAAATTACCTCTCAACAAGATATATGTATGTATATATCATAGTATATGTGTGAAACAAAAACAAACAAAAACACAACAACAACAACAGCAAAAAAAGAAAATAGCGAAAAATTCCCAAGCGACAAATAAAAATGTCACACTTGTGTCCTCGTTCAAGTTCTGCAAAAATAAATTGACGCCATAAAGTCGTTTTGCTATTGTTGCTATTTTATTCTTATAATCATCATACAAATACTACATACAATATATGTATTAGGTATACTTCTGCTACTAACTTTATGTCTGTGCGTATTTAAAAATATATTTCTCTGTCTGACTTTTCATCCATTTGTCTGTGTATCTTAACTATTGCTGCCGCTTTGGATTGATGACATACAATATATAAAGAAATAAAATAAAAAATGAATAATAAAATGAATGCAAAAAGAAAACAAATCAAAAAGATAACAATTCAGAATTTAATGAGCAAACGTAGAGACGTAGAGAAATTTTATATCAAAATCAACTTCAATTAACATATGCGCCCCAAATTTCATTAACAGTCTTTTAGTGATCTACAATGTTGGGAACAAACAACCAAAATTGTTATGCACTCTTTAATAGATTTTGCGCAATTTTACTTTGGTATTCTGTACATACGTTAGTAGTAAAATGAAGCCAATCCTTCCAGTGGTAATAACAATGTACTATAAATTAATGTCGAATGACAGAGTCGAAAATATATTACAACAATGTCGCAATGATCATTTTTGCTAAAATTTCGTTTCGATTTTATTGCAATAATGTCGAAAATCTAATCTATATATGTACATATTTTCTGTATGACTATTAGCAATTGGAGACGACAACTTCTGCCAAAATTTCGTTTCAACATTATTGCAAATATATCGAAAATCTAATCCATATATTTTTTGTTTGATGATTTCATAAACTTTGCAATAATGTCGAAATATCAAAATGTACTTTGATCATCTTAAAATGTAGTATATATACATTAGGGCGGGTCGATGTATATTTTAGTGAAAAACTGAAAATTCAGAATATTTGCAGAAATTTTTGTGAATAAAGTATATATTTTGAATGGAGTTTAGATCGACGACTTTCTTTAAGTGAACCTTTTTCTAATTACTTTTTCTAGTTAATTTTTTTATAAATGATATTTATTACTTCAAATCTTTGAGTGTTTTGATGAACCTATCGAAAGCTAAAATCGAAAAATTTATGAAAAATTAAGAAAACTTGAAAAAAGATTATTAAAAGATTATTAAAGATATACTTTCTTTACAAAATTTTCTTAAAACAATCCAAAATTTTATAATTTTAGTGTCAAACATTTTCATTCCATACAAATCGAACGACAATTTCTATACATTTTTTATTCCACATTATTTTAATGTTTTTTTTTTGTTGTAATGTTTTCAATTTTTCAATATTATTGCAAATATTTTTCGACATTAATTCATCAACCTTAACTCATGTAGACATGATATCTGTAATCGGATCAAAACAGAACAGATAATATGGAGTATATTGCATGTAGAAGGCAAATCTGCTTGATCGGCTGACTAAGAGTAGAAAGTTGCCTAAAGGAAATATACAAAATCGGAATTATATAGTTATATCAAATGCATCATTTTAATTTTAAGCACTAAAAACACTAGCGCCATTGATATTGATTATATGTACGTACATATTTGAATATAAATTAAAATTATCATATGCAACTACGTTTAGAAAATACATAAATACGCATTAAAATAAAAAACAACTACAAAACTGAACTCAAAGAAAATCTACGGCTAAATACAAATGCATAAAAGTCAACTTTAATGTGCTAATTAATAATAATTTATTATTAACCAAACCATCAAGAATAAATGGAAATAAGAAGATACTCGTATTGAAGTACAAATAAAAATATATATATATATATATATATATATATATATATATATATATATGTATATAATTTAAAACAATTTTATATACTAGTAATTGCTTGTTTTCTTATAAAATTTATTAACAAAGATGATGCTTATAACTAAACTTTACTATGATAATGATTATGCTGTTGTAGCGTAGAATTGGAAAGACCCAGATTTTCAAGTTGTCACACTGAATGTCTAACTGTCGAATTTTGTGGATATACGAGCATATTATACTAATTCTATTGGCGACACAACCAGATGGCAGACACAATCAATATTCTATAAATATTGTATTAAAAAAATTTTCCAATTTTTTTTTAATACATTCATATATTGTTTATAGAATAGAAATTTTTAAATAAGTAATCCTCTGCTCATCCAAAACAAAATTTAAAAAAAATATAATAATAAATAATGCAAAGAAAAATGAAATAAACATGTAGGTGCACATTTGTGCATATACATACATATGTACATGTGAATATATATGTATAACAAAAAAAAAAAAAAAAAAATACCAACAAAGTAAACACTGAAACGCAAGAAAAACAACAGCAAATTAATTAAAAAGTTAAAAACAGCAACAGACACCTTAAACAACCTACGCCAGCTACTGATCGAGTCAATGCAGTGGCATGCTAATATTATACAAAAACAGCAGGAACAACAACAACAACAACAGTGATAATAGAAATAACTTGCTTAACACGTACATTGTCGTCGAATCCAACGACACTAATGATATTGGCAATGATGCATATGATCTTGTTGTTAGTGATGAAGGCTGTGCTATTGTTATGTTCGCAACGCTATTGTTGCTTTCTGGTTGGAAATGGATGTGATAATCTTCCAATTACTAATCTATAAACACCTGTTACTCCCACTTGAACGAGCACAAGCAAATTTTTATAATTAGCATGAAATTGATAATTTTGTCTTTCACACAAAATGTTAACCGTACAGTTCCCGATAATGACACATGCCGACGAAGAAGACATTGCCTTTCATTTATAGCATATCTTATAGATATATAGGCAGCAAATATATAGATGCGTAATTGTATTATTTTTATTAGAGAGCAATGATTACTTTAATTTTTCTTGTGGGTGCTTATTACTATTAGAATTCCCATTAGAGTGACAGCATCAGCATCACTTGTGAATTAACCCTTACGGACGCATGAGACAATTGGCAGAGGATCTTTTTCCGTGCGAGACGATTTAATGCCACTAACAGCAGATACAGAAAATAACACTTCGAGTTCTTCTTCCTTGTTATTACAGCTATCTTCTGTATATTAAATATTCTTCACTTGAAATTTTAATAGTCATAAAAGAAACACATTCTCAATATTGTCCTTCTTATTTGCAATTTTAACGAGAAGATTTCTCCATTTTAATATTTTTGTATCGCTTTAAAATAAATATTCAATAATTTCAAACAATATCAAAAGAAATGTCAAAACGATTATCTTCAGTGTTACCAATCACATTTTATTAACCTTAGACGAAAATGATGAAGCAAATTGATATGTGCAAAAGTTATCGATACTTTTCCATACACGAACGATGAACAAATTTAATATTAATTAAATATTTGATATTTACTTACTATTTTTGTAATATTTTATCAATTAAACGATATGAAAAGGCTAAATTTACATATTATATCGAATTCGCAATTAAAAGTGGTTTAGTAAAAATTGATTTGAAACCATATACCAGGTACATTTCTAATATTAAGCGTATATAGGGTTAAAATAGCAAATAAGGCGGTAACAGTAGCAGTAGCAGCATCAGTATTTAGCAAATTGTATGTACATATCTTTAAGTGTATACGCGTACGATAAAAAAAAACAATATGCGTGTTCTACATCAGCTTGGCGCCATTTACAACAACAAGAAATACTTGATTTAAAAAATTATGTTTTTCGTTTGCTTGTTTTCAACTTATTCATTGCTATTCAATTAGAAAATTAAATAAATTAGGTTTACTGTACGAGTCGGTATAATTGTATATTGTTATTTAGCATATTATGTATTTGCACAATTTTCACATAAAAATTATATTTTTATTATTATTAATATTAATATGATTATTATTGATGCTGTTGGAATAACTGATGAGCGATATTAGCTACTTTTTGTTTATAATTATAGCAAAGCTTAATTTGTTTATTGTTTCAAACTGTTACAGGTGCTGAAAAAAAGACGCCTTGTTGCACTAACACAATGTAAAAACATTAAAAACGACTGTCCACCAGCAAATTGTGACGATCCAATACCATTACATGGCAAATGCTGTAAAGTTTGTCCAAACGATAAAAAAGGTGAGTAAAAAAAAAAAAAATATACACACTGAATAAACAAAATTATATAAATAAATTTCAAATCTAATAGCATAATTACTTTTTCAATACACATAATAAGATTCTTTTACTGTTTCACTCGCTCAATCACCATAATCTGCCATGCCGCTATACATTAGCAAAAGCTAAGCAGAACAAGGAGAAGAGAAAGAAGATTAAAAAAAGCCGGTAGATACTAATAAACTTTACATTTTATGAGCTGTGATGATGAATCACAATTTCGATGATGATCATCATTATGATGGCGATCTATGAGTATGTTCATGTATGTATGTGTCATATGGCATATTATCGTCATGCAGAGCAAAAAAAAAAATAGTACTTGTTCGATTAGAACAAGCGTAGCCAAATTAACAAAAATTACGGTTGAATAGAAACAAGTCAGCAAACAAGCGAGCGACTAAGCTAATAAATA
Organism: Megamerina dolium; assembly: GCA_963854835.1. NCBI lineage: Eukaryota > Metazoa > Arthropoda > Insecta > Diptera > Megamerinidae > Megamerina > Megamerina dolium. The sequence goes on from OY978527.1 coordinate 50,966,850, forward strand.
ACAACAATAGCTATGTGTATACGATTAACCTTCACACGAGTGGATAACTATTGTGTTTAGCATATTTTCTTCTTCTTCTTCTTCATTCTTTGATGGGGGGTTTTCTAATTATTTACACACATGCACACACTCGTTCAAACATACACATTTACACATTTCTTGAATCAATATTTTGACGCTCACAATTGACGTTGTTGTAACGTGAAGTACCGACACATTATCAAACATATATGTAATTCATATGTATACCTACCTGTGAATACCAAAAATAAAAAAATATATATATATAAACAAAAAAATAGAACTAAAATAAATATGCAAAGCAACATACATACATATGTACATATATACAAAAAAAAATATTAAAATATACGAAATAGAAATATCAATAAAATATATACGCAAATAATTTTAAAATATTCGTGTTTTATAGAAAAAGCAAACCAACCTCAAAATTTCAAACACATTCATAGGTATTTATGCATAAAAGTGCTAACAAATCATAAATAAATAACTTTTACAAAAAACAAAAAAAAAACAAAAGTTTTGACTAAAACAAATATTTAAATATGTAGACATCATAAAATAAAATTTCTTCGCACTTTACAATTTTCATTTTCTCTTTTTATTTGCAATATACAAATGTACGTATACATAGATAACCTACAAAAAAAAAAAATAAAAACAGCACAAAAAGAAATGGAAATTTAAAAAAGAAACAAATCAAAAATTCTTTAGAAAGAAAAAGCAAAACTACACCAACATCAACAAAATTGTGGAAAAAGAAGAGGAAAAACCACTAGCCAGACGACACAGACCAATAAATTTAATTGCAAATATTATTAATGTTTTTTCTTCACTTTCCAAAATAAAAAGAAAATCGAAAACACAACAAAAAAAAAACAATAGCTACGATTAAAAAATTAATGATACATATTCATAACCATTTTTCAAAAACATATTTTTTTTCTATTCCTTCTTTTCAATTTCAATATTACTGTACGTATATGTATGTATTCGCTTTTAGAACATTTCAATTTTTTGACATTTGTGCAAATCTCTTCCGAATGTTTAAGCATATTTTAAAATAATTCTATAGTATTTTCCTTCTATTTTTTATTTTTTCTTCAAATACTTTTGTGTAGAAAATGATGTTTTTAAAATACTCTATTAATTTTATTAACACATGTCGTTAATATGCATTATGCGCATCTGTTCAAAATACCTCTGTATATATATTTTTTATATAATACGTAGGTATATTAATACATACATTGGAGCTTAAATAAAAAATATATAAATAAATTTTAATTTCATATATACTAATATATATATATATATATATATATATATATATATATATACATATATATATATATATATATATATATATATATATATATATATATACATATATATATATACATATATATATATACATATATATATATATACATATATATTTATATATATATAGGTAAATATGAGACGTGACTCTATAAAAAGTATTAAATTTTCAACACCAATAGGATGGTCACGTTTTATACAAAACCACTCAAGTTTGTCATCCTAATATTAAAGGATGTGCTTTGTAGAAGGATTTTAAATTTGGAATTATCACGTTTTGTTCCGGCATATTGATTTTAACACCATTTTTTGTGTATTAGTACGTTTATATGTGTAAATGCGATGTATTTATATTGTGTTCTAACCTCAACAAAGCTGAGCTGAGCTGTCAAAATGACATGTTTTGTTTTCAAATGCAGGCAACATTTTCATCGGGTATTGAGCATTTTCCTAAAAAAAATGTTGCTCTCTAAAAGTGTAACATTGTTACACTCTATGAAATGGCAGTGTGAAATTTTTGCCTTGGAAATCAAGTTATAGGGACTGGGTAATATTTAGTTTGTGTCCTTTTCTTGCATGTTAAATGTTATATTTTTGTAGAGCAGGGAGCATCATTATAGAAATGTTACCATTTGAAAGGATTTCTGTTTTAGAAAACAAAGCACTATTAATTAAAATTAATATAGAAAATATTAATAGTTATGATCATTGTTGCAACCACGCATGGTAAAACTACACTAAATATGGATAAAAACTATGAATTAATTTTTTTTTTTTTTTAGCAAATTATAGTACATATTTTTTATTACTCTTTTGATATCTACATCCGTGTCTTTTATACACGATCTTGAAGTTCCGCTAGTGCAAAAATAAATTCTTTGTTATGGATTTGCCTAACATTGAGACGAAATTATATTTTTATGTTTAATATCACCATGAAAACATAATTTTCTTTTTGATTTTCATTCGGATTTCCGTACGGATAATACAAAAATAGCATAAAAGTTAAATCGTAAAAAATTGACATCACGTTTTGCCTCTTCATAAAGGGTTATCCATTTTGTGTATTCAAAAGCAAAGTTATAGAGTTTTAATAAAATAAATGACAAAATTCGTTCACATTTGTGTTTGACATTTACTAAATTGCAGGGTTGTATTTTCGAGTTGATCAAATATTCATTTTTTTTTGTCGAAATATTTATCAAAATATGTATTAAACTGAAAAACAAACTAAACAAATGTGAGTATTAGGTTGGTAAATTTGTTCAGGTGAGAAATTAACATTTCTTGATGCACATGACGCGGAATAGACGTAGATCGATATATGTATATACGTATATGATTCTTACGAAAATTCTTACTCGATAATATGTGCCACAGTTCCAAAATTACGCTACATTAATAAGATAAACCACCACAACCAGACCGATCAACCACCATGCCTGCTATATGGGTTTCAAAATACGTAACGGAAAGAAGAAGAATATCATATTAAAAAATTCTAATTTAAATTAAAAACATTATATATACATGTATAGTAATCTATTCAAATAAAAAACCACAATAAATAATAAATTTAAATTCAATTAAAAATAAAACATGGAAATATAAAATATAATTAAATTAAATCCATACATATTATTATAATACGGCGACTACGGTGGCAAATATGCAAATAAAATCATAAAATTAATATTAAAAGTATTTTTTTTTTCTTATAATACGATTATAAAGCAGTATTTATATTGAAATTTTCATATGTTTCGTTTTTATAAATAAAATTTTTTTTCTTGCAAAAATCACATTTCTTCTTTCGTAGTATAATGGAAAAATGTTATCATTCTATTGTTGTTGCTGTTGTTATTTTGCTGCTCCTACTGCTGTTGTACTAATATTAATTCAAGGCTACTACGCAATTTATATGGCAATTTGTTGTTGTTTTTTTTTTTTCATTTGTCTAAAACATTAAAGAGCAGATTATTTTCTAATTTAATGTGGAATAGATGACGTTACACTACGATTAAAAGAGAGTGTGAGAAGGAGAGAGAGAGAGAGAGAGAATGCTAGCGGCAAATTCCGTTTGGAACATTACTCTCCTATTGCTCATACTAATTTAGCATTCTTATAATGGCAATAGTGATGGTGGCGGTATTTTCTGCATGAATTGAATAATTAGTTGTTTATACAGTAGAACGGCGTTACATTTTTGAAAATATTCACATTTGAAAGTTTATATTGAGTCATTTTTTGATTTTTTAGTTTTTTCTTTTTTTTTATGACAGAATTTTATTCAGTAGTAGTTTCTATAAAAATGATGTGGCCAAAGTTGAATTTTTGTGTTGCTAAAAGGCAGAAGAAGCTAAATAAGAACAGGTGAACGTACCATATCTGACAGAGGTGAAGATCTAAAACCACAAGGGAGCTATTGTCTTTGCGATGGTGCTTAATAGTTCCGTCATGTCGTTATAGAATGGATTGTATGGATGGGATTGCCTACAACGCCCAATAGCCGGACATTGACAGAGCTGCCTTAGAGCTTGTAATAATAGTAAGAATAATAAAGAATACATTGGCAAAAAACCAACAAGCACCTCAATAAAAATGCAAAGTGGCGAGTTGTAAACGTCGCGTTGCCAACTCTTTCAATCGCTAGTTTGACAGAGTCATTTGGGCAGTGCACGCTCAGAAAAAATCGAAAATCGGTTTAAAAATTTCCGAGACACTGATTGTCAAAATTTTTAATAATAATAATAATAATAATAATAGTAATAACAATGTGGCATTTATAAGTGCCTCGAAGAGCCTTTTGGCTGAGCTTCTCTTCCAGTACTATTGTGCGTATCAAATTTTGGACAGAGTTAGAAGGGACCTACTTATATTAGCCGGCAGAACTCTTGAGATATTTCTCTTTCCGAATTTTGACACATGCATATTCAGCTGTTTTTAGAAGCATTTTCATGGCAAATTGTTACTGCCGGAGAATTGGCAATTTCTTGCCGACATGTGGGTACCATTCGAAAGAAAAATCTTTTCGATATTAACATTGTGTTTCAACCGGGGATTGAACCCACGACCTACAGATCAGAAGGCCAACGCACTATCCAGTGAGCTACTGCAACCAACCACACCCTGACCATTTGAGGGTGTATATAATTTTTTAAACATCGTTTTCGCCTCGTAGGATCCTTGAAAAAAGAAAATGTTTTTTTTTTTTAATAATTATAAAATTTTTCTTATGAAAATTATTCAATTTCAATTAAAAAAATACCATTTGTTATAATAATTGCAGTAACTACATAGTTTTATTTTACCAGTGACAACTGTGACTATCGGGAAAGTTGAAAATATAAATTGGTTCGTAATAGAATAGATTTTAATATCAGATTGCTGACTCAATTTCATCATTATGACAATAATCTACGAAATTCTATTTTAAACAAAGTTCATTGTATTCTACTTAATGCATTTGTTCAATGAACTAGAATTGCGCAATATGAAAGAAAAAAAAAATATATTCAATAAAATAAGAAATTTTTGCTTGAAGGTATTGGTAGAAGAAAACACTTCCTAGTTGACTTAACCCACACAAATATTGTATTCTATTTTTGTACAGCCATATCCACAATTAAGAGATACATATCGAGTAGTGGTACATTTGTAGATGTTATGGCAAAAATTATGCAATTTTTGACATGTGCAACGCATCACTGAACTTCCAACAACAACAACAACAACAACATACGGACAAAAAACAAATTAAACAGATTAAATCTTGCATATTTTGTTTCCTCTACTTTGCTGTGCCTTTTGAATGTCTGAGTCTGAGTGCATCGTATTTTTGGAGTATTTAAATTCAATAATTACCGCATGACATTTTTGCTAAATTCCTAAGAATTAGTTGTTGTTGTTATTATTATTATAATATTGTTGTTACATACAAGTAGTATTAACACTCGTATGCATGCAACATATATGTATGTATGTATATAATCGTATTGGTTGGCTTGGCCATCACCATGCCCAACTTGTGTGGCATGAAAGTAATGTTCATGTTGCTTCATGTTGCTTGTTCTTACTTGTTGTTGCTATATTATAAATTCGTGCATATTCTAGCACCAGCAGCAGTACTAGCAGCAGCAGCAACACCAACACCATCACCTCCAATGCGATTACTCATGTTGAACCAAACACTCTTCATCCCTGGCCCATGAAACTAGTTGAACACCATTCGATCGAACAACATTAGCAATATACTATATACTATACACGGTTACATACAGCAGAGTGTGCATTGAACAACATCTAGCCAGCATTGTATTGCTGCATGCATGCTGCGCACTCATTGTAACACATCATTAGTTTGCGTTTTGCGGTAATAGCAATAATTTCCTCATACATTTGTGGCACATCTTTTTAGATGAGGGGCGAAAAATAATCACATACACACACACACATACACACGATCACAAAGATTTCGTTAGTCATTCGATCGATTGGCTGATAGTTTGCTTGCTTGATTAGTTGGTTAGATACAATAACTACAACAACAACAACAATAAGACTAATTCAAAAAAATAAATACATTTCGTATGTATGTAAGTATTTCCATTGATTCTCAGGTTTTTTGTGAAATAATTAAGCAAAAAATTTAAAATGACGACCCCCCATGCATGCATAGCGTCATAGTATCGATGTACATTAATTACATGCGTGCTTGTGTTTGTTGTAGCAAAACATAATGAAAACCAACAGCAATTGCAATTTGTAATACATAGCAATATTATGTAGTGTTTCATACTTCAGTTATGCAGTGGATACTATGGCAACTGCAACAGAAAAATGAAAAAACAAAATCAACAAAGTGAAAAAAAAAATTTTATCCGCAATGCTTCCGCTTGATCATTTCTAGATATTATGATGAAGCCACTGTCGCCTCAATTCAAAGCAACCTCAGCACTGCAAAGCAACGAACACCACCCACCGTTGTGATTGCGCTGATTGCACAGTGCCGGTGAAAGGGGTGGTTGTGATGTGGTGGTGAATAATGTTAGACCACAGTTTGCTGCAATCGCAATAATTTTTCATTTGTCACTTTGACAGTTTAAACATGTTCAGTCTATTCATGCATGCACGCCATACTTGCCGCACATGGGCAGACGCATACAAAGTTGCATATTGTATAACGTGATTCTTCTTCTACTTCTTCTAAAATTCTTTTCTTTCAATTTCTATTTCTCGGTTTCACCTTTTTATTTCCATTTCATTCTTGTGGCGGCATTTTGAAAATCTATACTCTGTAATGATTATTGCATGCGTTGCCAACTAAATAAATAAGTACGTACATTCGTATGCATGTATACAAAGAAGTTTGGTGCAGCTGCCACATAGAAGTCAATAGCTTAATCTTTTTTTTTTTTCATTATAATTTTGTCTTTTAATTTTTTCTCGTACATTTCTGCTTTAGATTTTTATCATCGTCGTTGTCAGATTGTAGCGCCGCACTACATAACAACGATGACAGTGGCGACTGTCAGCCAAAAGAATAACGCTAACAGCAGCAGCAGCAGCAGCATAATTTTGTTGTTGTTGTTGTTGTTGGTTTTGACGCCAGTGCTACCAAAGTGGTACGATGGTAAAACAAGCCCTTTTTTCCAGAATGAGTTTGTAATGCAGTAGCATACATAGGTACCTCCACGTATGTAGATATGAAAATGCGCACGCGCACATTCTCATGGCACAGCAGCAACAAACAACCTAGTTTAGGATTACACTTTTTATTTTTTGCACTTTTTTATTATATATACGTTGAGTACGTCTAAAGCATATATATACATATGCATATATATACATATGAATATATATAGGCATTGTGATATTAAACTAGTGTGGATAGAATCAAGAGCTATAAAAAAAAAAAATAAATAACAATAAAATATAATAACAAAATACATTTAGAATATAATATTTTTCAGAATCAATTTTTGTTTTATAAAATGAATTACTTATATATACGCAAATGCGGAATCGAATAAGTTGCGGGAAATTGCCTATCCCCCAGTCGACAATTATTCATCGACTGTATTCAACAAAATCGTGAAAATTTATTTCCAAAATCAGTGTTTTTTTTTTTAGAATGACATCGTGTTCAGAGATGAAGCTAACTGTTGTAACTTAGTAACTTTGTGAATAAGCAAAATTGTTGCATTTATTAAAATAAGTTTTTCATGACAATATTATCTTCAGAAATGGTCCTGTACACTGGCCTCCAATATTATAGGGTTTGATGCTTCTAAATTGTTTTTTTGCGAAGCTACTTGAAGCCATTGGTCTACGTCAAGAAGACGACAACCATTATAATCCTGGAAAGCAATATTGAGCACACCATTTGCAACATACGGCTTCAAAAGCTGCAAAAAACAAAACAGTGGAAAGTGAACACAGCCTATATATTTTCATAGATATTTACCAAGCTATTAAATCACCTGAATCAGGTTTATAGAATTCAATAGAATAGCTACTACATCCGTGGTGGTTTCATGAATTAAAGTTGGATGTTCAACATGGATTTTGTTTTTCAATAATAATATAATACAAAAATTTGGAAATTATAACCAACATTTTTCAGCATTAGTGTAGTACAACCGTGACCATTATAGGTTTCTCTTCTTATGTACTCCTCGACACTGATCGCTTTAATGATGCTTTAGAAATAAGTAATAGAAATACTTTAAAATATGTAAATGTATTGAATTTTTGCGATATTAATCTATATTTAAAATGTTTTTCAAACCGCAATCCTTTCGACTTTGAAAACTTTTCAAACTGCTCCTGTATTTATTTGTATATTTGGCTTAGTGCAACTAAAATTATTGTCACATACATATAGCAATTGGAGGCAATTAAATAGTAGCACTTGACAATAGTCTTCACTATAGAAGCAGCAACAACATCAATTATATTTATCAACACACTTAGAAGTATGTACAATGCGCATATAAAGCATGTTAATCATACACATCCACACACACACACATAATAGAATACTTAAAAATGTATATGTATATATGTATTACATATATGGTACATGACAAAACCAAGTCGTAATTCTTGTTACTCTCAGAATATGAAATTGTTGCAAATATACGAATAGCTGTGGCGTTTGCGGTATGCCTGCAAATTTTCACTTTTTATAGTGATATGTTTAGTGCTGCTGCTGCTGCTATTATGTATGTATTGTATTTTTGCTGTTGCCAAAGAGAAGATAACTTGTTTCTTCAACAAAACACCATAAAATGTATTTAGTTGTTGAACGCTACTTGATCTTTTTTTTTTCGTTGATTTTTTTAGCTTGCCATCATGAAGTACTTTTCTCAGCAACAAGTAGTAGTAGTAGTAATAATAATAATAATAATAATAATAATGTAAAAAGAAGACATAAAAGTTAGTTGCTAAGTAGTCATACTTTGGATGAAATTGGTTGGTTAGCAGTAGTAGTCATTTACTATAGTTATTGGAACGAATACTGTTTATTGTCGGTCATCTTGTTGAATGTTTGGCGATAATGGTGATGGTGATGATGATGATGATGATGCTGATGACGATGATGATGGTTGTATGTTTTTGGTCATCAAGCATTTTGACGCGATCAACATATCGAACCATACTTACTTATTATAAATACTCGTACATGTACACTATAGCTAAATAAGCAGGTATCTACATACCTACTACCTACTTACTGTCTTTGCGTGTTTTTTTTTGTTTTGGTAGAAAAAAATCTGCAAGAGTAAAGCATTTGCTGTTTCGCCCATTTTTGTAGCTGCTGTTGTTTTCTTTTGCTTATTATTATTATTATTATTATTCTTATTATTATACTGACAAACAAACAGGCAGCCACCTAGGCGAGCCGCCAAATACTAACTACTACATACTTATTGCTTGCTGCTTCATGGTTAAATAGTAAAAATTGTAGAAGCAGTCATTGCATGATGATATCCTTTTATGTGGCATGGCAAACTATTCTCGCTAGTTGTTATTACTATAAACAAACACAAATATATATATATATATATATATATATATATATATATATATATATATATATATATATATATATATATATATATATATATATATATATATATATATATATATATATATATATATATATATGCATTGCTGTTATTGTTGTTGTTGTGGTTATTGTATGGTGCTGAACATAATAATCACTTGCACAATTACTTCGTTAAAAACCATTTTTGGTATGAATACCAATCAGCCAAAGAGGCAACGGTCAAACCAAACCACTCTACATAAAGCATACCAAAACCAGCTGACTTGCAACAACAACAACAACAACAACAACAACAACAAGAACACCAATTGCAACAGGAACAATATAAATAAGTGGTAGAAAAGGACAAAAAAATACACATACTAAAAACACTGTCAACGCTATTACTATGATATGCTATAGTGTACTGTATAGAATGTATGTGTTTCGTAGGAAAAAAACATACATACGTGATGCGATCATCATCATCATCACAATAATTATCATTATTATAAATGAAAATGCATTAATATTAAATCTATCTTCCAAACTATTCATATTCCTTGTGATTCATTATCATACAATTCATCATGATCATCATCATAAAAGGCCATGATTATGACAAACGGCATTCACATTTAATCACATACAGATGCGCATTGTTAATTTATGCAGTTTTTATTATTATTATTATTATTATTTTTGTTTTTATAATGACATAACTCGGGCATTTTAACGCTTATTGAATTATCTCATTTAAAAGAACTCATGACGCACTCTATGCTGCTGCGCGCCGGTTTGTCATGTGAAACAGCGGGCGGTTTGGTCGATATCATTAAAAATCTTTAAAATCTTTTTTAAGATATATCTATATACATATATTGTATATATATATATATGTGTTAGAGAGAGATGGGATAATAATAATTTTAATGTTTAGATTAGGGATGTTATTTCAGTTAAACGAAATTGATTAACCGATTTTCGATTATTTAATCGATTAATAAATAATGTCTCGAATATTATTTGTTCATATTAGAAATCCACTTATTTTTACTAGGATTAAGCGAAATTTGTATCGTTTAATTTAATCCTTAATATTAAATATTAGCCGCATTCTTTTACACACGAATTGCAAAAGAACACTGACTTATTTGCCGAACTGCATGCAAAGCAACAACAAAAATAAGCGACATCGTCTATTTTAACCGAGTTGAATTGAACTGGCTTATATTTTAATCGACCTGAGTTATAGTGTTGGAAAGTAAAAAAACAGCACTATTGTGAATAGACTACTGGAATATGCTTGGGAAATTTCAACAACACGTCAAATTATTGTAAATATAAACAAAAATAAGCAAAAATAAAGCAAGTGCAAATAAAAATTTATTTTAAATAAACGAATATATTTACCACCGATTCCGCAGAATTTTTTTCTTTTTTGTTTTTATTTCCTTTATAAATTTCACGAACAACCATATATACCACCAGCGTTGCTAAGTAACTAAAGGGAAATTATATTCAAGTAAAAGGGAAATTAAATGCGAGTTGGTGTTCTTTTGCAATTCGGTTACAAAAGAATGCAGCTATTAATATTATTTTAATATTAGCTGCATTCTTTTGTAAGCGAGTTGCAAAAGAACACTGACTTATTTTCCGAACTTCATGCAAAGCAACAACAAAAATAAGCGACATCGTCTATTTTAACCGAGTTGAATTGAACTGGCTTATATTTTAATCGACCTGAGTTATAGTGTTGGAAAGTAAAAAAACAGCACTATTGTGAATAGACTACTAGAATATGCTTGGGAAATTTCAACAACACGTCAAATTATTGTAAATATAAACAAAAATAAGCAAAATAAAGCAAGTGCAAATAAAAATTTATTTTAAATAAACGAATATATTTACCACCGATTCCGCAGAATTTTTTTCTTTTTTGTTTTTATTTCGTTTATAAATTTCACGAACAACCATATATACCACCAACGTTGCTAAGTAACTAAAGGGAAATTATATTCAAGTAAAAGGGAAATTAAATGCGAGTTGGTGTTCTTTTGCAATTCGGTTACAAAAGAATGCAGCTATTAATATTAATTTAATATTAGCTGCATTCTTTTGTAAGCGAGTTGCAAAAGAACACTGACTTATTTTCCATACTTCATGCAAAGCAACAACAAAAATAAGCGACATCGTCTATTTTAACCGAGTTGAATTGAACTGGCTTATATTTTAATCGACCTGAGTTATAGTGTTGGAAAGTAAAAAAACAGCACTATTGTGAATAGACTACTGGAATATGCTTGGGAAATTTCAACAACACGTCAAATTATTGTAAATATAAACAAAAATAAAGCAAGTGCAAATAAAAATTTATTTTAAATAAACGAATATATTTACCACCGATTCCGCAGAATTTTTTTGTTTTTTGTTTTTATTTCGTTTATAAATTTCACGAACAACCATATATACCACCAGCGTTGCTAAGTAACTAAAGGGAAATTATAATCAAGTAAAAGGGAAATTAAATGCGAGTTGGCGTTCTTTTGCAATTCGGTTACAAAAGAATGCAGCTATTAATATTAATTTAATATTAAATATTTGAATGTGAAAGAAACTATACGTAACGTACCAAAAGGGGGTGGTGTCTTGTTAGAATTAAATAATTATTATACAATTTTTGTTGTTGAGTTGTTTTCAAATTATTAAATTACTATGATATAAGTTTCCAAATTCTTAGACGACATAGCTTTTCATTAGAAATTTAATGATATTTCTACTATTGGCACAAAACGTGCGAAGTTTGTACGGGACAGGTAATCAAAATGTGATAAGCGTTACTTTCATCCGAATTCATTTCTTTATCTTTATTTTATAGTTTTCATTAATTCCAAAGACATTTTACAGATGGTGGATTTTTCAAATTTCGTGCATTTAATCTGAAATCAGTTTTTGAAAAGTGTGTTTCGTCGACAACTTTGGTCCTGCAAATTTTGTTTTATGAATGATGATGCGATGTTAAATTCGAAAATTTATACTTTCGATATTTTCCAAAATATTCATTAAGTGAAATCCAGTTAAATAAAAAATTTCTAAAGATTTTCTAAATAATTTAATTTAATTTAAAATTATTTTTTTTTTATATTATTTTCTAATATGAGTTTCAAAATTTTGAACATTTCAATATAAATACTTTCGTTTTGAATTTTCTAGAAAATCAGTATATGAAGATTTAATAGACAACGAAATTATATAATTTCAGAACAAAAGTTTTTAGAAGAGAAATTTTTGTATTTTAAAAAATTTTCAGAATTTATTTTAGTTTTGCTAAAATAGCATTTTATTGCTATCTACCTTCACAACGGAATATTGAATCGAAATAATTATTTAGTAAAATATTTTGCTCCAATCCACGTTGTATTTTGACTTGACTGTCCTCTGTACGTATTATGTCTGTTGCCCAGATATCATTAAATTTAATATCATTAAAATGATAAGAATACATACAAGTTGTTACTGACATTGGTCAGTCGCCAATGAGACAATGTGAAACGTGAAAAAAAAAATTGCGGCTCCACCAAAAATATAAAATACCAACAACGTAACCACATCAACAACAACAACAATAACAACGCCAACCTCCGGACACATAATTAATGACATTGCCAGTCAATATGGTATTAGGCAGCATTGAAATTTGGATGCACCGACACCGGCAAAATAACGATGGTATAAATTTTGTATCCTTACATTCCACAAGTTGTTAATGGTGCTCACATTCTTATTTCAATTTTCATCTTCTATGGCATTCGAAGGAGATATAGATATTTATTTATCAAGATAAGATCAGTGGTAATGATCAATACGATAACAATAACAGATATTCATTAGGCAAAATGAAATGAAAATGAAAATGAAAACAAATTAAATGAAGAAGAAGAAAACAAATAACAAAAAAATAAGGTGAAAAATTCAATTTGAAAAGAGATCATCTTTCCAATATGATCTCAATGGGTGCGAATACGTGTGCGGCATCATTAAGAGGGTGATGTGTTTCTTCAAAAAAAAAATCTTCATATAGATTTGAAGCGTTTTAATTATATACCTTACGAGCAGCATACCTACATAGTTGAGTGTGAATCAGTGACAGGTATTGTCATCGTTATTGCACGTTCTTGTTACTACAATTGATTATTGCTAACAAAAAAGCAAAATAAAAATCGTAGGCCGATATACAGCATACCAATGGGAAACTCATTAATCTTCTGCTCTAAAGAATTCATTCATTCATTCAGTTTTGCGAAAAGAAAAAAAAAAAAAAAGAAAAATTAACCCACCTTTTATATTCTTTCATATTTTTTGTTTTGTTTTCCTTTACATATTTTTGTCATTCCTATTCACACACAAAATATATACATATTTTCAAAAGAATCTTTCTTTTGTAGACAGCAAATATAAAAACATTCCAAAAACAATCTTTCAAACTGAGAGAATAAGAAAAAAGAGGAAAAAAAACGAAACGAAACAAATATTATTAAACATTCAAGAATGTTTCAAGTTTCGTTTGAAATGAGACCGTTGAAGTAGAAACGACCAGCCTGATGGTGGTAATAAGCAGTGGTACGACACGGAGATTTACTTGCATACCTACATATATATAGATAAATATGCATGTATGTATGTATGTATGTATGTACATTAGTAAGTACATATGTAGCTACTCAGTAGAACAACAAATCGTTCATTCGACAACTCAAAGAACCAAAAATAATTACATTCCGAAAAATCAAAAAAAAAAAAAAAATCAGAATCCAAAAACGAAAATAAAGTATTAAGATCAAACGATAAGATCACAGTTTTTATGCTTAGCTCCACCAAACTCAAGAAATACATTTAACATATGTACATATGTTTGTATGTACATAAAGTCCAGCGCATGGCGCAGCCGCACCAACATACTGTATCAGGCAACAGCAATCACACCATACTTGAGCAAAAAAATATAAATAAAACGATAAAAAAACCAACAACAACAATCAAGTTGAGAGGCGCAAGACAGACAACGCAGAATGAAAACAAAAACGCCATGGGTATCTTCCTTCTGGCTGGCTGGCTGACTTAAGCGCGCTCAATAAAATGCTATACAAGGTGTCAGATTTGTCGCCCTTCATTATAGCACCAACCAACCAACAAAACAACCAACCAACCAACAACAAAAACAACCGCCAGATAACATACACACACATGCACACACACATGTTGCATATACGAAAATAAGAATTCAACAGAATAAAATCAAAAAATACACCAACGAACGAAGAACAGAAACAAAAAAAAAAATTTGTGAAGAAAAAGCAAAGAAATTCCAACGAATCAGCTTAATGCTAACCGGCGCAGGGAGGTAAACCAACCAACGGGTCAACGCATAGCAACAAACAAATTGCTATGAAAGTTAGCAGCAGTCAAAGTTATAAAAACAAAACAAACAGAATAAAAAAATAAAAAAACTCAAAAAAAATATGAAGGTGGAGAAAGAGAATGCGACAAAGCAGCAAAAATCAAATGAAACGAATTTTAAAAATGGGCACACATCATACACACTACTCGTATCATATGTAGTGATGAAGGAGGATAAAGATTTTAGTTCTGGTGACGATGGAAGTCGTTACAATTGGAAACAAGTGAGAAGCTGCCGCCGACGCCGCCGTTGTTGATCATGATGATGATCGTCGTCGTCGTCGTCGTCATCGTTGCCGTTCTGTACAAACTATCGCATCGCTGTACGATCGATAGTTGCTGATTTGACCGTATATAGCAGAAGGAATGCATGAAAAACTCACAACAACAACAACAACAACATCAATATAATAATAATAAGACGAAATCGACGAAAGCGATTTAAAGGTTAAAAATAAAATTTTTTAAATTAAAAAAAAAACAAAAAAAAAAACAAAAAGCTTGAAGGTAGAATTTTTTTCCATCATTTTATCGATCTTTCGATTTATATGCAGAGCCAATAAGAAGGGATTTGGAAATTTTTGTATTTATTGCTTTTCCTATAAATTGTGATACTACTACTAGTTACAATGCTCGTACGTACATACATCTGCTATTACCAGAGTATGATAGTAGGCATGCATAATTCAAAGTTGTATTTTTGTTGTTGTTGTTGTTTTTTTTTTTTTTGGTTTGGTCGGAATTTCTTTATGTCCTCTGATCATGGAATTAAAAGTATTTAATGTGTTCAGCCCCCTTAAGCTATAAGTAAGTGGAAGTGGAAAATTCGCATAATTTATCTCTTTGAAATTCATGATTTGGTATGATTTCAATTGGATGATAAGTCAACTGGTCTTTGAACAATCACAAGTATATGGCATAGTCTGAGTCTGACATAGTGATTATCGTATGCCGAAACGATTCATAATCATTATTTCGCTATAGGATAATTTTGATAATCGCCAATCTGACGCCTTGCATCATCATCATCATCATCATCGTCATTAATATTAAAGCTGACGGTAGATGATCGCGCCATAGTGTCCTCACTGCTGGCATTAAGTATATACAGGGTTATTCAATTGGTAGTTTTAAAATTACAATTATTAAACATAAATGTATGTATACAAATATAACATTTGTTTTGTTCGAGTTCTAACATTTTAGAATGTACATCGTTGTACAACCGCTTTCGCCACCTTTAGAGGAGATTTTTATCTCTTTATTCGATCGAAAATGGTGACCAGGTTACCGATACACAAGATCATTGCAGAATCATAGCAAATGCTCTATCGAAAACATAGCTGTTCCTAGTGAAAGCATGACAAACGAACGAAATTATTCAATTACTTATCTGTCTACTGTCTACTATTGGCATATTATTCATTTGAACTTACATCATAATTCTTAATAAGTTCACCGCACACAAAAATTGCAATGTGCTGATAATGAAATACCTAAAATGTACACCGATTGGATACTGAGCAAACAGACCATGGATGATGACTTTTCGGCCAACATTTATTATGTTCTCGCTCGGAGGAAACGCAGTTAAACAGAATTGTCATTTTGGGGAAATGAAAGCTGTCAAATGTCTTAATGTCAAATGTGCTAATGCATTCTGTAAAGTAAGTCTCTGATGTTCATTTTAGTCTACTGGTATGATTACTATCAATTATTAGGGCTGTTCCCATGTAATAGTTAAAATTTTTTGCTTAAATTTGGAGATGTTGATCTAAACAATAGGTGGTTTAAACAAAACGTCGCCATAAACCATGCGAAACGACTTATTTCGGCGACTTCCCAAGAATGGACGGGTCTACGTCTCGGAAGCACTCGACCAGGTGGTTGATCAAGTTCCATTCAACTCAGTAGAATACGGAAATAAGTTGTACAGGAACAAAACAAAGCATTTCCGTATTCTTGCTGCTACAACAATAACAACAACAACAACGACAACGACAACAGCTTCATATTGGTGTAAGCCAGATTAACCATATTTAAAAATATGATTTTTCATTTGAACCCATTAAAAACTCAAAATTATGTATACGCTTGAAGAACTTGGATTTAATATTCTATCCGAAATATGAGTTACCTTGCTAATTTTAACACTAAAAAGACAACATAATAAGAGGAATCATTTTGAAAATATTTTTTTTAACGTACTATAATAAGATGATGTATTTAGTTATGAATTTCGAAGTAATCATCTTATTTTAAAATAATCAACACAAAATACGAAAGCTCCTAGAATATGTAATACCTTAAATTTGGCCCTGAATATACCTATATGCACAACAATTTACATATTAACCAATTATATGTACATCCTCATATGAATATATGTATGTACATTTATATTTGTGTGCATACATTCACTAAATAACATTCTTGTGGTTCTTAGAGCGGTTTAATTTCCTTTCGAATGGCTTAAATACATAATAAATATCTATACATGTGTAGGTACCTAACAGGTAGTACATTTAAACAAATGCATGTTGTATTAAAATTGAAAGACTCATGTGAGAGTATATGTATGTCGGTATGCTTAAGGCGATTGATCGTATTTTCGCTTTGAAGGTTAAGCCCAAGTTATGTTTACCGCTAACATACAATATGGTATTTATGCCTCCAAAGACATGGCTAGGTAAATGCCGTTGCCGTTGATTGTTGATTATTGTCAACCAAAAGTGACACTACTGCCGTCACCATTACCTCCACCACAACGTCATTATCATCGTCATGTTGTCGTTGCATAGCCATCAACATTACCATAATGCCTAACCTACCTATGAGATATGTATATATAACGACCAACCACCTTTCACGATCACTGTTATTTTACAATTCTCAGTACATAATTTTGTGTTCTATTACGTATTGTTGTTGTTGTGGTTGTTGTTGTTGTTGTTACTGTTGTCATTGTATCGTTTACGTTGATTTGGTCGTTGTTGTTGTTATTGTTGTTGTTGTTGTGGATTTTGTGAATGACTTCTTGGAACTGTGCCTTTTTATCTACACTTTAATGGCCCGAAAGCAACTACCTAGACTGCTGTGTTATGACTATTTAACCCGCATACACACACACACGTACATACAGTGCCACACACAAACACACCCATGGTGATTGCATTGGAAGAATCTTAATCTAAATGTCCTCACATTTACTGCATGCGCACACACACACACACACACACGCACCATATGCTGCATATGTAAATATGTACATATGCAGCATGTTGCATTATTAAAATGTGTTGAACGATGAATGGCCGGCCGGCCGGCCGGCTGGTCGTTCAGTTGGATGATTTAGCGGTGCATACGATGTTATGCGTGAGGTTTGTTAAATTGTATTTTTTCGGGGCATTACCTTGCACCATTACAGATTAGGTTGAATGTCACTGCGTGTGATCTTCACTCATTTGTTATTTGAATGCATTCGATCGTTGTGTCGGTTATTTCATTCACACATTCATTCATAAAATTCGTTTCATTTTTCACAGTATTCTTTTGTTGTGTTTTTTTTCTGATATTTTTAAATTTTTTTTTTTTTTGCGCCTACTCTTTCGCTCCCTTTTCATATATCTCTTTCACTTACACTGCTGTTGTTGTGCTAAACAATGTAATTTCACCTTATAAAATTGTGATCCATACAAAGCTACAGAGCGTGTTAGGGTATGGTGATTTCGAAAACAATTCTCATGGTTATTATATACGTATGTAGGGGCATACAAACTTACAAACATATGTACGTAGATACAGAATATATACATACATATTATATCTAAATTCCATTTAAACGCTGACAGCTTCTTAATTCTTCTTATCTTCTGATGCTATTGTTTTATTTTGTTCATTCTCTTGTTACAGATACGGATGTTGCCTTGGATGTGCCAGCACCAATTAATATTGAAGAAGAAGAGCGCAATATGAAACGTAAGTACATGCATACAAATAAGCAAATATGAATTTTCACTAAATATAGACCCAGTAGGAAATATAATTTTTCCATAATGCAGTAATATACAATTGCTTTCCGGTGTTTTGGTTATAAAGGCATTGCCACCTGATACATTCATTGAGCAGTTATTTTTTTTTTTTCTCCTTTAAAACTCCTAGTTGGAGCATAGGGCCTCCACAAGGCTTCGCCATCGCACACGGTTTTGAGCAGTTGATCTAGCGCCTTCCCATGTGATGCCGGCAGCAGCTAGCTCACCCAGTATTGATCGTCTCCAGGTGTTTCTTGGTCGTCCGCGGCCTCTGCTCCCCTGTGGATTCCACTCAAGCGACATTCGCGTGATGCTATCTGGTTGCTTTCTTAGCGTGTGGCTAATCCAACGCCACTTTCTACGCTTAATCTGAATCAGTATGGGCTCTTCCCTCGACAGACGCCATAGTGCCTCGTTTGAAATAGTGTTAGGCCAGGAAATTCTACAAATGATCCTCAAACACTTGTTGACGAAAGCTTGCAGTCTCTGCGTGATGGAGTTTGAGATCAGCCATGTTTCACTTCCGTACAGTAGTGTCGATTTCACACATGCGGAGAATATTCGTAATTTCGTGCGTCTGGATATTTGGAAATTTGCCCATACTGATTTTAGCCGACCAAATGCTGTCTTTGCTTTGCTTAGCCTGCAGTTAGCATCCTCCTCAGCTCCCCCGTCTGTTGCTATCGTGCAACCGAGGTAGCAGAAACTTTCGACGAACTCAATCGCACTGCCGTCAATCATTATATGGCTTCTATTGGAATGATTGATTCTCATAGCTTTGGTCTTCGCAATATTTATCTCTAATCCGACGGTGCGTGCCAGCGCGACTAAACTGTTCGCCTTCGCTTGCATATCGGAGAATTTGTGCGAGAGGAGACAAATGTCATCGGCAAAGTCCAAGTCCTCAAGCTGCCACGCGAGATTCCACACAATGCCAGTTCTCTTATGCTGAGTGAGGCTGCTCATGACGTCATCCAGCACAATGGCGAAGAGAAGCGGGGAGAGAGGGCAGCCCTGCCGTACTCCAGCGTTGGTTGTGAATGAATAACTGATGTTACCATTGTGTAGAACCGCCAACTCGCAGTTCTCGTAAAGCGCCATTATGAGGCGAATCAGCTTCAGGGGGACACCTTTTCTAATCAAAGCCATCCAGATGGAATCACGCTTAAGTGTGTCGAATGCCTTCTTGAAGTCGACGTAGCAGTAGTTATCATATAATAAAAATTTAGATCATATTAAATTTAGAATTGGATTTTTCACAGATTTTTGTATGAAATATATGTCAAATAGGTCAATTTTAAATTTCAGATGATCTTAACTTGGACTAAAACTAAAAAATAAATAAATATGGGGCACTTATAAGTCCTGAAGAGCTCTTTGGCCGAGCTACTCTTCCATTACTGTAGTGCGTGTTAAATTTTGGACAGTATTAGAAGGGACCTACTTACTTTAACTGACTCCGAACGGCAGAATCCTTGTGACATCACTTTTTCTGAGCTTTGTCACCGAGTTCTTTTAGAAGCTTTTCTATGGCAAATTGTTACTGCCGGAAAAATTACCAATTGCTTGCCGACAGGTGGGTACCGTTCGAAAGAAAAATCTTTTCGATATAAAAATTTTGCTTCAGCTTAGATTGAACCTACGACTGACAGATTAGAAGGCCAACTACGGCCGTTTATATTTAAGCCTATGAATTAAAGTATATAATACCCGAGAGCAGGCTGATTCGTGATAAATGAAAATCAGAATTAATTTCTTCCACCAGATGCATTCATTTTTTAACATAGTCTCCTTTTAAATTTCTTATTATTTAATTATAATTTAATTAATTAATTTAATTTAATTAATTTTTCACCTCTGATGAAATACTAAGCCGACCTACATTATGTTTTCTTTCACAACATTTCTCCCAAACATACTTTCACCTATTTGTATTCCTTCACAAGGTCCCCCTACTAAATATAGGATTTTGTATAATTGGCTCCCGTGGGTGCCATAGCTCAGTGGTTAGTACGTGGGTTCAATCTTCGACTGAAGCGTAACAAATATAATATCTAAGATTTCGAACGGTGCCCACCTGCCGCAAACAATTGGCAATTCTTCCGGCAGTAACAATTTGCCATTGAAAAGCTTCTAAAAAACTCTGTGATAAAGTTCAGAAAAAATTACGTCACAAGGGAACTGTCATTCGGAACCTGCTAAAAAAAGTAGGTAGGGGCTTATAAATATCACATAATTTTTTTTTATAATTAATTATATAATTATATATATATATATATATATATATATATATATATATATATATATATGTACATATATATATATATACAATATATACAAAAAGTAGATACCTTCTAGTGTTACGATGTCTATTATTCATTTATTTTTATTATTTTTACTATTTGTACTATTATCAAAATACAGATTTCGCAGCTCTGCTCACAACCAGAACATCACAATTCTTAAAGGGCGACGAGATGAAGGCCATGTATAATATTCAAAATCCACAAAATATTGTTGCAACTGGTCGTTTTCTTTTCCACAAAAAGAATCTCTACTATTCATTCTATATCTCGTCGAAAGCTAGTCGCCCAAATGCCATACAATTCATCGATGCCAGTGGCACCATACTCGAGGAGCATCAATTGGAGACGCCACTCTCTGGCACAATGAGCATTTATCAGAATGCAACGGGTAAGATTTGTGGCGTCTGGCGTCGTGTACCGCGCGATTACAAACGTCTATTACGTGACGAAAACCTTTTCATTGTCCTGCTGTGGAGAAACAAACATCAAGTGGACACGGACAGGGCTTTAGCTGGTAAAATTGCCAAATATACCGCCTTGCATTCGGAACTTTTCAGCACATTGATGGAACCGGCACCAGGCAGTAAACCCGATTTATTAGCTGGCGCCGGTGGTACTGCGATCGTATCGACTAGTAGCGGTGCCGCATCATCTGTACATTTGACATTAGTATTCAACGGTATATTCACGGCGAAAGAGTTAATGGATGTGCCCGTGAATATACGAATTGAATTGCCCGATCGTAAAGAGCCCATACTGAATGAGACGCAAAAGGTGCTCAAGCCATCCATGGAAGTTAATGTTCTTGAAATCTCATCACCTATTTCTATACAAAACCTTCGTCTTATGTCACGTGGCAAACTACTATTGACCATTGAATCGAAAAAGAATCCAGAGATGCGTATTCAGGGTCACATTGTCACACGTACAACATGTGAACTCTTCCAGACCCTGTTGACACCGCACACTACTGAATCGAAGACAAAAAGTAGCGGCTTGGCATGGGTATATCTGAATACCGATGGCTCATTGGCCTATAATATTGAAACCGATCATGTTAGCGCCAGGGATCGTCCATCCATTAGTCTCATCGAGGATTTGGGCAAACGTAGAGTTACGCTCGAAGATCTGACACCAAGTTTCAACTTTAATCAGGCAATCGGCACCATAGACAAATTGGGTCCAAAAGTTCTGGAATCCTTGTATGCTGGCGACTTGGGTGTGAATATTGCCATCGAAAATGATTTGAGTCTCATTCGTGGTCGTCTTGTTCCACGTCCGGTGGCCGATTCACGTGACTCAGCTGAACCGATTCTGCTCAAACGTACCGATAATTCAATTACAGCACCACCACACTCTATGGGTATGGCTTGGATTGCTATCGACAATGAATGTAACCTACACTATGAAGTAACTGTGAATGGCTTCCAGGCAAATCCACAGGATTTGCAAATATACTTGGAAGAGAAACCGATTGAAGCGATTGGCGCACCAGTAACGCGAAAATATCTTGAAGATTTTTCTGGCTCATACATGGAGGGTTTCCAACTGTATATGCCCTCAAATGAGCTGGTTAAATTGGAGACGAGCGTTTGCTACCTGGAAATTCAATCGAAAGATAACAAAGAAGTCCTGTTGCGCGGCAAACTAAAGTCGACAAAAGTGCCAGCACACTGTTTTCCGCTGTACAGCGACAACAATATACCAAATGTACTTGTACCCGGTGATCACAGTGACAATCATTTAATGGCACCGGATGCAAAATGTTTCCATTCGGGGCGCTTCTACGACGATGCCGAACAATGGCTCAGCACGCAAGATGCATGCCAGATGTGCGCTTGCCAGCGCGGTAGTGCCACCTGTGAGCCGATTAAGTGCCCAACTGTTCAGTGCAAACCAAACGAAGAGCTGATGCAACGAGAAGGTGAATGCTGTCCGATGTGCGTGTCACAAAATCACACATCTGACGCAATCGGTCAGACAAAACAAGGTTGCCGCTTGGGTGGTCTATTCCATTTGGCCGGCGCAACATGGCATCCGTACTTGCCACCGAGTGGTTTCGACAAATGCACAACATGTACATGCAATCCATTGACGCTGGAACCATATTGTACACGAATGGTGTGTCCACCGTTGGCATGCTCTGAGAAAGTGGCCTATCGACCCTATAAGAAGGCATGCTGCAAGGTATGCCCTGAGGGAAAACTTAGTGTACGCAGTGATCGAGTAGGTCCGTCCAATCCGAATGTCCTACAGGATCAAGCATCGCATAAATCCAATTCACGTACACCGGAGGAAATGCTCGAACAGGGTGGTTGCAACGTGTTAAACGAGGTGGTTGAGAATGGCCATGAGTGGCATCCGATATTGGCATCGTTTGGTGAACAAAAATGCATCACATGTCGTTGCAAGGTAAGCAATTTACAAATCTATGTATTTTACATCAGTGGCGAAGGCAGGGGGGATCAGGGAGATAGATCCCTTTTGGCCGATGGACTTGCCAAAAAAGAAAAATACTAAATTCAATACTAAAATTGACAATTTTTTGGTGTTCTTTCTTGTGTTTTTTTACAGGACTCTAAAATTGATTGTGTTAATCAACGTTGTTCACGTTCCATTTGCAAACAACAAGCAAACAGTTCTGCCAAAATAAAAATCTTCGAAAAACCAGGCACAATAGGGTCAACAACTGCACCTGGAGGAGGAGGAGCAGGAGCAGCAGCAGCAGCGGTATCGCCTCTCGATCCATGCTGCTCGACACAGTGTCGTCGAATGCGCAGACGTCACAGACGAACACGCCAAAATCGCAAGGGATCGGCTATGGATGAAAAACAAAGACTACAACAACAACATTTGAAACGACAACAACAACAGCAAGAACAAACGAACACGAATCGAAACGGTAGCGATGGCGACGACGATGGCAACATTGATCAAAACAGCTGAATTAATTATGCCATATAAGCCATGCCATAAGCGAAAACAGAAATTACATATGTACATGTATGAAAATTTAATAAATAATATTTCTAAATTTTTTGTTTGTTGCATATGTACATGTTTACGAGTATATTGCAGGAAGTAATCATTAGCAACAGCATTAGAGAGAAACAAAACAGAAAAAAAAAACAAAAAGCAAGAAATAAGAAATAAGACCACAAATTACAGCAAAAGAAAAAGAAAACAATTTTGAAAAAAGGACTACTCTTTTTTTTTTCTTCTTCGAAATGTATTATAAATTTATATACGAGTACTACTATGTTATATGAAAGAAATTTTATTCAATTTTTATTTTTTTTTTTTTTAAGACAAAACTCAAAAGCAGAATCCAGTGCAATTAGCTCTAAATTCTTGCATAGTAGAATTTCTTCAGAAATCAATCAATAATCCCCACCCTCATATGTAGTATGAATATTTTTGCAAAACTGTACTGTATAACAGCATTTTTTCTTCAAAATGAAATACTGTGAGATACATACATACATACATAAGTGAGAGGGACACAGAGATAGAGAGATAGAGAGAGAGAGAGAGAAAGAAAGAAAGAGAGGGAGTGAAATGTATCCCAAAAGTTTCGACTGATCGACTGAATGGCATAGTATAAGTTTTCAAAGAAACACTGTACTTTTATTCTTTTATAATTATTAATATGATTATTTTATATATAATTTTGATTTTGATTTTGATTTCACCGATTGCTATGATTAATTCTTGATTTGCTTATGATTATGAATTACCTACTTACTAGCTATTCACTTATGAGCACACTCACGCGCACACATACAGACACACGCATCTATATATACAGCAGCATTACTTTTCGATTTTCTTAAAATTATTGTTTAAAAAAATTTTGAAAAATTAATTTTCACGTTGCTCATCGCTTTTCTCCTTTTATGTGTAAACAAATTATACAGAAAGTTGATGAAAAAGGCGTAGACGAAGGACCAAACAAAAAGTAATACATATACACATACTCATACATATAAATTTACAAGAACACGCACTCGTACAAAGCACACCCACAAACACACACACACACACACACACACACACACACACATACTATACACATTTGTACAACTAAACATGCATACATATAGACATACATATATAGAACTTTATATACATACATAAATATATATATATTTAAATGTAACATTAATCAACATATCGCCACCAGCCTCTTGAAAATTGTATTAATTTTTATTTTTTTTTTATTAGTATTTTAATTTGTATCTCTTTTTTCTTATTATTATTAATACATATTAATATTAATATTATTATTATTATTATTAATATCATTATCATTGTGTTTTATTAGTTAAGTTTAATTATTTTTACACATGAAAAAAAAAACAAATCAAACATACAAAAACAAAAAAACAACCAGAAACACCAACAACAACAACTTTACTTAAAAACGATAGTTCTATTTTCTACTTATTATTATGATGTTTTTGTAATTGTAAAATGTTCGTAATTGTTTTTAAACAAACAAACATATGTAATTGTTTATGCTCTAACACAAAACAAAAAGAAAGAAATTTTTTCAAAAGCAAAGAAAAAATATTTTACATGTATTTACAAAAAAGAAAAAAAATCCAAAAAAAAGCAATTGATGTCATTTTTTCTTTTTGTTTTTGTTTTTTCTTTTGCTATTGTATTATAATTCACAGAAAAATTTGACTTTTCTAATTATTTATTGATATGACATACATCCATACATACATTAAAAAGAAATAAAAATAAAAAAATATATAATACCAATAACATACTTAAATAAAATATAAAATTAACAAGGATAAACAAAAAAAAAAACCAAATATGTTTTATTAGTATATCATTTTGAGGGGTACAGATCTGAGTTATTGAGTCTGCTGACCAAGGCTAGTCATCGATGTGTCCTTTGAAACATTTTCAACGATACATATTGTCTATAAATCGGCCATCAAACGTCAAAGTTCTGACAGAAGACAATTTTGAATATTTTAGGCTGGTAAAAAACCCTTTAAATCGTGCTGAGATGCTCTCAAGGCAAGCTTTCAATTACGGGGTCGACATTTGTTGATCTTATTATCGTAATATATTGATTCGACTGGGTACAAGAAGTGTTAAAGATGTCGTGTATACTGACGTTGTGATCCTAAAGGTATCAGGATTTGCTGTAGCATTATTATAAAAAAAAGCCATTGCAAAACAGAACTATTGCTCTATGCGAACAAACTCAAAATACCCCAACGTCATTCAAAAGTCAAAAGTCACCTCTTTCAAATAAATCCAGGTAATACTAAATAGCTCAGTTGGTGGTTTAATACGAAAAATTAAAAGAGAACGCTCAACGCTCTTTACTAGCTAGAGGTTAGATCCGTTATTAATTTTTTTAAAAACGAATTTATATTTCAAAATAGTCTCCTTTTAGCTCGACATACTTTGTCCAAAGATGTTTCAATTATTTAAATCAAAATAGGTCACTGTCTTTGAGTTACGACCCATTTTTACATGTTTGGATAATAAAAATAGATCCCAAGGTGCTAAATCTGAAGAATAGGGTGGCCATTGTAATACGCCTTCAGGCCGATGGAACCATTTTTGCCTCCTTTGCTAATAATGCCGTATTTTAAAGTTTTTAATACAAAAAATATTGTAATCCAATACATTTTCTCTAGGAAAATCTTGCATGTTTGATTTAAACGTATGGTTTTGTGTTGATATCTTGTTGAAAATGGATAACCAAACGATCAAAGGATATATAATATCAAAATATTAAAAGAACCAAAGGGCCAAAGGATATATAATATGGGATGATGGGATATCAGACCATCAGCGCCAGAGATGGTTTACTAATTTTCGTAAATCCCAACAGGGATTGAGCAAAACTTAATTAATGCACTGATTGAAGCAACAACACATGCGAAAATTCGCGAAAAGTTTCTACGTAATTCTAAATATTGTAGTTTGCTGATTGTCAACTCAGTTGTTGTTGTTTTCTTTTTCTATTTTTTTTTTGTAGACGACTGAGTAACCAATGAGAATTATCACCATGTTCATAATAAGAAAACTGTATGACGTTCGAGTTTTTTCGTTACGCAAATAAATGAATCTTAAAAAATAATTTTTTTCTTATGAAGAAAAATCTAAATCGTAAAAT
This sequence comes from Megamerina dolium, assembly GCA_963854835.1. Classification (NCBI taxonomy): domain Eukaryota; kingdom Metazoa; phylum Arthropoda; class Insecta; order Diptera; family Megamerinidae; genus Megamerina; species Megamerina dolium. The sequence continues at coordinate 50,994,195 of OY978527.1, forward strand.
AATTTATTCGATTGAGAAAAAAACATAAAAATGAAAAAAAAAATACATATATTTTTATAAAAAAAATAAAATTATAACTAATATCTAATTTAAATTTGTACTGATACACTCATAAAATAAACATTTTGGTACACTCATTTATGTGCTCTCCGACATGTAGAATATATAAACATTTGTTTATTAAATAAAAATAAAAAAATAAATTTGTGGCACATAAAGCCCCAAAGGGCTCATTGGCCGAGCTTCTCTTCCATTACTGTTGTGCGTCTTAAATTTTGGACAAAATTAGAAGGGACCTACTTATTTTAGCCGGTTCCGAACGGCAGAACACTTGTGACATCACTTTTTCTGAGCTTTGTCACAGAGTTCTTTAAGAAGCTTTTTCATGGCAAGTTGTTACTGTCGGAAGAATTGCCAATTGCTTGCCGACAGGTGGGTACCGTTCGAAAGAAAAATCTTATCGATATTAAATTTGTTATGCATCAGCCGGGGATTGAACCACGACCTACAGATCAGAAGGCGAACACACTAACCACTGAGCTACGGCACCCACCGTATTTATTAAATATTACAAAAAAAAATCATTATTTGCAGTTCCTGTTAAAAGTATTGTTTTCCGTTTTATGAGAGTCTTTATTAAATAATCATATCATCATATCACGCCATAATCAAATGTATGTAAGTAAAATACATATTTACGGCATACATATGTATGCAGTTAGGTGTGTCATTTTCAATGCTATATTTCACGCACATTTACATTATATGTATTTACGTATGTACCTCTTATATGGGCATTTCTCAGAAAATGTCAACCAAAATTTAAATAAATTATAGCAATTTTCTTTTCTGAACTTGAAAAAATTACCGACAAAATATGACATCAATATTAGGAGCGACTTTCGGAAAAATGAGATATTTTTATTTAATCCCACGAAGTTGATAATTATTGCCACCTTACTTTTGTAGTGAAGCATCCAATGCTTCTGTAGATAATATTGCATACACATCAACTTTTTATTATCAATGCTTTAAGGATAAAAATAAATAAATATGTGGCACTTATAAGCCCCGAAGGGTTCTTTGACCGAGCTTCTCTTTAAGTACTGTTGTGCGTGTCAAATTTTGGACAGTATTAGAAGGGACCTACTTATTTTAGCCGGTTCCGAATGGTAGAATCCTTCTGACATCACTATTTCTGAGCTTTGTCACAGACTTATTTTCCATGGCAAATTATTACTGCAGGAAGAATTGCCAATTGTTTGTCGACATATGGGTACCATTCGAAAGAAAAATCTTTTCGATATGAAGATAATGCTTCAGCCGGGGATTAAACCCACCACCTACAGAACAGAAATCCAACGCACTAACCACTCAGCTACGGCACCCAAAGCAGACTTCACCGAGACTGAAAAAAAATTATTACAATACAAGTAAAGCACCTGGAAATAATGTTTCTGCAGAATACTTTCAATCTCAAGCAGAGGGACCATCAAATATCAAAAATTATACTAGGACAGTTAAATGTTGAGCGTAAAAAAGTGTATGACCTAGAAAACAAAAGGCATCCCAACGAACCACTGCTAATCAAGAATATGCAAGAAAAAAATTGAGGCACAGTTTTAATCGTGGGACCAGATAACTATTTTCTAGCACACTCAAATTTAAAAAAATTCTAATTGTTAAAATGGTCAAATTTCAAATTTATTTATTTTATTTGCCTCTTATAGTCGCTTAATACCCCATCTACTGTAATATAAGAAGTTAAGGCTTTTATGTTTTTGTTATTACTTAATTTAATAGAAATTAAGTGTAAATTGGTCTAATAGCTTAGACAGACGGCAGCCTAATTCCGAATTACCGAGTTAATTCGAATTAACTGCAGCTAATCCGCATAAACTCGATGAGTTAATTCTCAAAATAAAAGAGGATTAGGGCAATTTGCGATGGCAACACTGCTGAATATTGTCTATTGTGAATTTTTCTCCATCCATTTTACAAAATATTAGGTGTGTTCGCTATCAAAAAACTTTCAACAATTGTTAACAGTTTTCGACATGAAAAGTGTTGGCGAACAAATAAATCCAGCTCTCAATTACGAACGGTGAATGTCAATTTACAAGTTTCTGATAGTTTTCAGTTCACGTATTTCTTGTAGATTTTCTCATATCGAGAGTGATAGATGACAGAAATTGATAGTGATAGTAATGTAAGTGGACAGACCTAATAAAACAGCAATCAGCCGTTTAGTTAATCCGCAATACTGCCGTCTGTCAGGTTATTATTTTATTCGGATTAAATGCGCCGTTAATCCGGAATTAGGCTGCCGTCTGTCTAGACTATAAGCCTTGCAGAAAAATGAAAAAATAGAAAAGAAAAAAGATAAGGCTGAAAGGGAGTGGTTGAATATGGTTGTTGATGAATGGAAAATATAGGAAGTAGGGTAGAAAGAAGAAAACTACACGTACACAACTATCGGTCACTGATATCCGAATCACTACGAACGACGATGGAAGTGCTATTACTCGTGAAAGCGATCTCTATCGGTCTGCATACAGTAATCTACCTATAGAAGTCATTAATCTGTAGTTTTATTCCGGTTGCATTCCTTCTCACCTTCTTATTTCATGATTCATAAACCAAGAAATGCCCATATAGTATACATGCAGCTAAATAATGAAAATATTTTCACACTATTTATTTAATATCAAATTGATGCTAAACTTGACTAGGCACAAAAGTAAATCAAGCAATAAGATAACATTTTATGTGGGTAGTATAAAAATGAAAAAAAAAAAATTAAAAAACGCCAAAAAAACTGAAAAAATAAAATAAAATAAAATAAAAATAATAAATAAATAAATGCAAATGAAGGATTGAGATAAAATGCGCAAAATTATTATTTAAATATTATCATTGTCACACCTTGTTTACAATCATCGTATTCACTTTAAGTAAATAGCATACTATGTAGATATGTGTGTGTGTGTGTGTGTGCATAAATGCTTTTAGCTACTGTGCAAAATACAGGTAGGAGTGTGTACATGCCTACATACATATATACGTTCATATAAACGCATATAGAAATGAAGGAGATATTATCAAAGTATCTTATTGTTTATTATTAATTAACAATGCCATAGCGACTTAACCAATAAGTATATAGTAGTAGTAGTAGTATTATTTACTATTTTATTTATTTTTTTAAATATTTTATACTCCTCTATATCACTTTATATTGTGCTTAAGTTATGAGAATATAACTAAGTAGTTATGGAGGTTTTTATTAAATCTTAACTTATGCAAATTTTGATCAAAATATCAAAATACTACTCATATTGTACATGTTGTGACAATGACAACGACGTGTTGATGTTGATGGCATTATCTTCATAACTGATTTCATTGCAATTGCAATGACATAGTCAGTCAGACAACAATGCACATTGTATGCACATACATGGTCGACGTCATTAACATTAACAAAATCATTTATTATGTAAACTAATTTCGAGTGTACGCATTCAACTTGAACGAATCTATGATTGTTCCATTATTATAATTTTTTGCATTCGGTTGGTTTGTTTTTTTTTTTTTGCCAATGTCTATTTTCTTAACACACCCACAACAACCCAATTTAATTGTCAGCAATAGTTTACTCTATGACAAGCGCTGTCTGTTGTTGTGTCAGTATTTATTATATGCTTTTTTTATGCATTTGTTTATTTTGTTTATTGAACCATCAATCATTGTTTGTTGCCATCATCGTGGTAATTGTCATTTATTTCCCACTTATTCAACCTGTCTAGAGATGCTATCAGAAAACATATTTATTACTTTGAAAACGTTTTTTAATAAGCGCTTTACGTTTTCAATACGATCGTAATATGTACATAACATACATACGTAGCAATATGTACGAGTACATAGAATAGATAGTTCATACATGTGATCACACACACACACACACACACGCTTCTGTGACATTTGAGTGTTACTAATGATCGTTTAGTAGTTGTTGTTGTTGTTGACTATGGTTTTTTTTCCCATCGCCATTAATAGTTATTTGATTAAAATTTTCTTCATTTTTATTACTAGATTATACGAGAACTGTCAATATTTGATTGCGCCATTGGTTGCTTCTGCCATCGACAGCAGTGATGGTGATGGTGGCGTTGAAGATGATGATGAAATAATTATATGTTCATAGTGTTGTCAATAAATTCAATTATCTAATATATTTAATGTACCATATATACTCGTACATACAATATATTTATTCTTTGCGAATGATCTCATGCCTACTCTTGCGGTTTAATCGACGAATTCTTCTTGTTATTGTAAGCTAATACTAGTATTGATGGTGGTACAAGATCTAAATGGCTCAGCTGTCGTTTAGAACAAATGTGCAATAAATTATAAAATTAAAAAATAGCAAACGCTCAATATACCTACTACGAGTATATATTGTATCGTACATATGGAAAAGCTGTTACTATCCCTTAGAGCAAAGTATATACAATATATACACATATCCATGTCCACTTTGAAATATGCCAATAGGCTATAATTAAATGGCACATTATACTGATGATTAAGTCATAGTTATAAATATATATGTGTATAAATGTAAGTATATTTGTATGTATATATGTTCATATATGCATGTTTATAATTATTATTTTTTTTTTTCAAATAATCTACATCTTGTAGTAGAGCTAATTGAAATGCTAGCAACAAATTAAATATTGTATTATTCAATTACATATGAGCGCTTTTCATAAATTCAAAAAAAATATATATATACTAAATGTTTTGTTAATACCCAGATATATATACAGTATATATATATGCACTCATATTATAGAGAACAGGATAACAAGATGCTTATTGGAATATATGTACAATATTTAGGGTTTGGTATTTTGTAAAATGTCATATTTGAAGAATGAAAATCATACTCATCAAATCTTTCTTTCATAACATCATCATGGCGCTAAAGCTAGTACAAGTCCTCCGCAAGAACTTTAAATATATCTGTGTCGATGGCAAGTAGTGAAGGTACTCTCTTATAAGTAAGAGTAGGTACTCTCTTATAAGTCAATATTTGACATACAGAGTATGCGTCTTAAATAAAAATATGATTTCAGAATATTCAAAATGCAACATCATCTATCAATGAACGATATCATTTGAAAAAGCAATCTGTCTTGTTTCCAACGCACCCAAAGCTTCAGTACAAGGAGCAAGAACCATTTAGTATGTATTCGCCATCAGTGGGCGAAAACTACCGAGCATGACAATTACGAAATTCTTTACATAAGTTTAATATCGATTACAGATTGTAATTGTCAAATAATTAAGTAAGTTTCTTTACTTGGTTTCAGCATATAAAAAAATGATCAATGAAAAAATTTAATTTTTCTATGTTCCATTTAAATTATGTAAATGCCATATTGGTGTTCGAAAAAGATAGGTAACAAATTGTCAGTAGATGGCTCTAAAATGTAACATCTCTGGTAATATTAATTGCATCTGGCTACATTATAACTATATTTAAGGCTATATTTAAGCTTAATTTTATTAGAAGACATTATCAAAAGTGCATTATACGCGTCGTAGGCTGCTGAAAAAAATTTGTGAAGCTTACAGAGACGATGCTGTAACTAGAAAAACAGCAGGGAAGTGGTTTGCTGCTTTGCGATCTGATAATTTTGACGTTAAAAATGCACCTCGCTCTGGTCGACCAAACACTGAAAATGTAGCTGATATCAAGGAAAAACTTTAGCAAACGTTGCTAGGGAACTAGGCATTCATCAGCAAATAGTTATCAATCATTTGAAGAAAGCTGGATACACAAAGAAGCTCGATGTTTGGGTGCTACATGAATTAACAGTGAAAAATTTAATGGACCGAATTTCCAACCTAAACGAAATCGAACTATTCTGAAGCGGGCGATGAAAAGTGGATCACGTACAACAATAATACGCGAAAAAGATCATGGACGAAGTGAGGTGAAGCTTCGCAAACGGCGACAAAGCCTGGATTGATACCAAGAAAGCTAATGCTGTGTGTCTGGTGGGATTGGAAGGGAATTGTTCATTATAAGCTTCTACAACCTGGTCAAAGGATTGATTCTAACTTTTACTGTGAACAATTAACGATATTAAAGCATGCAATTCAATTAAAACGGCCAAAATTGATCAGCAGAAAAGTTAATGTGTTCCATCATTACAATGCCAGACCACACACATCTTTGATGACCCGGCAGAAACTGCACTGGAAAGTTTTGATGCATCCACTATTTAGCCCGTATCTTGCACCTTCAGATTATCATTATTAATTGCGTAAATTTAAATTCCATAGAGGCCTGCAAAACACACTTGGATCAGTATTTCGCTCAAAGAACACAGAGGCTCTACACTGATGGAATAATGGCTTTACCCCAAAGCAGCTTGGGACTCCGTAAGACACCAATCCTAGAACGTTTCACATATCTTCTTATTAAGACCAATAGGTTAGTTTGTACAAGATTCGCTGGCAACAACACACAGCTTCACCATTCTCCTTCATGAGTTTCCTGTCTTGGTGGCTCATTTGCACTACAGTTTTCCTTAAGAGTAGTGTGTATTGATACACAGCGCTGAAGTATATTATACTGCTAATGCTTCCACAGATTTAATGGCAGTGTGATTATCACTTAAGTGTCAAATATTTCTACCATAGGCATTGCTCTACATAATACAAGTCAGCCTAAGTTTGCCTAAAGCACACTACAGTGATCAGGCTGCCGGAATATTATACTAAATTAGAATTACATTCAATTTGATGTCACCAGTGAATATACGAATGTAAATATTTCAACAGGATTTCCTCTTCATTCCAGATTGATCTACGATGTTGAAGTGTTTTTCGCTAAAATGCGTTAACTAATTTAGCATCGACTAAGGTATTGTACATATATAGTGCTATTACATATATGAATACATATTTTGTCTTAGATTACAAGTACCGGAGGTACAAAAATTGGTGCTGAGCAAATACTATCATGAATTTCAGCTTTCACTTCAGCAAATTCACACATACCCTATATGCAATTTATTCTAAAATTAATTATGAATTCAATGCTTATAATTAACTTGGGCTGTTTCTATTCAACCAAAAGAAAAAGCCTTGTAGTAATATTATATTATTATAATGAATACCTTCACACCTGAATGGAGAAGCTAAATGGATGGAAACTATGCCTGCATGTGCATATAATATGTATGATGTCATGCATGTAAATATGACTATGAACTATTGTAATTAATGTTATTGAACAAAGATTTATATAGACGAGTACAACGACGTGAATGCGAATTTGTCGCACAAAAGGGTCAAATCATGTTGACACTCATGTTCATAAAATTAATTATATATTCAGCAGTTTTTTTTTTAGCAAAAAATATCATATTATTATTAATAATAATAATAATAATAGTAACAACAAGAGCAAAATCGAACAATTAACACAATCTGCATAAACAAATAAGAGACTAATATAATCAACATATTCATAAGTAAAATGCAAGATAGAGCAATAGATTGTAATTTGAATAAATAAATCGCGCAATTTCATTGAAAACCCATAATTACAAGTATCATATTTCTTTTTGTGTTTCCATTTTTTACATACACCACAGGCACGCTGCTCTTAATTGAAACAGTGAAATCAGTTGCAACAGGGTGGGATTATTTGTCACATTTTGTATTCGTTGAGTATTTAATTAATTTTAATATAATATATAAAATAAACACAAATTAACTAAATCACACTATAAATTAGAAAAACGATTAGTAATTATCGACGATTTTTATAACCATTTTATTGACTGTGTTCGCACTATACGCTTGATATTGAGTGGGAACACTTAAGATGCAGTTCAGCCACAAAGATGTATATGTAAGTACCAACATATGTATTTGTATTAGATTAGTATGAATGGTAACTTATGTAAAATTTTATACACATACATATGTATATAATAATGTGTTGGCGAGGATTGATTTAGGTGAATATATTCTAGTATATACATATACATAGGTAGAAAGACAACATGTCAAAATATTGTATGTATAGAACATATACATAGATAATAATATTATTAATTTATAGTTATGATTAAATTTATTAATACTGATGGCAATAATAATCAACATTTAATTATTATAATTAGTAAATCATTTAGTGTACAAATGGCGCATGAGTCTTAACAATAACAACAAAAATCAACAATTGTACTGGAAGAAGTATAAATGTTTAGTAAACATATAAATGTGAAGTTTTTATTTAATTTGTTATTATTTATATTCAAATTCCGTAAATGATAATCACTTGTTCTGAAATGAGTTGCTGCTCACAATCGACATTCTAGTGGCATGAACATTAAATAGTTGGTGCTATTGATTCCGAAGCCTCTTATCAGAGTTTCTCTTGTTATTTAACATAAACTCATAAATATGACTGGATTTTGTGTGCTAATTCCAAATTGACCCTCAAACACGAGAAGACTTTAAAATATGCGTTTTTAATTATTTTTATTTTTTATGTAGTATTCATTGTAAAATATCTTTTTTTGATACGTTCTATTTCCCGCTAACGATTAAATGGTCACAAGTTGATCAGATCTGGCAACGCTCAGATCAGTTGTACTCAGTTTCGTTTGACATTTTATCATGAATTGACTAATGCCTGAACGATTGTAAATTGTGCAAATTTATTAAGCAAATCAAGGTTCAGTTCAAGAATGTTACCATACGTTACGTCCACTTTACGGTCGACATAATCGTCCATCCGAGGGACTAATTCGATTAACCATAGTTCGTTTTCATACCACGTATACTCTAAATGATAATACGCATCTGGAGATATGCCGTACAATGTAGAGTGCACGGAAGAAACAATTGCTGCTATAGAGCATGGTATACAGGAGGACCCAAAGGAGCCGATTCGCCATCGAGTGCAGTCTATGACCTTATAAGATGTAGATGGTGCAAGAATTAAAGTCGAATTCCCATCATTCGCACGAAAATTGTACCTCCAAATTGTGCCAACCACGACCACTATTATATTCAAATTATATTCAAACACTAATGGCGTAAACGCAGAAGTTGTCATCGGTAGACATCAACAGTGTGAGTTTAGACGATTTCAACGACTCACAACTCTCTCAGAGTATCTCACAATTGTAGCGATGGGCCAGTTTCACTGTGCTGCACCTAAGATTTACGTCGTTAGAGATTCTCATAGTAGATCCAATTTTCATTTCCAGTAACAATACGGTATAAATCCGATTTTTATCTTTCAAGCAACATTTCGGAAGAGATTGTCTAATTGTACTTACGCATCGTCCTTGACAAAAAACTTTAATGAGGGCATAACATTAAAGAACGCTTCGGTTGCATTATATTCATGGAAATGAGCAAAGGGAAAAAAATGGGGAATGAGACCGAGTGTCGTATATTGGTACTACACAGCAAGTGGTGAGACCACTGGTGAAGCCAAGCTGGGCGGAGCTCGATAGGACCATACACAAAAATTTCAAGGGAAAGGTTTAAACATTGGCATCTTTGTGCATTTCAGTGACACTTACAATGATCTCCATCAAATCACTGAAATCCCAAAGTAGACGCTCGACAATAACTTTCACTCACACATTCCGGCTAGAATGAACTGGAAGTAGGGGAACGCCGCTTTCAATATAGCAATACGCTTCATTGCAGACGGCTCCAAACTTGACGGACGAATAGGAGCGGGGGTATTTTGGGAATCCCTTGGAGCTCGTAGAGCCTTCAGATCGCCAGAGCACTGTAGAGGTATTGGATATTCATGAAGTAAAATGTGGATATTGATATTTTCACTGATAGCCAAGCAGCAATAACATTCATAGAATCAGTTTATATGAATTCATTAATCAGCTGTGTGAGTGTCCGGTCCTGATTCGCCGCAAAATGACTGATCTTTTCAGCCAATTTTTACACGACCTCAACGACCTGCACACTTGCAGCTGAGGAATATGTTACGCTTTACCCGAAGCTTGGATTTGTTTCCAAAGAAAATTGCATAACCTAACTACGGCATAATAATGGAGCTTTCTTCATCTATGTGATTTCGCGCAATCATTTAGCCGTCGCAACCTATCCTAACCTAAGCCAACAACAGCCAATACTATATTAAAAATATATGTCTTTACAAATCTACATTAAATAAAGAATATATGATAAATAAATCATTAACGAACGGTTAACGAACTATTTTTTTACATACAGATTAAATGAAGAGCACAAAATAAAAAAAGTAAATTCAAAGGCCATCATAATAAGTATGCACATGCATGCTTTTAGCATCCCTATCAAATATTTATCTCATTAATTTGAATAGGTAAGTTGTACAACAGCATCTTCGCTTTGCATCAAGGCGTATGATTAACATTTATCTGTTAATCGTGTATATAAATAACATACTGTTGCACGAAGACGCCATTTCGTTTGTTTGAAAACTTTTGTATATTTTGTAAAATATTATTTCAGATCATCCGTATGTACTGATTCGATCCGAATTAATTAAAGTAATCTGAAGAATATAAATATATGCTTGTGCCCGAATATATTAAGTGTATTCGGTTAGACCGCTTTTATACCAAGATATTGCAAATGATGTTATGTGCGTGTACAAATAAATTCTGTCATGTTGTTCAAGAATTTCATCTTTATTAAATAAAATTCGAAATATTCACCATTACTATCTATGACCTGTTGCCATTTTTCGGGTAGATGATATATAGAGAAACTTGGTGGTTTTGAGGTAAAATCGTTGGAGAATCGTTGGTCTGCTGCATTGATATGCAAAAGTGGTACTGGTAATAACTTACTTAATCGAATATACAAATACTCTCTTCGTTTGCTTCTGCGACATTTTTTAAAAGCCAGTGGCACTCGAATATTTCAAAAGTATATTCTTCAAAACGAGTATGTTCATGCAACTCTGTAATAAATACAATATATATATATGAATATTCCTCCTATGTATTGTATTAATTTTGTATATTTACAGTATAAAAAAAATAAATGCATACAACAAACGGACAACAATAAATAAATATCTTATTTGTAAACAAGAAAAAGAGATAATAATAATAATAATAATAATAAAAAAATGAAATGATACGTAAAATATAATATTATAAAGTAAACATGTATGAATAAATTGAAAACGTTTAATTGACATATTAAACACATGTTATACGACAGCGATATTCTGCCCCGGCTGGTGGTGTCGGCAGTGATAGTGCTGGTGCTAATAAAATCGATGATGTAAATTTATTAACACCTTCAAATGTGGAATGTGTAATGATTTTTCATTTTCAATAATTTTTTTTTTCTTGCTCTCTTTTATACATACGTTTTTATTTTCTCTGTTGAATTTCAATCTCCATCCATTCAATCGGAATTTAAAATCGGTGTATTTGTATTTTTGCAAATCAATTTATTATTGAAAACATGTTGTAAATATGCAAAATATTTTTTTACTTACACACATATATTTATAAATAACTATGTGCAATATGTACATATGTATATGCCTACATAGTCGTACATATTTGGAATAATTGTAACAGCCATAGTGAGTGTGCTATAGAAATATCAAAATCAATTGATATGCTAATAGCAATTAAATTATAAATTGATTACCTCATTGACTCATTAATTAAAAATAAAAATACGAGCTTACAATGTCAGCAATACAAATACAACAACAACAACAACAACAACAAAAACAGTCACAACGACAAGACACAAATCCATACATACCAACAATACAAGTATTAAATGCGATATGTGCGATACATATAATGCAAGACAATATTTAAACGAAATAATTTAACAAATGCTTCAATTAGTGTTTCATAAATAAAATATTTGATTGGGGAGATAGTATCGGAAATTGCATGATATTTTAATCGTTTTCGAGCAGGTAATTTTGATGTCCTGAGGATTTGAATGCTATTGATGTCAATGTTGCCATAAAGGAAGAGTAGTGTAAGAGAAACTAAAGATGAATTGAATTCCAAACAATTCTAAGAAACTCAACGTTTGAGTGGCACATTAATTTTATAGACGCATTTGGATCTTAAATTCAAGAGCTTTTACTTTTGAAAGCGTTAGTAACAGTCGATTTTTTTATGTGGAAAAATCATACTCGAAAAGAGGCGTAGCTACGCAGAAAGCCGTCAACAAATTTTGTGGTATTTTCATGCCTTAGTTTGGTTAGAAAAAAAATCGAACTGTCAATTACGTACTGTGATTGTCAATCTGCAAGTTTTTGATAGGTTTCCGTTCGCGTACTTTCTGTATATTTTCTCACATCGAGAATATAATTTGTTTTTACTCTCTTAATGACAGAAACTTATGGTAATGTACGCGAACAGACTTTGTATCCGTCAAACGTACGCCGCGCCTCTTCCCTCAAATGGCAATTCTTTCAATGAAAATTAATAATGTTGCAAATATCAGCTCTAATATTGTATTTGAGTGCTTCAACATTTGCTGGAACATTGGCGTAGACTTTATGTTTAACGTAGCCCTAAAGAAAAAATTGTAATGGTGTTAAGTCGACCGATCTCGGCGGTCACTAAGAGTATCAATTTTGAGAAATCGCACGTCCAGGAAAATTTTCAAGCAATAGAGCCATTGTTTCACTAGCTGACACTTCTTGGCACCTCTTGTTGAAATACCACGTAGCTTCCTGGGAAATATGAGAATTCTTGACTAATATTCAATATCCAATTCTCGCTATATAATGACCCATCTATGCAGTCACTTTTAACACTGCTCATCAATATGACTCATTGTCAGCTAAGGAATATATTCAGCCCTATCAACAAAAATTCGATTGAAATTTTTCGATTGTCAGTAATCTACAATGCATCTCTTACAAGTGAAATGATTCGCGAGGAAATTTGTTTACGATAGGCCTTATTACGTTACACCCGAAGCTCGGAATGATTTTCTGCATAAATGGGATAGTCTATCTAAGCCTTATTTGGACGCAACGTATCCTAATCTATTATCGAAATTTAAAATAAACTGTAATGTCTGTATTTGTAATATCCATATGGGTGAGCCTCTTATAGCCGGTGTTTTTTTATAAGCGTGATAACTTTGAACCAAAATAAAAGAAAAAAATATTATTGGAATGAAATTTTTTTCATTTTAATCTGTTAGATAATTTCATGCCATTTATTTGTTAAATATGATTGCGCGCATATGTCCACCTGGGCTACGAGTTACATGCTTTATTCGATAAGTCAAATTTTTGACCATTTTTTCCAATAGTTAGGTTAGTTAGGTTATATCTCTGAGAGGACACGCTTAGACCAGAAAGGCTCATTGTGATACCACTGAGCTTCTTTTCCAATACTGTTATGCGTGTTAAATTTGGAGAGCATTGGAATGGACTTACTTATATTAGCCGGTTTCGAGCGACAGAACCCTTGTGACATCACTTTAACTTAGTTTTGTCACAGAGCTCTTTTAAGAATCATTTTTGGCAAATTATTACTGAAGGAACAATTGCCAATTCAGCAGGTGGGTACCGTTCGAAAGAAAAATCTTTTCTACATTAAATTTTGTTACGCTTCAGCCGGGGATTGAACCCACGACCTACAGATCAGAATGCCAACTGACTAACCACTGATCTACGGCACCAACTAATTTTTTCCAATAAATATGACCGTATTTCGTCAATAGTGGCTTGAATATTGGCTTCCAATGCTTCACGAGTTGCTGGTTTGTCGGCATAAAAAAATGACTTAAAAAGTAGTCAAGTAATCAAGAGGCGTTAAACCATACCAAACAGTCAATTCTAATGGATGTAATAGTAATTCAATGATAACTTGAGGATTGTCCTCGCTCCATATACGGCAATTTTGTTTATTAACGTAACCGTTCAACCAGAAATTATGCCGACCCTAAAATGGACGAGTTGCTCTATGACCTTCCGGAACAGAATTATTTTTCCACAATTTAATGATAAAATTACAAATTTTACTGAACAGAAATGTCAACACACTTTGACAATTCTCATCTGTCAAACCATAAATATCCCAATCGAAAGACCTCAAGCGGCAAAAAAAAAAAACACCCGTTACTATCCAAATATATAAATGAAATATATTACGATAAATGAAAAATCAACAAAAAATTATTTGCACTTTAATTGAAATGCATCCAATACTTTTTCCGCAATCAGTATATATGGTAGCACCCACCATTACCGCAAACATAATAACAAATATAATAGCGGCAACATGAACACGAGTTGTCGCTAAATTATTACAGCTACATTTTTATTGCTGCTGCATATGGAACACGAGTATGCACATACAATTGACAATGCCAAAATGCAACAGCAGCAGCAACAACGTTGCTTGCATTTTACGTTTGTAAATGCATATTGTCTACATACATACATACAACCATACATACATATATGTTTACTTGGTATATAGCACGTTCTTTGGTGCACTGCGGGTACCAAGCCCCTTTGCGTTCAATCAATCAAAAACCAGCAACACATACACACAGATTCAGCACAAAGAATCAAATGGAGCAACAAGAAAGAAAAAAAAAGGCGCACATTTACATTTGTATGTATGTATGTATGTCGCCTTCACCAGCAGTATACCAACCGAATATGTAGCCAATATCATCATTGTCAACGTCGCCGCCACTATCAGCATCAGTAAAACCAACAATTTGAATTGTCATACGCAGTTAATACCAACCCAAAAGCATCGCCCCAAGAATATTGCTTAGCATAGTTTGCTGGCCTTAGTAGCGCCTCATTCATGTTATCCATAATTCACAAATATAGGTACATAATATATGTACGAGTATAGTTGGTTGCAGCACCAATAACAAAAACCGATTATTATAACAATAATTGCAGTACATAGTTTTTGTTAATAGTATGAATGTATGTGTATGTGAGTCAAATGCATGTATCACATTTGACAAATTGCAGTAAGCGACAATAAAACAATTTAATCAAAATGAAGGCAACAACAGAAGTGAATACCTATTACAACTTTAAAAAACATGATTTTTCTTAGTTTTTAATATTTATTTTTTAAAGTGATTTTTACTATTTTTGTATTTTTTTTTTTTCTGTTTGCATTGTACGCAAGTATAACAAAACATGAAGGTATGTAAGTGTTGTCCATAGTTGCATGTAGTAAAAGTTTTGTCGCTGATAAATGTATTTTTAATTTATTGCCGCTTGTGGTTGTTGTTGTTGTTGTTTCTGTGTTGTATGTACATAGTCCATAGTGGCCTTTGCAATTAGAGTGACGCTGCTAGCTGCTCTTGATGCTGTATTAACATCGACAACAACAATAAAAACAACAACAACAACAACAAAAGGTGATGGCGGCACTGTGGTTTATCTAAACATTCTCATTTATTATTACACAAAAATCACAAAAATAAATACAACAAAAATTTGCACATTTACATCAATTTCATTTTCAATACCTATACTCGTGATACTGCATACAAATATTTGGTTATAGTAAATTAAAAATATGTAATAAATTTATGTAGCAGCAGCAGCAGCATTCTCTACAGACAAAATGCAATTTTGTTTTTAATTTTCTTATTAATTAATTTTCTTTCAAACAATTTAAATATTATGATTATTATTGTTGTTGTTGTTGTTGTTGTTGCTTTTGCTGCTGTAATTATTGTGTTGTTGCAACATTGTTGTCTAAAATCGCATTAATACAAGTGGCATGTCAAATAGCTTTTGTTTTTTCGTTTTATCCATACGAATAATTAATTATTTCTATAATTTATGTAAGCCTCTTTTTCATGTTGTCGTTGTTGCCGCTGTTGTTGTTGTTGTTGTTGTTGTTGTTTTATTTAAACATTTATCGCATGTAATACAATTGTATCTGCTTGCTATACTTATTTATTTGAATTATTTTGCAATTTGATTTATTGCCTCACTTTAGCATTGTTGTTGTTGTTGTTGTTGTTTTTATAGTTATTGTTGTTGATATGTAAGTGTTTATTAAAAATTTATGTAAATTCTTTTCATGCAATTAAATGCATTTATAATATTTATATTTGTTTATCTAAATCTATGAATGCGTTAGATATTTGATATATTGGCTATTCATTTATTTAACTCATTCATAACTTCCTGATCAAATGCAATGCAATGCAATGCAATCATTTACGTACTCAGATATTGCAGTGACGTCATTTAGCACAGAATAGCTAAAATAATACATATGAATATCGATGATTCAATACTATGATATATATATATAACTATTTGCTAAATAAAATTCAATGAAGAAATAAATTAATAAATTCCACAATTTAAATTTAGGTTAAGTTAGGTTAGTGCGGCAGATCACTTTGAGAGAGATAAAAAAAAACCTTGATGCACAATTCCTATCCATCGAACTAATCAGAATTGTTTAGAAACATCAGAAGAATCCCGCTCTCATTAGGATGAGAGTGGGATCAAAGCCCAATGCAATACCACTGGATCTGATCCATATGCCAATGGGTTCTTCTTAAATTATCCTATGGATTTAGTGAACGAAATTATCTTTAATTTTTTTAACGAATCTGTGGTTTTGTTAAATGCCAATTCCGAGCGTATTTAACATCATCCACAGAGGCACGCGCTCGCACAGAAACTGGTCTCAAATATCTGCCTCATCTACATCTTGACAGCTCCTACAATAATCATAATTTGATACCACTACTCTGCTAGCATGCCTACCGATAAGGCAGTAAGCTATTAGAGCCCTATAACTCTGTCTTGGGTACCCAGCCATAGGCAAGGCAAGCTACGACAATGCCACTCCATCAGGACAAGGCGTTGGTGTCAATGCCACTGACAACTTGCAAGTTGCTAATAGATAGTTTTACCATCGATGTCGCCAACACACGTTGGACACAAACCCCTAATTGTTTAACTGGTAGGCTAATGTGGCCGGAATGGAGCTTAAGTCGAACTAAGCTACTTTTGAAATGTAATAAGCTGGACACCAGAAGAACAATCGGGGTTCTAACTGGCCATTGCCTTATCGATAGGCACGCAAATAGACTAGGGGCACCTTTTCACGACTATTGTAGACGCTGTCTGTGCGAGTGAATGGCTCTGTGCAGGAGGATAACCTAGATAATTTCGTTCATTAAATCCACAGGATGGTTCAGAGAGGACCCAGTGGGATAAGAATAAGCTTTAGTGGTATCACAATGGGCCTTCAAATGGCCTAAGTGCGTCGCAAGACACCCTACCCTACACCCTACTTATCTACCTACCTATTAGAGCCCTAATTATTTTTCTAATACCCAGCAATATTGTATCTTAAAAGTGGCGTATGCCTAATTCTACCCTAATAGCATGACTTACATTAATAAGTCTATTTGAACAATTCTTCTAAGTGTGTCGTCATTCCATCTTTTAAGGATAGAAGTTCTGTTGTACCTCTAAATTGTGTTTGTGAGATTCCTAAATCTATTTTCATCTTTAAGTGCTTCATTTGTATCCTGTCTTACGAGCTCATCCTCCTTAGAGTCTCGTCTTATTATCGGGCACCTAGTACCAGTGTATTTGTACCACTCTGCGATGTCTTTAAAAAATATGCGGCAGCCCAAAGTGATCTTAGATTTTAGGCGTTTAGGTTTTTTACAGCAGCATATCTCTCACTCATACTGCAAATGACTCTGGGTAAGGTAATGCTTTATTTGATCCAAGTATGTATGTAGTGTGAATATCTTTGATCTTCGCCTGAAATACACTGCAGTGATCAGGAAATCGAAATGAGATGTTTAAGTTGAAATTTTCCGAAATCTTCCACCACCTGCCGTTAAATAAAGCTTAAAGACATATGTTAAGATGTGATTGTAATTCGGTCGATATCTCTCTGCCTCTCATACTTCTCTTTCTGAGCAATTAGTCTGGAATTTATGTTCAGAAGAGTATAGATGTTGATGTCATTTAGAATACTGAGTCGTCTGCGTCGTACAAGACAATCATTAATTCGGGCGTTTAAGTCTTACAGTTGATTTAGCCGCCATTAGTTTACGGAAAATTTGCGTATATCCTCCTCTTTGCAACTTTTTTTTCCATTAAGCTCAAAAACCTTATCTAACGATGTGAATGTAATTCGGTAGAAATCCCTTTGACTTCCATATTTATATATCGCGGAAAACAGTGTGGAATCTTCGGAAGATTGTAGAAACTTCATGTAAATATGTGATGTATTTATGTTGAAGTTATTTAGAATACTGGCGTCACCTATGGTGTTGGATGACCATTGATGTAGGCGTTTAACTCTTACAATTGAATTAGCCGCTATTTATTTCCGGAAATTTTCCGTATATCCTTCCCTTCGCACCTGTCGTTTCTTCAAGTTTACAACCATCTATAACGATGTAAGTGCAATTCGGTGGAAATAGCTTTGCCTCTCATACTTGTATATATAGGAAGGCAGTCTGGAATTTCCGCTCAAAAGAGTATAGAGGCTTGATGTAAAGTATGTGAAGTATTTATGTTGAAGACTGGTGTGGTCTCAGGTACTTATTACTTTTAAGTCTTATATTTGGCTATCTTGTGACTGCAATGAAAAATTTGTTATTTTCAATCCAAAATGTGAAATGAATTTTACAATGAATACTTACTAAACATCCAGCTATTTGAAATGGTGAAACAGAAATTAGCGATATAAAAATTGATCTTAAAACCAGTTTGTATATTATTTGTGTTATATAAAAAATATAAATTTATTACTATTCATATTTTTTTGTCCATAAAATTGAAATCTTAAATGCATTGTTGTTACATCTTGGGCCTTTGCCCTTATTACATTGAATATATGCAACAGCCTAAAAGTATGCTATCATAAAAGAGAAAAATATTATGAATATGGCAAATTATCATTGTGGACATTTCTTGACTATCAAATTATATCTATACGATAATACAAATTATCTACAAAATCAACGATAAAACCATAATTTAGATATTTATAGACTACTACATGTAGTAGTCAAAACAAAAGTAATAAATAAATGCAATAAGACCTTTAAATATTCATTATAGAACCATTTGAGAATAATCCTCATCGAAGTCAAATATGTATAATATGAGGTACACGCATCCATACCGAACGTAGCTCTTATTGTTATCTATTAAAGAGGAGAAAGTGAAAGAGAGAGAGAGAAAGAGAGATAATATTATTATAATGCAATAGCTAAATAAATATTATATTCTAAAAGCGTGGTGATGAATGAATAATCATTTTAATTAGACAATTTGTAAATACAATAAATATATATGTGTACTTGTAAAGGTAGCGAGACGCAGACATGTTTTCCACACATATGGGGTACCTTCTTTGCAATGTACAGTAAATTGGTTTCTAGTTAAAATTATGCTCACGCAACAACATGTGTCTGCAAGGTCGAACATTATATATTTGGAATAGAAACAATTCAAAGTTGATTCATGCCAACTAATTTTGGTAGCATTATTATCAATTTAATGACCAACTTGTGAATTGCGATAGCATATCAATTGCATTTAAGATTAAATATAGGTATAATAAATAGAAGAGAACAAAAAAAAAAAAAAAAGAAACCAGGAAAATAGTGATCAGCTTATGAAAATTAACGAATAATATTGCTCATAAAAAAGTACATATTTATTCTTTAATATGACTATATTAGCATCGATCTACAACAGACGATAACCAAAAAAATCACATGTTTTTACCGCAAGCAATCAAAATTGTTTAATATTAGGTATAAACGAGCCGAGACATATGTGTGTACTCTCGTACATAAATAAATGGGAGAGAAGACATACAATGACTTTACACAGATTTTTTTTTTTTTGTATTAATTCCCATAAGAAATGAAAAGCTAACATTGAAAGTATCTACGTAGAGCTATGTATATAATATTTATGTAGGTACAAGCATATGTCTTTCTGTCAATTCTTATACAACAGCTGACAATTAGTGAGAATGAGAATAAGGCAAAGAGAAATTGAAGAGAACTAACTGACTCGAGTATATATGTATCTACACGATCACAATGAGTAGGTATATTATATGTGGTACCACAGTGCCAAACTAGCCACAATCAGTCTGTTAACCACTATACATATTACATACATGTGTATTTAGATATAGTAAGAGTATGTAGTACACACACGTATACATACATATGTATGTATGTATGTATGTATGTATGCAAGAAAGTGTATCTCAATTGAATATTCAATTTGTGTTGAGTTGCGCTTCATGCGTTTTCTTTTCAGTTCAACAACGGAATTCAGCGTTTTTTGACGTTCTTTAGTCAGACATTTTTTCATTCTCAATTTTGCGTTTCGGTAATTGCGATCGATCGATCATCTACTAATGTGTGTTTGTGCAGCTAATATTTTATAGTATTACAAAATTTTCTTCTACATGTGTGCACCACAAGAAAAATCTAATCGTAAAGAAATCAAAAGAAGAAATTAAAGACAAATTGTATAGAAAAAAATAAAAATATAGAAATAATCTCAAGAAATTACTTCGACTGTCGACTACACAGCACAACCGGTCATTTTTAACTTGAACTTGTAACATTATTTAGCACACAATAACAAATAATACCAATACCAATACCAATACCACCACCAGCAACAACAACACACAGTCGCAAACTGTTATGCTAAGCTCACCACCGCGATACTCCTCTCACTAGAGCCTCTCTACTATGTATGTAGAGGAGCAAACAACAAATAAATATATATTTAATGGATTTTATGTGTTTTTTAAATCAAATTCGCGTTAATTTGCCTTTTTTTTCTGTTGTTTTTTGGTTCATTCGAATAAATTTGTGCTGAATATGGCGATACAAATGGAGTGCAAGTCAATAACATAAAAGGAGTAAAAGAAAGGAAAAGAAAAGTATCGAAAGATACATGATAAAAAAAAAGCCACTATAATAAGCAAAAAAAGCGATTTAACCATTTGTTGTATTGTCTTTTTTTTTTACGTTCTATAAAATGCAAGAGTGAAAATATATTTTTTTAAAAAAAAGTACATAAACGCACATGTTGTGAGCTTAATGTTGCAACGAAAAATTTATATTTAAAAGTAAGTAAACGACAAAAATTTATATATACTAATAATCAACGAACGAATATAATCAATACAAGTAGGTATGAAATCTTATCGTAAAACACTGTACAAAGTTTATATAAAGACTTCATCAGAATCAGCAGTAACATATAATCTGATAATCCATAGCGTATGTGGGTTTACGTATGCATGTACGTAGGTTGCCTTTTATATACATATATATTTTTTTAACAAGTATGATTTAGTACGTTTTCGTTAAATCTGACATTTCCATTGGAAAGTTTGACATTTTTTAGCATAAACGTACTTAGAACGTTTTGATGTACAAGTACTATTTGTGTTGCTTACAGTGATTTGAAAAATGCATCTCGTTCAAAAAATGGATTTAACTCGTGAACATTTTCGGCGATGATTTTTTTTTGCGATTTTCGAAGTGGATTATCTCAACAATCGATCGATCGATCGTCTTCATGCGGCCTTTGGCGATGAAGCACCAACCCTACAGACAATTTATAATTGGTTTAACGAATTCAAGCGTGATAGCCGTTCGCTCCAGGACGAATTTCGTGAAGATCATCCAAAATCGATAATGAAAGATCGTCAAGGGCATTAGTTGCACCGCCGTGCATTCGATATCGCATCAACACTTATCTGTCAGAAAGATAGATTCTCGTTGGATCCCGCATAAATTAACAGTGGCTCAAAAAAATGCTCATGCCGATTGGTGCTAAGAAATGATGAAAAAATTCGATCTTCGAATTTTCGAAACACGTTTATAAGATCGAATCGATCGTGACGAATCATGGATATGTGCATATGAGTCCAAAACAAAACAGCAATCGACCATATGGGTCTTCCAAGACGAACCAAACCCAAAAAAGAAAACATATTTTGTAGGTAGGTGTTGTTGCACTTTTGCAACCGCGTTGCAAAAGTGTATAAACCTTCATGGAGAACACTTTGAAAAACAATAAAAACAATTAATAAAAAAATGCATTTTCATACTTTTTGCAAAAATATAAAAGGCAACCCTCGTATATGTTTAAATACAAAAAAAAATACAGGGTGATTTTTAGCGGTAGCGCTCGCCATTTACAGTAACGTTCCTGCCTTAGATTCGATTGGTAAGGGTTAGACAATTACTGTCTATGGCATTGCGTCCGACTCGAACTATTGTGCCATACCCGAGTTTAATATTGGAAGAGATTATATCCTTCTATTTTCTCAAAGAACATTTTGAATCTTGTGAGTTCAATTTCAAATAGATTAGTAGTCTGTAGGAGTTCCTTTCCGAGTGTTTGTTTTCTCACACGGATAAGGGCTGGGCATTCTGTGATTAGGTGTATGGATGTCCTGCCTTCGCCGTCTTTGAAAAAGTACGATCCAATGATGCCACCGGCCCATAATCCACACCAAATTTTTCGGGATGCATTGGCATTTTTTGCAATGCTTCTGGCTGCTCTTCACACCAAATACGGCAATTTTGATTGTTCCCATACCAATTCAACTAGAAATGAGCTTCGTCGGTGAACACAATAAAGTGCACGATGCACTTTCTTAACCGAGCAGAAAATTTCTATAATAAAATTCAATAATCTGCAAGCGTTATTCGTTTGTAAATCGATTCATGGTTGAATAATAGACCAAATTGAACATGTTTGACAGTAACATGTTCCATGAAAACAGCTAAGCTGTCAAAAACAGTGTTGCCAAAAATAAAGTTGCTACAAAATCACCCTGTATTATTAATAGTATACATCGGTACATTTGCAATCGATTCAAATGAAATAGCAAACACGTTTTCGCTTGAGGAAAAAACAGAAATTGAAGGGAAAAAAATAAAAACAAATTAATCGACAATCAATTTATACCATATTATAATTGCGAACGCATCATTTGCAAATTTCTGCTCCATATTCTTCGTAATGGCATTAATGCCATTGATAATTTCTTTAAATTAGATAAATCCATACTCGTGTATATCAAAGGTTATCTTATATAATCATCCAACAGTAAAGTAATAATAAAGTAAAATAATAATAATAAGAAAATAAAAAAAATCACATAATACAAAGTACGCAGCACAGCAATTCAAGCAAATTAAAAAAAAAAATGAATACCCTATTATAACCGGAATATGCATTAGTGTGATGTCACACACACACATAAAAGACTCTTAATAAAAGTATTTATAGTAACTATAGATAATTTAAAATAAAAACAGTTCAAATTAGTAGCTAAAGCTTTATGTTAATAAATTGTATTTTAGAAAAATGTTTACAATATTCTTTACCCAAGGCTTGTGAAGTTATGATTAACTTCTTAATGAATATTCATAGCTATATGATGTTTCATTTACTGAACTTTATTTTCTTATAATTACTTATAGAAAAATTTTAATTCCTCCTCCTTCAAACATACAATGTAGTTATAATTACTAATTTTTTTTAATTATCTCTACAAAGTTAATCATAGTTATGAAAACATGTGTTAGCAGTAGTTGACTTTATGAATTTATTAAATACATACTTGTCCACTATGTCATAAGCAATTGAAATATGTTAAGTATATTACATACTAGCGAAAGTAATTATAAAACAAAAAGAAACGTGCATACAAATTATTACTTTTTACATTGACTTTCAAGTATTCAAGTATTTGCTGACGATTTCACTTGAAAAAAAAACAAAAACGTTGATAAACTTAACTTCGGTAATACCGAAGTTTAGATACCCAGCGCCATGACAAACATACGTTTAAAGTCTATAAACAACATACATTTATGAAAACCACGCCTACTTTCCTTATATTTTTATAAGGAAAGTAGACGTGGTTTTCATTCGATTAAGCTCATTTTCAAAGTGGCCTCTTCATTGGTAAATATAATTGTATGTACCAAATTTTAACTTTGTAGCTCTATATTTTCGTACGAAAAGTGTCAAAAACATACATTCAGAAACCTACTTTTGTATGGGAAGTAGTCGTAGTTTTTATCAGATTCCACGAATTCTTAAACATGTCTATTAATTAATAAATATAATCATATGTATTAAGTTTCAAACGGATAGATCCATATTTTCGTACGAAAAGTGTGAAAAACTTACATTCGGAAACGTACTTTTGGTATGACAGATAGACAGGAGTACGTCCATTCTCAAACTTGTGTGGTAAATTAGTAAATATAATCGTATGTACCAATTTTCAACCACATAACTTTATTTTTTGTGCTCAAAATGTGAAAACAGTCATTCAGAAGGGTACTTTTGTATGGGAGGCAGATGTGGATTTCATTCGATGCCATCCAGTCTGAAACTCGTCTATTAATTAGTAAATAAAATCATACATTTCATTTTCTTTCGAATGGTGCACATCTGTCGGAAGCAATTGGCAATTCCTCCGGCTGAAAAGTGATGTCACATGGGTTCTGCCATTCGGAATCGACTAATATAAGTAGGTCCCTTTTAATACTGCCCACAATGTATCACGCACAACAGTGCTGGAAGAGAAGTTCGGCCAAAGGGACCCTTCCGGACCTATAAGTGCCAAATATTGATTTTTTTTTTAGATCGGTGTGGCTTTCATTCGATTACGCCCATTTTCATACTTGCCCATATATTATTAAATATGATCGTACCGAGTTTTACCGTAATAGCTTCATACTCTCGCAAGTAAAGTATGTAATAGCCTAGAGAGACGGTAGAGTTAATCCGGATTAACGGCGCACTTAATCCGAATAAAATATTAACCTGACAGACGGCAGTATTGCGGATTAACTAAACGTCTGATTGCTGTTTTATTAGGTCTGCTCACTTACATTACTATTACTATCAATTTCTGTCATCTGTCACTCTCGATATGAGAAAATCTACAAGTACGTGAACTGAAAACTATTAGAAACTTGTAAATTGACATTCACAGTTCGTAATTGACTGCTGGATTTATTTTTTCGCCAACGCTTTTCAGGTCGAAAACTGTTAACAATTGTTAAAAGTTTTTTGTTAGCGAACACAACTAATATTTTGTAAAATGGATCGAGAAAAATGCACAATAGACAATTTTCATCAGTGTTGCCATCGCAAATTGCTCTAATCCTCTTTTATTTTGAGAATTAACTCATAGAGTTTATGCGGATTAGCTGCAGTTAATGCCCGAGTTAATTCGAATTAACTCGGTAATACGGAATTAGGCTGCCGTCTGTCTAGGCATTAAATTGTTTCATGATAACGGTAGTTCTTGTACAAACAGATAGACAAACTTTTATTAAATCGACTCGTTGGGTGATTCTGACCAATCACATTGTACATATATATGAACTTTTTTATAGCTATCGCCATTACTTTTGCGTTTTACAATCGGAAGCTCAATATATCTGATGTACAGAAATAAAACCGGAAGTTTTCTGGCGATTTTTAAAAAAATACACTTGTTCTAAAAGCAATTTTAAGAACCATAGAGATCGAAAAAAATAATTCTGAATCAATTTAGGTTAAAGAGGATATTAAATATTGTATTCAAAGTTCTGGCCATCGTTAGCTAAACACTTTGTTCAATTTTTGGATGGTACGCCAAGCAAATGATTATTTTTATGATGAAAATCATTTAGAGATCCATTTTTTTAAGCACTTCAGATGTTTTGAAGTGTTGCGCTGTATGTTTCTGCCCCATCGATAAAGATAGATAGTGATCAGATGGTGCCAAATCTGGTGGATATAGTGGGTGGGGCAACAAATTCCAATCAAGTGATTTCAACGTATCTTGAACCGGGTTTTTTTACTTTCGATTGAAGTGTATAAATACAAAACGAATAGGCATCATATGTGATGAAAAATGCATTTTAATTTTGTATTAGAAAGAAATCATATACCACGGATATAGTAAAAAATTAAATCTTCAAGTGACACGAAGCAAATAAACACGATGAAATGATATGTCTAAAATAAATTTAAAACATCCGGAATGTTTAATTGTATAATTTCTGTACTGAATGCACATTGTTTCGATTTCAACGGAATTGTTGAGAGTACCTACTATATTTCATATACATGTAAAAGTATGCAAGTTCATGCATAAAATTAAATTTCGGATCATGATTTTATATTATTGATTTTGTTTATTAAATAGCATCATATTTCGTGTTTTCAAAAACATAAACTCACTATAATTTTATAAGTTTATAATGTACTATAATGTGCCATTACGAAAATCACATGTATGGGAAATGGTTTTAAGAGGGTGAGAAATTTAAAAATACAAAAAATAAAAAATGATTAATTTCTTTTTGAAAAATTAGTTTTATACGATTATTGTTGTTGTTTTTTTTTTTTTGGGTACAGAACATGACCCCATGAGGGGTCAAGTTAAGTTATAAAATCGAACGGTGATAAATTACATGATCTTCAATGCCAACTAAAAGGTCTCAAGCAATGAAATAGTGAAGCATTTCTGAAGAACACCATTTTCAGATTTGACTTACAAGTTTGTGTACGAATCCGTTTCGTCAAATATTGTGTCTACCATAATATGCAAAAAATTTTATAAAACATGTCACGAATTGAATACTGATTTTCAATTTTTAAAATTTAAATATTTTGAAAACGTTTTTGAACCAAAAGTCTTTCCATTATGAAATTGCAAATATAATGAATAAAAGTGGCATTGAATTTCTGTGATTCGAAATTCTGTGATACACTCTATAAGCAAATAATAATTTGAAAAGAAATGGGTTTTTGCATCAAATTGTGACTGCCGATGAAAAGTGGGACCATTACGATTATCCAAAACGTCGGGCAACATATGGATACCCCGGCCATGTATCATTATTGACGGCCAAACCGAATATTCATGGCGAATTCATAATGTGTATATGGTGGGACCAGTTAGGTGTGGGGTATTGTGGCTGTTGTAATCGGGTCGGATGATCACAGGGGACATATACCAACGACAATTGATGCGTTTGAGCTGAGCATTGCGAGAAAAACGACCGCAATACGGCTATACACACGACAAAGTTAATTTGCAACATGATAATCCTCGGCCACATATTGCGGCGCCTGTTAAAACGTTCTTAGAAACGCTCAAATAGGAACTCCTACCCCATCCGCCGTATAGTCCAGACATTACTTATTCCGATTACTACTTGTTCCGATCGATCGCACACGGCCTGGAAGTACAGCGCTTCCATTTTTAAGAAGGAGCCAAAAATTGGGTCGATTCGACTTCTTCCGAGACGAAATCCGTATACTGCCAGAAATATGGGAAAAAGTAGTGGCTAGCGATGAGCAATACGTTGAGCATTGAATGTATAATCAATTTTTCACAATAAAATCTTAATTTTCGAAAATAAATTGCGCCAACTTATTTATACTCCCAATAATACATGGTCCGACAATTATGTGTTAAGACTGCCTCTAGAAAACACAATTAAAACACGATATCTGCTAATTTTTCGATATATTTATTCGAAATATTCTCCTCCTGATTCATTACACTTGTTACATAGATTTCATAGTGATTCAAACGCGTGTTCCAGCTCATTTTTCGGAATTGCCTCCAGTGCCCTCGTCGAAGCCCGTTGTATGATCTGAATGTCATCAGAAAAGCATCCTTTCCACTTCAATTTCAGTTTTGGGAACAAAAAGAAGTCACACGGTGCCAAATCAAGTGAGTACGGAGGGTGATTCAACAGACAGACCTAATTCCGAGCCAAAAAATTGACGAACAATGAGTGCTGTGTGTTAAATTTCATGTTAAAATTTCAGCATCAAACGAACACGTGTTTTGTAAAATTAATGTCAATAAACATTAAATGTCAACCAAATGCCATGAACATTTTGACAGTTAGTAGAGGAAGGTTAAAGCTTCAAAACGCATGTGCTCACACATAGAGTGCGCTCTTGGTTGCTGAGATATGGTTCGAGTCTTAATACATAGTTGTCGCACTGTGTAAATTTAAAAAGTTTTATCGTTTAAAACGAAAATCTTTCAAAAAATTGTGTTTAAAATTGTATTTCATTTTTATTAATAGAAGTTTGTGAAAAAAAAACGTTCGTCTAACTTGGACGGTATTGCCACCGCAACGATGAGTTTTAACTGAAATTGCTTTATTTCATAATTTTATAGTTGCACTATGCCCAACAAAATGATAACCCATTTATTATACAATTTTCAATTTATTTCCACATGCATTGCAATTATTTCATACGAAACCAATCCCAAGATTTTTCTTTTTTTTTTCTTCTTTTCGTTTTTATGTTCATGACCTGATATAATTACATATAAATAAGTATAGAATTACTTCTGATTTCTTTCGAGACGAAAATTGTATAAAAAAAAATAAAAATTATAGAAAATTCCATCACAGAATAATTTCATTATTCGACACTCTTTTACACTTCTATTACTCATGTGTGTGAGAAATTCACAAAACTCAAAAATACTCATATATAAAATACAACAAATACAAGTACAATACCGCCATAGTCATCATCTCAATATACACGTGCAATTTTTAAATGGAACACTTTGCGTGCTGCCGCTTACTATATAAGTGAGTAAGTGTGCACATACATATACATGTACATATTTCAACAGTCATATTGAGAAGATACACTTGAAAATGTTTAATTAACTATGCCGGTACACAAAATTATAAATGTATATATCTACACATATACACACACACACACACACCCTGTGATTTTGATGCCCAGCCAACATTACGATTATATGTATTAAGATTCAAATGTATGGAATCAGTTTATTTTACTTTCGATTGGTATCTACATTGAAATTAATCCAAAATTAGATTATATTAAAACATTTCTTTTATTACTATAATATTGTAATTTGGCTTAAGAGAAACTGAACCTCTTTTTCCATCAATTGCAATTTTTTAAGAAGAAATTTCAATTAAATTCAATTTAATCCAATTATTCAAAATAAACCAAAAATGAACTGTCACTGTCATCCATGACAAATGACATTCTTAATAAAAGGAGGCACAATTTGCACTGATAAATTTTGAACGCATATACAGTGGCTCCCAGCTTATTTCGTACAGTGACAGTTTAAAAATTGCTGCAGTCGTAATTCCTAATATAGCAAAAATTTGAACAAAATATAAATGCCATTTTTGAAAGGAAGGTTTGTTTTTTATTTTCCAAAATTTACTTTTTCAAAATTTTAGTGTTTGACACTATAAAAAAATAAAATAAGAAAAAAATAGGAAAATTCATGTCACAGCTTATTTCGTACAGTCTCTTTAAGTTCAAACTAAAAACAAAGTAAGTTGATTTTAATATTTAGTATGACATCCCTTAGCGTTAATGACAGCCTGGAGTCTATTTGGCATTGAATCCACCAATTTTTGAGTGATGTCTGGTGTGATTTTTTTCCATTCCTCCATTAGTACCTTCTTTAGGTCTTGCTTATTAGAAATCTTGTGTGTTCTTATTTTATTGTCCAAAATAGACCAAAGATTTTCAATCACATTCATGTCAGATGACTGTGGTGGTGGAGACATCAAGTGTGGGCAGTTCCAAATAAGCCAAGATTGCAAATCCCAGATTTATGTTTTGGGTCATTATCTTGGTAGTACCGAAATTCTTCCCGCAAACCCAGTTTGTCTGCACTTTGAAGTAAATTGTTTTTCAGAATCTCGAGGTACTTCATTTTGTCCATTGTTTCCTCAATAAAAACCAATTCACCTACTCCGGCTGCTGACATACAGGCCCAAACCATCACGCTACCGCCACCATGCTTCACTGTGGGCTTAAGGTTCTCCTTGTTTAGCTCGGTATTCGCTTTACGCCAAACATATGACATTCCGTCCGAGCCAAAAATATTAAACTTACTCATCCGCGAAAATAACGGTATTCCAGAACGCAGGAGTATTAATAATATGCTCTTTGGCGTAGTCAAGTCGGCGTTGTATATTCATTTTTGAAATGAATGGTTTCTTTCGGGCTACTCGACCGTTCAAGTCATGATTGCGCAGCACACGTCGGACAGTTTCAGCACTGGATAATTTTCCTATTTCACGCTGAACCTCTGCAGCCAACTTCGGAGTGGATAACTTTGGATTTTTCTTAATTTTTCGTACAATATAACGCTCGTCTGATGCGTTGAAAATCTTATTAGGTGCTTCTCTGCCCTTGTTCTCCAACCGATTTTCGCGAATGAAGCGTTGAATGATGTATTGGACAGTTGAGGCACTTAAATTTGTCATTTCAGCAATTTTTCGCACACTCTGACCTTTCCTAAAATGGTTAATTACCAGTTTACGCTGTTCCATCGTTGTACGACGACCCATAACGCTAAATGTTTAATTTACAGCACTTTAACTATTTAAAATAAGAATAATAAAAATTGTTATAATAGTTAAAAAGGTCCAAAAACTCATACAATTCAAAAAAACTTTGTAACTGCGCGGCAGAATGAAACTTACTTACATTGAAGTTTGTGTACGAAATAAGATGTGAGCTGAAAATCAGCTGATCAATAGTTTTTCTCTCTTGCATGACAAAAAGAACAATTTTTGGGGTTCCCCGTTTTCTTATTAGGTTTACTAAACACATACACAGACATCTACATTCAAAACTTATCGATAAGTTTTTTAGTTTCGATGTTACAGCCATTTACATAAAAATATATACACTGTACGAAATAAGCTGTGAGCCACTGTATATGCGTAATATTGTTTATTGGGATTCTCACACAT
This sequence comes from Megamerina dolium, assembly GCA_963854835.1. Taxonomy (NCBI): domain Eukaryota; kingdom Metazoa; phylum Arthropoda; class Insecta; order Diptera; family Megamerinidae; genus Megamerina; species Megamerina dolium. Next base: position 51,025,113 of record OY978527.1, read on the forward strand.
GCTTTATGAAATCTTTTTGTGATTTTTCAATTACTATGCCTCTTAGATAAAGAAGAAACTATGTAAATATTTCATTAGACACTTAATGAAAGTGCAACAGGCTATACGAATAACAAATACACTACATATATCCACTCGAAATACTCTTTGTGAATAGGTATACATATATGCCTTTATTTGTATATATGTACATACAGTTTAAAACCATTGAATATCAGCTTATAGTATTAATGGATTATTGTCTATTCGACAGCAAATAGCAGCACGATGGTGCTATCACGAAGGTAGTATTACTAAAACGTCTAGTTCGTGTTTCGCTATTCATAATTCTATTCAACGCTATAACGCTAGAACGCTATTCATTCCCAGTTCAGTATAAAATATTGGTTTTATCACACTAAGTTTCGCTTATAAACTAAATACGTCTGATTTTTATTATATTTAAGTTCTGTAGTGCAAAGAACTACATTCTGTCAAATAAGTACCCGGAAATCGGAAATTCTCATTTTTAATTTTCCCTCTGAGAATATTTCAAAAAAAAATTTTTTCCCAGGTTGGCACAACTGTCAGCCACTATTCTGTAAATTTTTATTGCTATGTGTCATTTAGTTTGGTTACGGCGTCATTAGGAACAAGTCAACCTTTTGTGTGCGTTGCGATTTTTACTATGGATATAAATATCGAACAAAACTCAAGTTTACGATTGGTATAAATCGTTCAAAAAGGGGCGAGAAGAAATCGCAACGCACACAAAAGGTTGACTTGTTCCTAATGACGCCGTAAATTTTTTTTCCGTAACCAAACTAAATGACACATAGCAATAAAAATTCACAGAATAGTGGCTGACAGTTGTGCCACCTGGGAAAAAAATTTTTTTGAAATATTATTAGAGGGAAAAATAAATATGAGAATTTCCGGGTACTTATTTGACATAATGTATATCAAATACACCTTGAGTGATATTGAAACATAATTTAAAAATAATATCATGGAAGCAGTAATACAATTTGATAAATTATTGAATTTTTTTAATTATTGGTAAATTTTTCGGTAAAATTTCTTTATCATTTAAGAAATAATTACAATTTAAAAACAAAACAAAAAATGTATTGTGGGCAGTTTACACAATAGGTAAAGGCAAGAGTTGCACACCGGCAATGCGAATGTCTATTTTGGAGTTGAACAAGGGTGGCTTTTCATATCAGCGAATTGCAATCCAGTTAAATTGTTCCTAAAAGATGCTATTCGATACATTTTCTCTTTTTTCTAAATTCGAGATCACAAAAAATATCCCACGTCAAATCACATAATATATTGATAATAAAAAATGCGTTCAATTGTAGAAAGACCACTAAAGCCGTTCAGCGTGAAATGGAACTGACATCAACATATCAAGTAGAATAGTCGCATGTTGTTTAAAGGAAGCTGCAGAAAGCAAATTTTCAAAATTACTAACAGAACTAGGCGCATTGAGTTTGCTAAAACATATGATGGTTGGACAACAAATCAATGGAAATAATATGTATTGTGGAAAGACGACATAAAGCTGAATCCCATTGGCTCTAACGGCAGACTATACGTTCGGCGTCCAAAAGCCAAGAACCTGATCTCGCACTCTTCGTCCATAGTTAAACATGGCGACGGATCTATTTTTGTTTGGGAATGTTTTTCGTAGAATGGCGTTGGCGTTATTTTTAACGATCTCGCACTTGAAATAATATGTTTTGTGGAAAGACGAGACAAAGCTAAATCGTATTGGCTCTGACGGCAGACTATACGTTCGGCGCCCAAAAGGCACAAGATCTTGATCTCGCACACTACGTCCATAGTTAAACAAGGCGGGGGTCTATTTTTGTTTGGGGATGTTTTTCATGGAATGGAGTTGGTGTTTTTTTTTTCTAACGACGAGTCCCAACGGGCCTACTTACTCACCCAACCGATCGAGGGGCACGTTCGCACGGTTCACGGTTTCTGGAACTCATAATACCACCCTGATCAAAAAGTTCCCGGAATAACCACCGTGTGGCGCTTCCATCGTTCCAATTTTAGTAAAAAAACATTTGCTTGATTTAGAAGGAATATCAACAACAGATGTACCAACTTAAGAAAAAAAAAACCAGAACTCAGATTGGAACGATGGGAGCGCCACACGATGGTTATTCCGGGAACTTTTTGATCAAGGTGGTATACCATATTTTTCATTTTTCCTAGATTCACCGTACTGTATCCATATTTTTTTTGTTAAGGATTCTCGTAGAATATGCAATTTTCAGCTCCAGTAACAATCCGATGTAAACAACCTTTTCTTGTTTGGCTTTCAAGCAGCCTTACGTTAAATGATTTTTCGATTTTCATGTTGTCTTTCAGTCAATATTGGGAGGCCCCAATTGAATTTAACTACTAACATCATTTTGTGTTACTTGCAATTGTTCTGACAATTCTTTCAGTGTTTGACATTGATCTTCATCATGGTAGTTCATTCGATTCTCAATCTTTAAACTTTGGCTGCTGTGCTGAATTTTCTTTGTCTGTCTAATCGACATTTGCAGTTTGTCGTAATCATATGTAGATTTTGATGGACCATGATGCGCCATGATGGGTGCCGTAGCTCAGTGCTTAGTGTGTTGGCCTTCTGATCTGAAGATCGTGGTTCAATCCCCGGCTGATGCATAACAAATTTATTATCGAAAAGATTTTTCTTTCGAACAGTACCCACCTGTCGGCAAGCAATTGGCAATTCTTCCGACAGTAACAACTTGCCATGAAAAAGCTTCTAAAAGAACTCTGTGACAAAGCTCAGAAAAAGTGATGTCACAAAGGTTCTGCCGTTCGGAACCGGCTAAAATAAGTAGGTCCCTTCTAATTTTTTTTTTTTTTTTTTTTTTTTTTTTTATGTGGCACTTAAAGCCCCAAAGGGCTCATTGGCCGAGCTTCTCTTCCATTACTGTTGTGCGTCTTAAATTTGGACAGTATTAGAAGGGACCTACTTATTTTAGCCGGTTCCGAACGGCAGAACACTTGTGACATCACTTTTTCTGATCTTTGTCACGGAGTTCTTTAAGAAGCTTTTTCATGGCAAGTCGTTACTGTAGGAAGAATTGCCAATTGCTTGCCGACAGGTGGGTACCATTCGAAAGAAAAATCTTATCGATATTAAATTTGTTACGCATCAGCCGGGGATTGAACCACGACCTACAGATCAGAAGGCGAACACACTAACCACTGAGCTACGGCACCCTTCTAATACTGTCCAAAAATTTAACACGCACAACAGTAATGAGAGAGAAGCTCGGCCAATGAGCCCTTCCATTAAACGATAAATTTTAGGTGCACTCTTTTTACAAATAAAGTATTAATTTTCTTAAACAATACCTTAAACAATTGAATCGAGTATAACAAATATTTGTATACAATTTAACCAAAATGTCATAAACTTCATTTACCTAATACAGAACATTCAATATACGTGTATGTCAAATTTCATAACCTATAAACCATACTAGTATGACCACCTTCTATAAATGCTTAATGACTAAGTTTAATAATCAGCATCAAGCATTTGCTTAATTTTTTTTTTTTTCTTTTTCGCAATTCTCTTTAAATTTTCACTTTGTTTATATTAGCTAAATAATTAAATTTTTGTAGAATCTTATTGTGTATACAATGTTCATATATTTTTTTTTTTGTTGTTGTATATATTGTACATATTTTACACACATGTGCAAAATGTATTTTCAAAATTTTATAGTTCAAGTTAGTTATCATAATTTTTTTTTATTTTCCAAGTATAACTTTTTTTTTTCATTGAATTTCACAGCATGTGTGCATATGTAGTGAATACATAAATAGGAGAGAGTGGTAAATTTTGTCTAAATAAATGTTTATGTATAAAAGTAGAATTTAGAGTTTATGTTGTTTTTAGCAAACATTCTTGAAATGAATTGAGAAATGCAATTTTTACTAACTATGTTCGCCAAAAATTTCACATTATACTCCATTGATACGCCTTAATGTACATACAATGAGAAAGAACGGTTAAATTAACTATGTATAACAACATCAATCATAGATGCACTTAAGTAAATTTAGAATTTATTGTTTAAATTAACAAAATCTCATATTACTTATAATATATACCAATAATATTACCCCCTACCAAGGAGAATTTGTATAAAATGTTAGTTCTTTAAATTGTTCTTCAGACAAATACCTCTAAGTATAGCAATTTATAATATTAAGTGATTGCATATACCCTCATTCAAAGCATAATAAACTCATAGAAACACCCACAACTACAAAAGATATTCATAAATATATCTACATACATATAAAGTATACATATTATTTAGGTACATACTATATTACTTAGGAAGCCGCACAATTGAGTATTAAATTGTTGAGTATAACCAACACCAACCATCACAGCCATAGACGACATAGACAGTGTTGTGCTATTGTTTATTTTATTTATTCCGGGTCATTTACAAGCATAAATATTTATATACATACAGTATATATGCCTCCTTCAAATACATACATATATACAAATATCTGTGTATTTACTTACATACATATGAATATATCATTTAAATATTAAGTAGTATTTGCATTGTTCTAATTTTGAAAAATAACAAATTAAAACACATGCGTCGTCGATTTCACATGGAATGAATGAAATAATAATAGCTAAATGAATTTCATTCATAAATAGAAACTACTCACATACATACATACATACATAAATTAGAAGGCGTGTTGCGCGGTTGCACCTTTGCGATTGGAGCAATACCAGACATTGACAATTATATACAAGTACAATATATTTATTTTGCAGCCATATTCTGAATATCACTTTATATTGATATTATTTCGATAGTTTGCTAAAAATAATTGATGTGAAATATACTGACATAATCTGTGGTAAGCTTAATTAATTTCTGTTTTTAATTAATTTCTGTGTTTAAGAACTCCAAATCGATTTGTTTGTGAAAAGTGAAATTCAGAATATGATAACAACATATTGTGTGTGTCTTTCTGCATTTATATATCATATTTCAAGATGTATCATTTATAATTTAACAACGACGATGACAGAATTATGTCCTTGACTCTTCTAACGTAGGCCAATCGTTCAACACATGTCATGGAATATACAATATTTAAATATGCCATCATACAATATATGTCCGGTGCGCCAAAAATAATGTTTAAATTCGCGCATATGTACGTATCATTACTACTGTGTTGCATTCTGGATGTTGCATATTAAATGACACACGCTTGAACTGATGCCATTAATTGAAGCAGAGGCACACATATATATGCAATCTGTTGTCTACCCATTCATTCCACATATACAATAAGTATATAAGATCGTGATGGTAATAATATGATAATAATACAATAATATTTCATTTCATTTGTCCATTTATAGCCGAGTACTATGAGGCAGCATAAAATGACAAGACGAAAAACATGGATATTTGCATGCTTTGGTATAGCAATTGGCCTTTGTATTGGTACTGTATTGAAAAATTATCGTGCCTTGGAAATAGTCAAACATTGTAATCTCAAGCCAAATAATCATAAAACACCTTTCGATATAATTGGTCTCAATCCGGAGGATACCATTTACAATTCACAACGAAATCTTGTATTTGTTGGTGTGATGACAGCAAAAAATTTTATTGAAGGTCGTGCAAGAGCTGTCTATGATACATGGGGTAAAGAAGTGCCTGGTCGTATAGCATTTTTTAGTTCGGCCGGTTCATTTTCACATGATCTACCAGTGATTGGACTGAAAAATGTGGACGATCGTTATCCACCGCAAAAGAAATCATTTATGATGCTCTATTATATGTATGAGCATTTTATTGATAAATTTGAATGGTTCATACGTGCCGATGATGATGTCTATATGGAGCCGGAAAAATTAGAACGTTTCCTACGTTCGATTGATAGTTCAAAACCACAATTTATTGGTAAGTATTGAGATATGGCAAATACGTGTCTTTTATAATCTGATAAAGTTATGCATTTCAAGGACAAGCTGGCAAAGGAAATAGTGAAGAATTTGGACTTTTATCATTGGAATTTGATGAAAATTTTTGTATGGGTGGACCTGGTGTAATTCTTAGTAGTGAAACATTAAGAAGAAGTATGAACAATAAAACTGGCTACTTAAAATATTATTTATAATACTATCTGTCTTTATAGTGGCACCTCATATACCGACTTGTTTAAAAAATTTATACAGCACACATGAAGATGTTGAAGTTGGACGTTGTGTACAAAAATTTGCCGGTATACCCTGTACATGGAACTATGAGGTAGGCGTTATAATTTATATATTTATATTTAGAAGACAAAAAAGGAGTAACAAAGTTCCGATCCACTTTACAGATGCAATACATTCTGCGTCATAATTCTAGCGGTCGCAATGCCTATACGGGCAAACTGAAACGTAAAGAAATTCACAATGCCATTACATTACATCCCATTAAACAAGCACCTCTAATGTATCGTCTTCATGCATTTATACAGGTATTTATTTGTGTAAAAATATTATTCATTATTCTCAAATTACAAATTACGAATTTTAGGGACTAAAAGCTGATGAACTACGTCAAGAATCATTACTATTACATCGTGATATAAAACGTATGGCAAAGTATTTAGAATTACCTAATGATAGTAAGTACTTGGTACCAGGCATTGCACTAATACCCGAAAACGAGAATAATAAACAGCACTATCAAGATCACAATATTTTGGGTAAGCTCAAATACTTAGTACACATAAGTGATATCTTATTTCGATGTTCTACTTTTTTTTTAGGTGCCAGTCCCGATTTGAATAAACATGTGCCAACCTCTACAGATGATCTGCTTGAGTGGTCTTTTATAGCACGCAGTCTCTATTCGACTGATCATGCGAATCCAAAACATAAAATCGATTCAGCAATGCGTGAAGGACTCGAAGATGTCATCACAGAAGTTATGGAGAATATTAACAACTATTCACGACAGCGTGGTCGTGTTATTGAATTTCGTGAACTACTCTATGGTTACACACGACTGAATGCACTTCATGGACAAGATTTGATATTGGATCTGTTGTTGATATATAAAAAATATCGTGGCAAGAAGATGACAGTGCCGGTGAGACGGCATTTGTATGTACAACGTGCCTTTACTGGCATATTTGTTAGAGAATTTGGAGAGGATACCTATAATGTGACACTGCAAAAAAGTGAGTTTCTTTAATATCATAATAATGATAATATTAAAATTAAATGCATGATTACCTTCTATCCTCAGGTCTTTTCAAGAATATACTCAATACGGGCATAGAAAAATTATCAAGTCATTTCTCAATACCTGGTTTATCGCGGGAGGTCAACTCAAAGATTGTATTTGTGCTGCCAATAGCCGGACGATTTGCAACATTTAAACGTTTCATGGAAACCTATGAACGTGTTGCCATGCAAGAGGACCAAAATTGTGATTTACTGGTGGTTATTTTCGGAAATAATACTGCTGTGGCAGAACATTTGCACTTGTTGCATTCGATAAGGAAACGTCATGTATATCAACAAATCAATTATATACAACGTGGTGAGAATTTTTCGAGAGGCGTTGCTCTAGATACAGCCACAAGATCATCATACATAAGGGATAATGATATTATACTATTTATTGATGTCGATTTGGTATTTCGAACAGAATCGCTACAACGCATACGCATGAACACACTGCAAGGATCGCAGGTGTATCTGCCTATCGTTTTCAGTCAATACGATCCTAAACGACGCCACAAAGAACAAACAGATCCGATGGAAATTAATAATGAGTCCGGCTACTTTCGCCAATTTGGTTTTGGCATTTGTGCCATCTATAAGTCGGACATTATGGACGAAGATATTAATGGTTTCGATAAGGATATTACCGGTTGGGGTTTAGAAGATGTCAAATTTCTGGAGAAACTTATAAAAGTCGGCAAACGGCAAAATACATTTCTGGTGAACACAGCAGAGGTGCCGGAAAATTATAATGAGCTAGCGGACAAGTTGAGACGATTGAGCATATTTCGTGCACCAGATCCAACATTGGTGCACATCTATCATGACATTAATTGTGATGTCAGTTTAGAAGCACCTCAATATAATATGTGCCTGGGCACCAAAGCCAATTCATTGGGCAGCACTCGACTCATGGAGAAATTATTCTATAACAATAGGGATAATATAGATTTTATTAGTGAATATAATCGTAAAAAACAAGGTAGATAGTAGACAGTTGTTGTTGTTGAATTGTAGATGCCCATATGTGTGAATGATGAATACTTGCTGAATTTAACTCATATACTCGCTAATCGCTAAAATGAAATGATTTGCCTAAAGTATTAAATTTGTACTCAAATGTGAAACGAGTTTCACAAAAACCACTGATAACTGATGCATAATTATATGCATAATTTAATGTTAATACACATTTCTACTACTATCTAAGATAAGACTTTTGACTTGAGCCATTACGAATAAGTGTGCATGTGAGTATGTGTGTGAGTGTGTGTATGTTTAGGTAGTTAGTTAGGTTTTCTTTTTTTTAATATAACTAGATTTAGTAGTTATGTTAGATGTATACGTTAAGTGATAATGTGATATGCAACTATGACTAAAACAAATAAAATTCTAAAATTTAGTTGATAAAATAAAACAATTACCTTTCGTATTATATGAATGATTCTGGCTGTATGTCTAACAATGCCAAGGTTTTATTTAGAATTTCACGGACAGCTTTAATGAGATAAATACGAGCATATACATAAGGCATAAGATGATTGCGTGTCTCCTGAAGAACAAAATAAAACAAAGAACTTATAAAAATTTGAAAATTTTGTTGTGATCATTAAAAACAAACACACAGTAAGTATACGTATACGTCGATAGTATACACTAAATATTGCAACAAGACCGCTTAGATATCGCACAATTAAATGTAGAGAACATATGCCACGTTCCAATTGTTCTATACATCTTTCGATGAGATCCGGAAAAGCAAAGATATAACCAAAAATTAATTGCCATTCCTCCTAATTAATTAACATCAAATATTATTGAGACTATTCGATTAGTGATAATAAATTTCAATTTACTTCTTCATTGAGCAGCGTCAAATCTACATGATCGATATGTGGCAATTGATTATAAACAGATGTTTGTACGCGTTTATCAAATGTTCGCAACAGTGTTTCTAAACGGGCTGAATTGTATAAAATAAAAGAAGCGCCTGCAAAATATAACTGAAAATAATTAAAAAACAAAAAACACAACAAATTGAGCGCATTTTGTAGAAACCTTTGGTGCTGCCTTGTCCGTTGCGTATAATTTGAACTGGACTTGAGTGTTTAACTTCAAGTAAATCGACTGTAACTGCTGCAACACCAAGACGTTCTATTAAAGCACAAAAACGAACATCATTTTGTACACGTATACCATATTTATGCATTGCCATCAAACGCATATCATTTGAGCGTAAACTGTAAAAGTATGAATAAAGTTCGATGAGAAATTGAAATGCATAGAAAAATCGAATTACCTGTGATATGAGTTTGTATCCATAGAGACTACTTTGTCATTTTTAGGATCAGTTACTATGCCGCATTTTATATAGACCATATTAGACTGTTTTTCTTGTACTTCCTTAGACATAATGCTCAATACCTTCAGTTGTATTGCATCGGCATATTCATTAGGTAAATGGTCTATTTCATTTTGAACGATCCATTCAGAGTATTGTAACACTCTATGTAAAGTTTCTTTGATTAATTTCGCACGATAAAGCGTTAAATTGTTTATTTTACTCGTATCGTCACTGACATCTTCATTGCCACATAAGAGCACACGTTTTCGTGAATTCTTTTTCAAATTGCCATAAACTACTTCGGAATTTATTAAAACGCTTCTTAATAAATATGCTGTGACTATGTGCCGATTTAAAAATAGTAAACACCTCCCATTCTGTATGCTAAGTTGTTGTACAGGATATGTCCATTTGGAAGACACTTCTAAGAATTCTTTTAAAGCATTTTCTGAGCGCTCTGTTTTGAGGAATATTTCAAAGCAATCCCGTTTTGTGCAACTGCTGGATTGATTGAAATATATTTGCCATATTTTCATTTCAATGGGAAAACTAACGTCGCCGATTGACTTTAATTTTTCATTATGGACACGAACAAGTGTAATTTTGCGAGCGTTGCTATTTAATTCATCTCTATCACATTCAATGAAATATGTACATACAAGCTTCACTATTTCCTTAATGGGATTTTCCATTTTTCTCACAAATTGCGATAATCAATTCAAAGTAATATAATTATCAATGTGTAGAAATTGTTGAACATTTATCTCATGTCCGGCTCTTCTTTCAGATTCATTATTACTTTTGTTTTGATTATGCATCTTGGAATTCGAACATGAATCTATTCAACTCAGGGTTGTATTTGGTCATAACAACTCGCTTCGTATATCGATCAAACAAAGGCCTCTTTATAGGGGATAAGCAACAAAGCTGAAGCTCCATACCAAGTTTGAAAGATGATTTAGTTCAATTGTGTAAAAGCTGCTCTACAAGCAAAGTCCGTAAAGCATGAAAGTTGTGAAATTTCGAATTTGTTTTAGGCTTTTCAGGCGTCGTCTGACAGTTAACTCTAGTTTGAACACTAGTGCTGCTGAATATGATTATAGTAATGGTGTAATCGAAATCACTTTCCATAAATTTCAAGCAATAAAACAAAGATTAAAAAGACGTGCAAAGCGTTCCAAGTTTTTTAGCGTCTATAGTTCTACGTGCTAAAGTAAGCGCCTTTTTTTTTTTTGGTTTGCCGTACATTTATCGTTGCCAGCCAAATACGAGTGTGGAATATAACACACCTGTTGTTGTTTTACTATGTATTCATCGGTGCTAGCTAAGTACGAGTATCAAATAAAACGACGTTTTTGTGTTGCCATTTGCCTTTACCTTCATTTAATGGCAATGGTAAATTTTTTCGTACATAATTCGATTGATAGTTGTTTGGGAACACACAAATTGTTACGTTAAACTAAAATATTTTGCGCATCATAGTAAACTAATACCAGTGATTATAGTGGACTCTAAATTTATTATTTTCTATAGCTTTTGAGAAATCGTAAAATCATTAAATCATATTTTGCTGTCTTAATTTGATTTACATATATATTTTTTCTGTTTAGAAGTCATTATATTTGGCATTGTAAAATGTTTCAAATCTGTGAATTTTTAAATCACGTCATATTATTAGACATCGCTAATTTCAATTTCAGGTCGTTTGTTGTTCATTCCAGTTAACGTGTGGAAATTACTGTTTCTCGAAATAGTCAAAAAACGCAACGCAACACTTCGGGGCTCTGAGACCAAGCTCTTCTTCCATTACTATTGTGCGTGTTGAATTTTGAATAGTATTAGAAGGGACAGTAATACAAATATTTCGGTGAGCGTGGCAACACTATATAACATGATTACAATTGTATCATGTGGCAACACTATACTCAAACAATTGTAAAAAATATATGTCAAGAAATGACAAATTCTAAAAGGACTGAGCTTGTTCAATTTGTTAATAATAATAAATAATTTATACAATAATCATTGTAGGTACGGAAGAAATAAGGAGCATCATATCTATGCAGATATTATGACAAGCCGCTTAGCAAAAATGTCTATAATAATTGACTTGAATGCAGTGTGTTTCGTTTGTTTACAAGACACAGGTGTGATGAGATCCGTTTTTGAGAAGGACGAATTAACACCGGAACTAACAATTTTGGAAAAGATTTTTCAATGTTCCGAGATGAAGCTTGAAATTCGAGACAATGAATTGCCTGATAAAATTTGTACACAATGTTTGGGCGATCTGGCATCAGCGTGGCGTTTTCGTAATAATTGTGAGACAGCTTACTCTGTGTTTCTCACAATTATTCAACAGCATCAAACAGAAGATGAATCGACTAAACCTGATTTTGAATGCACATTACAACAACGACAATTAAAATTGCCACCTGGATTAAGAATAAAAAGGCTAGAATCCGAAACGAAGGCGATTCTTTTGCCAGTGCATGCAAACGAAACAGAAGATGAAGAAGTAGAAGAAGAAGCTAGATCAGTTCATGAAGAACAACAAACTCAAGATGATGAAGCATCAGAAATCACAGAATCATTAGATATAATTGTGGAAAAGAGAGCAGAGAATTTTCAATATGACGATGAAGAATATTATGAAGCTGAAGAAGTATTGAATGAAGAAGATTCAGCAGAAGAGCAATTGGAAGAAGTAAATCAAGAAGCAGAACAAAATATTCCGAATAAAAACAAAGAATGCGGTGAAGCAAATGAATTGAACAATCTGAATCAAAATATCGAGATAAAACAGGAATGGAATAGCAGCTGGGATGATACGTCGAAAGCAAATGTTAAACCGCCTGAACAGACAATTAAGCGCGGGAGAGGTCGTCCCAAGTTAGGAGTGAAGAACTCTAAAAAATGTTCTGTTCCTGCTAACAAAAAACGTAACAATTCTACACGTATGATAAAAAATGAGTTTACAAATAAAAAGTGGAATTGTGATGTAGACATGCAGGCATCACGTCCATCAAAAATATGTGAACTATGCGGTAATATCTACAAGTACCAACACGCCTTGAACGCCCATATGCGCCGTCATTTAAACGATCGACAATTTTCCTGCGAATTTTGCAATAAAGCCTTTGTATCTGGCGTAGAACTACGTCGGCACATGCGAGTACACACTGGACAAAAACCATATGGCTGTAAATACTGCGATCGAAACTTTTCCGATTTTGGTTCACGTGTGAAACACGAGCGTACACATACCGGCGAAAGACCGTATAGCTGTAGCACATGCAACAAAAGCTTTGCTTACGCGCATGTACTCTCCGTTCATTTGCGAACACATACCGGTGAAAAAAAATTCCAATGTACGCGCTGCCCTAAAGGCTTCACGAAGAAAGCTTATTTGCAAGCTCATTTGGAAAATCATGATCGATCTGTGGCGCTGAGTAACTTGAAATACGATGATGTCAACGAATGTGTGCAACAGAATGATTTAACAGTAGCTGTTGAAGAATGCATTTTCACAACAGACTACATTATAGAGACAGAAACAAAAATTGAAGAGACGGAGGAAGCGGCTGAGGAAACAGGACTCCAAGAAACCTACGAGCTAGTGGATAACGATGATGTGATGACAGAAGAGCACTTAGAAGAACATGAAGATACTAAATTTATATTAGGCGTTTAGGGTTATTGCTAGTTGAAGCAAAGATATTTCACTTTATTGTACAATATATTTTTACTTTTGTCTAACATTTGGACTATGATATATTATGATATGAGCGCCATTGCTTGAAGATTGATTATTCAATAATAAATAAAATGTTAAAATATATCTCCGTCTCTATTTTCCTAACAGAATATGTTATTGGTACAGAACTACAATTTGTGTTAAATGTTTAGGTTTATTGTTCGTTAAAACAAAAATAATTTCACTTTATTATATATATTTCATTATGTCTAACATCTGTGTGAGTCTATATAAACCAAGATCCATTACGATGTGATGATGTATAACTTAAATAACCCAATTTAAAAAACATTATACGACCTCGACTTGAAAAAGTAAAAACATCTGTTTAAATTAAAATCCCGAGAGTTCCATAATACCCATATCCGAAATATATAGTTAGAAAAGAATTAGGTAACAACTGAATCAATACATTGATCATTAGAATACGTAATAGTAGTTTGAAAAGAGAAACCTAAAAACTTCCCATAGCTATGCGAGAAATATTCTGTAACGTTTAAACCGGTTTATAGCACTTACATATGCATAAACAATAAAAAAGTTCAATGAACACCTCATAAAGTTCGCAAATTATGATATAAGCAAATTTTCAAAGGTCATACTCCCAAATACAACTTATGCTCCATTAATGAATATACTCGTATTTTACAAAACATTTAACATTTATTTTAAATATGGCTTAAACTGATACGATAGTATAGTAGGAATAAGTAAACAATATAGCTTTAATGTAGTTACAAATAGCACAAGCTTATACATAGATTGTTCTATGGAAGATTAAAGTTAAATAATCAATGGAAAGCAAACAATCAGAGAAATTCGTACTTAAATCAATAAAACTTGATTAGAGTTAATATTAATTAGTCGTACAATAGGTGGTAATTTTGGTTCAAATGTATTAAACTTAAAAATTCACAATGAAATTCGTATAAATTTACAAACACAAATGCGAACATAAAATTTATCTAAAGCATACTAAGTACATGATTAATCCTCAAATGTTAATCGGCCGGGACCATGATTCTTCATGTAACGTCGATACGATTTATAACGTGGATTTTCTGCCATTTTCTTTTTCATTTCCTCCTCTTGTTCCTGCTTCCACACTACGAAAATATCTTTCTTCCACAATTCTAATCGCAAATATTCTTCGATTTGTTTATCCTCCTGCGCATTGAATTGATGTTGTCCCATGCTCATGTAACGTCGTATCAAATACAATTTCTCCTCACGTTCGTACGGCAGCTTTAGTATAGTGTGACACCAAAACCACTGAGCATGCCATATTATGAAACGTAAAATCGTATACGGACAGATGAGCAATTGCACCCACAAAACATCCCAAATCGACGGTTTGGCATAACCGCCTTTCACATCCATCTTCTCCTCAACCACTTTGCGAATTATGCGTTCTAATTCCTCCTTTTGATCATTCTTTGATAGACGATTCTTTCCTTTGCGATTGCTGTTGATCTTTTCGTTAATCTCATCTCTGGCTATTTCAAGGGCTCTGTTGCGATATTTTGGCACGGTAGCAAAATATTTAATTGCTGAATCGTAACGTTGCCAACCAGAGTAATACTGTATGATGGATACAATTGTCAATGTTACCACAATGACGATGCGTACATCTACTTTTGGAGCCACACGACGTCGATAGTAACGATAGTAATGTGCATAGTACTCCTCCGGGTGATCCAACATATAGTCGTAATCTGTGCGAGATTCTTCATCGCGCAATATTTCATATGCAGTCGCAATCAGTTTGAACTTAATTTCAGCTTCCGCTTTAGCTTCTTCGCCACGGTGCATATCTGGATGGTGCTTACGCGCCAGCATGCGATACGCTTTGGCTATTTCCGATTTCGTTGATTCACGTGTCACACCCAACACATCGTAACAATTATCTCTGCCACAGTAGAGGCCATCGAGAAGACCCAAACAGAGCGTAGGTAACGCTGCCACAAAAAGGCAACTTAACAGGAAACGATATTCACCCATGATTAGTGCTGGTGGTACTTATCCACATAAAATTATAACAATATATTTCGTTGACCTTGATTTTCACTTGTTGTAGACGACGGCAACGATGTGCGTGCCACGTTTAAGCCAGTCCTCTTTAAATCGATTCGAACTGATCTCTTAATAGTACTTTGTATGCTTCGGCTTACCTCCGAACCGTTTAGCGGATGAACGTGTTGTGAGTTTGTCATGAAGTTTTTGTTTCTCAATTACTTGCTACATTTGTTATTAACAAATGTATTAATTTCCTGAACTCTTCTCACCTTTTGGCATGCTTCTTCTCGTTGTGAACTTTTTTCAGGTGTTCTTGACGTTCGCTACAACGAACTATCTTCAAAGTGTAATTAAAGAAACGTATTCTTCTTCTTGCTGTTTCGTTTGTTCTTTCTCTCTATGACGTTCGTGCGGTAAACACATTCAGACAGTCTTGATACGTGTGGGAAATATTGCACGTGTTGTTTATTTCTTCGATTACAGAATTGCAAATTAATCAGCAAAAAGAAATGGCGACAATAAAGAAGAAACGTATATCCAAGAAAAATAAATCTGCATGGCGTAAAACCGATATAAAGGACGTCGAAGATTTTTTGGATGAACAGCGTCAAGAAGAGCGTATTGGGTATTTATCTTTAAAACTGCCGTGCAAATTCGGCATATTCTAATACATCCACATCTCTATAGATCGTTTACTGAGAAGAAGGATGATGAACTCTTTGCCGTGGACGTAGGTCCACTGCAACCAAAGCGCACGGGATTAACAGATAAGCAGAAACGAAAGCTGAATGCTAAAAAACCATTCCGATCACTAGAAGCATTGATAAACGTTTCCAAAGTACAAGATCCAATTGCAAAACGGTTAGTTAACACAATATACATATGTATGTCGCGCACAGAGTAACAACGAATTCGTTCAATTCGTTGTTATTCTAGATGCGAATAATTTACCGAAATGTCAAATATTTGTACGTAATTTTAAATACATTTACTTCTGTAGTAATCAAGTCAAACAAAAGAAATCTGGACGTATTATTGAGGAGGAGGTACGAAACCCCACGAAGCCAAGACATTTCCAGGCAAATAAAGATCGTGCAAAGTACTATGAAAAATTAGACAAAAGGCTCACAAAGGAGGGAAAACATCTGAAAACTGCTAAAGACATTTGGCAAGAGGAAGATTTTCGTGATAAAATACCTGGTTTGAAAGATGAAAAGGGATGGATAAGCAGAGACCTATCATTGTATATTACAAAAAATGTTGGAAAACCAGTTATAAAAGTCCACGATAGCATCCGACATCGTACAACAAAAGCCAAGTGAGTGCGAAAATATTATATCTATTTTATGTAAATATGTATACAGGAATATATAAATGTTTATAGAAAATTTGAACCTCCACATCCTGGTACAAGTTACAATCCATCGTTGAAAGATCATCAGGATCTCACACAGAATGTGGTTACTCGCGAAGAGGGGATCATTAAGAATGAGAAGCATTTGAAACGAGTCACAACACTAATGTTCAAAAAAGTGACTCCAGAAGAACGTGATGAACTGGCTCTTAAAGAAATGCGCTCCGGTTTGGATGAGGAAGAACACGACAATATTGAGATGATTGATGATCCCGCAGATGATGCTGAACCATATAGTTCAGTTAATTTGCCTGTCGAAAACAAAAAGAAGAGCAAACAAGCACGCAACAAAGAATTGAGACAGAGAGAATTACAAAAGAAACAAGAGGAGAAAAAAGCACTTAAAAAGCATATAGCCGAAATTAATAGAATCAAATCAATTAAAGCTGAAGTGCTGGCGGAAGAAGAACAACTTAACGCTTTGAAAAAACACCGTAAGAAGGTAGCTATGAAAAAGAAATTTGAACCAAAACGTCTAGGACGTCTGAAATATGTCGAACCTGACACTGACATTAACATGCCCGAAGATATAGCCGGCAATTTGAGAAATGTGAAGACAGAATCCAGTCTTCTAATCGATCGTTTCAAGAACTTCCAAAAACGTAATATACTGCCGACCACTGTGGCTACTGGCAAGCAAAAGCCAAGAAAAATCAAACGTTTTCTACGCAATTCACACAAGGACCCGGGTGTCTCATTTCAAATGCTTCGCGAACAGAAAACCAAACAGAAAATTTAAATATTCGACTTCTTTATATCTTAATTTTTATTGCTTCAGTTGATGTAAATTAAACTAATTTTTGTAGAAATATTAATTTGAATAACTACAAAATAAAATTTCTACATAGAAACAAAAATTCGTGCTCGTGTGATGTTAACTTACAATCTTTAAAGGATATACTTAAGAAAAAAAAAACAAAACTTGGAAGTAATATGGCAATGCTTAAAATTAAAAATTTTAATTAAAGAATTGCTGCGCTAGCAACTATGAGTATTATAAATGCGTTAATTTTGATCTTTGGCTTCATTTTGTTAACTTCTGATATTGTATGTAGGTAGTTTCAATAATTAATAATCACTCTGTATTTCTTGCGAGATCACCAACGCATTTTTTCCCAAAACTTACTCATGCGTGTACCTGTCTCGAATATACTGCGCACCATGTACACTTGCAACAGGCCGACCGCAATCATAGCGCAAATTTGTAGAAAAGACCATGTGTTTACTATGAAATAATTCGCTTCAGCCAGATTGCGATCACGAGCTTCATGTGAACGTATCATCTCTTGTATTTGCTGTGCTTTAGTTATTTGCATACGAATACGGCCAATATAATCCATAATATCTTGAACTTTCATATCATAGTATTCCTCAGGTGTCAGACCCTCTAGGGCTTCATTCCATTGAGTGTCACCGAGATTTTGTTCGCCTTCACGCTCAACAATCAATTCAAAAAATACCGTCTTTCGGTTGAAAGAACTAAACGAATTGTCAAAACAGATACGATAGTGCCCTTCCAGTTGCACTTCCAAACGGTGTATGTTCTCAGGTTTTTTAAAATCAGACACCACAATTCTTCCAACTGGATCCACTAATTGAAAGTTTATATCCAAATCGCCATGGCCACCATCAATCACTTGATATTCGATATCTATTGTTTCTCCTAAATTTACTGGATGGTAAAAACAATCCATTGTACTCGGCTCCACTTGCACAGTCATTTCTTTGTCGTAAGTAGCAATGAATGGCACCAGCAGTATAAATATAAATAAATAAATCGGTTTGATGGGATCCTATATATAAATCATTATAAATTTATTATCGTTATTCAAAATCTTCATAAAAAATAATATTTACCATTTTGCAATTCCAATCAAGAGATATTAGAGGGACCGATTACAAAAAGTCTCTGAACTTGACAGCCGACATTTTGACAATGTGTACCGCTTTAATAGCACAAACACAATAGCAGAAAAGGATAATGCAATGTACGCCACTATTTAACCTGCCAAATAGTTTGAAATAATTTTCCATTTTCGATATTTCGAAAAAAATTGGCATGAGGAACGTATTGTATAACATTAAAAAATGTATTCAAAAAGGACATATTAGATTTATTTGTGAATATGTTGGTGTAGTAACTGTTATAGCGAAAGGCATATTATATATTTTAAAGCTCCTATATAAAAATATAACATGTACTTTTTTACTCTCGTCTTGATTGTGTTTAATTTTGTTAAAGCAATGTTATAATAATTGAAAATGAAAGAATTAAACTGTAATTAAATTTTTCTTGCGTAATTCTTAAATAAAAGTATTTAATTTACGTTGCTATTTGCAGAGCAACTTCTAATTAGTAAATTATATAAAAATAGCAACTCTGGCTCGGTCAGCTGATTCTGTTTTCTTTTTTTATTTTCCTTCTCTGTGCTTTCTATTTTATTTTCTTTGTACCAAATTGTAAAGAATCCAGACAAGGAGCATTGATCGTACTGAGTTGTCCACTTGTACCGATAATGACCGATATATATAAGTAAAGGAAGACTCACAAGGTTCGTGCACATTCACACATATACCCATAAAGCTCAAGAATGAAGGAGAAGAAGGTGTTACTTCTTCTGGCTCAGTCGTTTATTGGTAAATATTGTATACTCATCATTTTTGATGTATCACACACGCAGTCGCTAATTAACTATAATTGCCTATATTGAAGGTACCGGCATTTTCTTTTTATATGTGCAACATGTACGCTCCATATTTGAGATTCGCACCAATATTGCACATTTGACTCAAACAGAAAGGGAATCACTGCTGCGGCGAGATGATGCACTGTATTATCATTTTTACAAAATGCTCACCGATGAACCAGACTTTTGGAGTGGTTATGAAAAGTTGAAAAATGTCACCGACATAGAATACCCTCAGAGTGTAAATGTGCTGCAACGTTTTCACGTATTGCCCGAGTTAATTATTGGGTATGATTTGGTTTATAGATGAAATTTTAATGGTCATAAACTTTATTAAAATATGTATTTGTGCTGTATTTTAGTTATATGTATCATCAATTTCGTTACTATGCGAATCATAAATATTTCCCCTTTTTGAGCTGTTGGCGTTCGCATGATATTCGTGTACCTATTGAACATCATCGATGCGATGGCTTTGGTCAACCCATGCAATTTTACTTTGAATTTGTATGGCTACTAGGTGGTGCTACAATTCTGATCATTTACATGTATGGTACATTCTTGAGGTAAGCACATATATCTAGTTGATGGCTTTCTTACGAGATTCAATGCATTCCCTTGATTTCGATTGCAGTGAAAACATCATTGGAGGTATTTATTCTGTTGTCTCATATATAATGTTTCATAGTTTTGCATCGAAAATCTATGAACGGCCGGTAGCACGAGAGAATTTCGCATTCCCCATTATCTTTATGCAAATTTTCTACCTCTGCCTCTGTATAGATCGTGTAAATGAGAAGAAGGCGCATACATCAAGATTATATATGGTATAAGTACGATATGAAACATTTGAATGTATGACACATGGGTCGTTTTTTTTTTCCTTCTGTATTTCACAGACTATTGGACTTACTACACTCACAACTATTAGTTTGCTTTGTTGGCAATTTGCATCGATTATTTTCGCCACTCAAATTATTATAATGATGACGCCGTGGTCTTTAAAATCTGTTTCACACCTCGTCTCTAGCTCCTTCACTTTTGATTATGCGCTGTCGCAGCTAATGGCTAATGTTTTCGCTTACTATTTGTCGCATGGCAATAAGCAATTTATGTTTGCGTGGCAAATGGGCCCAGCCATTGGATTATTTCTTGTTAGTGCTGCACGCAGTGTAAAACATGAATTGCATAACAATGAATTTTCATTGAAGACTATGGCAATGGGCGTTTTAATGGCGATCAGTGCACAAGGCACCATTATTGACTTGGTGGAGAAGTCAGGACTGGCACGTACTGTCGATAATACATTTGTATTTTATCGCGATCTCTTATTGCAGTGGTGTCTCGAGGCAAATATCGGATTTAGTGTGAGTTTAGCAGCTTGTAATCCAGCGTATCAACGTATTGAATGGTCACAGCTCTGGGGGCTAGTGAAAACATTAATTGTAAAGCCGTATTGTATGTACGGAGTGGTTATGTTGGCGAAATTCTTTCGTAAATGGCGTAAATGTAGTGAAAAGAAACAGCCCAGCACCGATTTGATTGAACGATCGAAGAAATACGTGCTAGAAGATTTCCTAGAAGATAATCACATCTCTATGCGTGACATGTCCAATAAGGAGACGGAGAATGATCTCAATGAATGTCTGAAATTACTGGAGAATTGTGAATACGATTATGATCGCTATAAGAAGGAAAAGGCAAAACTGAAGAAGGGCAATAGTAATGAACATATGGAATTTATCAACGACATCAAAAAGCTAAAAGAACAAATACATGAATTGAATGATAAAAAGAACAAGGAACGTGAAGCAGCAACTATGAGTTACGAGAAGGTAACGAATAAGAAGAAATCTCATATTCGCAATGATGATGATAATGACGACGATGAAAAAGACGATGCTGATGCGATAAAGTCATCAACAGAGGAACAACATCCACAAAGCCCACCACAAAGAACAACTGAAAAATTGAAACCGTCCAAAAAGGAAAATAAACCAAATAATGATACATCAAATGGTAATGGCCGACGTACGGCATACTCTAAACGTGGCAATGCCACAAATACTTCCCCTTGCAGTGCTTCCACAACGTCATACGCCGCCGCCGCCACCGTTGATGATAATGACATGGACACATATAGCTACAAGAACCTATTTACTTTTCACTATCTATACAGCTTCATACAAATGGCTGTATTCACAGTGATTGGGTTGTGTATTAAAAAGCTCTTCTTTCTCAGCTTTACTCAAGGTTGTGTTATTGCACCAACTGTATGTTCGAAATTTTGGTATCGTAAGCATCGTAATATATTCTGGGCCGTATCGTTGACGGTGTTCGTATCGAGTGTAGTCAATCCGGGCATTGTGGTGGGTTTTCGTATAACCACTTTATTTACACTATTTTTAATTATTATTATTTTTTTTTTTGCTAGAATATACATGAAGAATATTTCCCCACAAAACATAGTTATGGCAATGATGATCTAGACTCAATGCTAGAATGGATTAAAATGAATACAGAAAGTGATGCTGTATTTGCGGGTGAGTATCACTACGAATTGTTTTGAATATATTTTCAATCTATCAATGGGAAAAAATGTATTTCCAGGACCGATTGATATAATTGGCACAGTGCATTTAACAACAAATCGTCCGATTGTAAATCATGCGCACTTAGAAATGCGACAAATGGGGTTAGTAGTACACTTCGTTGTTAACGAATTCATATTAACGCAATTATTTTTATTGCAGCGATCGTACTGAACATGTATACTCGGTATTCAGCCGTCAACAGTCCTCAGATGTGTACAATCAGTGTTCTCAGCTGAAAATTCAATATCTGATCATAACGCTAAGCGATTGTACCGATGAAATAAGGTATAATTGCACATAAATTTGCCTTCGATTATGAAAATTGATTTTAATTTAATTTTAGTGACGATTGTGATATGCTCGCCATATGGGATGATATGCAACCAGCGTATCGGAAATATCCTCAATTCTGTTCGGAGCTAACTAATAAGAATATACCAAGTTTCCTAAAGGTGTTTGGCAATGATCATTATGGCATTATAAAAATGTTCTCGCAGAGTGTTCAAATCAATTTGAAATATATTAAAATGCCTGAAAAAAATATGTAAGAACAAAAAAACATACAGAATAAGATGACGACTACAATGGAAAAGAAGACTATTATGTGAATGCGAGCGTACATAATGTTGTCATTGTATTTCCTAGTTACTATTGAATAATATTTTGAAGTGGTCTTCGTTATTCGTTATGATTAGCGAAAGCATTTGACATACTACTATACACAATATATTATAATTAGGAGCTTCTCACAATAATCGCCTATTGTTAATATGCTACACATACAATTTTGCATACACGCTATTGTATGCAATACCACATAATAAACCAGATACAAAAAGAAGATGTATAATAGCATGCATTACAATTCTATAGACATACGCACACATAAGCAGTGTAAGACGTTTCATTCATTTCGTATCATTGTATCATTTAGATTAAATTCAACTAGGATTTTTAGTATATAAACTATCAAATAAAAGGAAAAAATTGAAACATTTAAATTAGAAAATAATTTTTAAGTTCAAGGCAAAGATAAAATGTACACTTTGGTTTAAATTTATGTATGAGGGAAACTAAACTACTACTATCTATCAAGTTATAGACTGCCTATATTTATGCATTCCCACTCAGGCTTTGTTTAAAAAGAAAATTGAAGAAAAAAAAACATTATTTAAAAAAAGATAAAACACCAAAAGTAAAAAAAAAATGGAAGAACACTTTGTGACACAAAACCTATTTAAATTTAAATTTAAATGTCTTTTTTATGGTAAGTCTATTACATAAGTTTCTAAATTTTAACTCATTTTTTCATATTTATATTCATATTATATTATATTTATAATCGAAAAAAAAAATAAATAGATTTAATTAATTGAACTAAGTGCTAAATGAAAATTATCGATATCAATATTGATAGATTTTGGTGATAATTGTTTATTATTATTTTTTTTTTGCCTTTTATTTTTAATAGAATTATATTGTATTGTCTATCTATTGTATTAATGGAGAAATGCAAAACTATGGACATTTCTATTGTCTCATGTAGATTTATCTATTTAGACATTAAATAAACAAGTTAAATAATATTCTAATTGGAATGATTGTGAGCTAAATATATATAGTAATATATTGATAATAAAGATCATTTATGTATTTTAAAACATTTCATAATAAAGTGTATTCAATTTGGAGTTATTTTTACTGTATGGGGCATTTTACAGTTGGGCCTAAAGTTATGTTTTTTATTTTTACATCAAGGAAAATTTTTGTAAATTCAAATGCAAATTCTTCTGCTGTAATTAAATGCTGAATCAAACATTGTGCTTTCAATAAGGTAATTTTTTAAATGAGATTTCTTTTAAGCCGCATGTCACGAATGGCGCGCTCGATGTGTTGTTGTCCAATAGTTGTTGTTTTTTTCACCTAGTCCAGTGGCTTCAAATAGCAAAAAATGGGTCAGAGATGTCAATTCACATGATTTTGAAGCCCATTGTACCGGTCCATTTCTGAAGATAAACTTGTGACCGCATAGTTCTTCGCATAGTTCCGCATAATTCGAATAGCAGAGAATGTGGCACTATCTTAATGAATTTATAAGATTTCCACACCATACGTTGACATACGTTTGAGGACAAAAAATTATTGAGAATGGCCGGTTGCCATTGCAGGTGTCAACTCGATTTTCTTACCTGTGCATTACTCCAAATGCGACAATTTGGCTTATTCAAGAAATCACTGAATCGTCAGAAGTGAGAGGATCGATTCAGGCGCCCAATTACTGAACTCATTTTGAAAGTGATGGTTCGTTGGCTGTAATTCTTACACCAATTGAATTGTATAACCACTAATGCAATATACTTGCGCCAAATCATCCATAAATTCGATAAGCGCAGCCCAATTGTATTCTAGGCTCATTATAAAATATCTCACTCCTCATGAATCTTAAATAAAAAGTGAAATTGATTTATTCGACAACTGTAGATAAGTCAGAGTCAAATTAATTGTCATAATGTCATAGTTTCTGGCTATTGAGAAAAGAAGTTTTTAAAAGACACACTGTATAAAAATAACTTATAGATAACAAAAGTTTACATCGCAAATTAAAGGTGGTTTATTCGACTTTTTCTTTCTGGCAACA
The DNA here is from genome assembly GCA_963854835.1 of Megamerina dolium. Lineage (NCBI taxonomy): Eukaryota > Metazoa > Arthropoda > Insecta > Diptera > Megamerinidae > Megamerina > Megamerina dolium. The sequence continues at coordinate 51,049,863 of OY978527.1, forward strand.
TGGTGGACTCATCATTTTAGATAATTCCACGGTTTTCAGCCGTTAGTTTTGGCGATTTGAGAGGCTTGTCGACTAATAGAGATATACATTACAGAAATATGTAGCTTTACAATCTATGGTCATAAAATCCAAGCTAGTTACGAAATATAGAGACGCGTTGGCCGCGCTAAGTCAATATGCCAATAGCACTCTCATTTTGATTTCTGACCACAAAAACATTTGTGGTTGCAGAAATGCTATCAGCTTCGTTTAGTAGATTGTTACCATTACATCAATGTGCAAATTATGACCCATTTGTGACCATACGTAAATGAATCAGAAACGCAACTGGTCAACCTACATGTAGGAAGTTCCTTGTAGTCCTTCTAGTTATTCATTTTGAAAGAATCGAATAATTTTGTTCGTGAGCTGCTCAAAAGTTGATAAGGATCGATTGTACAGTATCATAAAAAATGAACTCTTAGAGCTCTGTCACATGATCAATATTTATTGGGATCATGATCAATATGGATGTATTTGAAAATATGTATTTAGAAATCCATCAATATTGCATGCTAAACGTTCAATATATATTGTGATATTCGAAAATATCATGATAAATATTGATCGTGTTACAGGGCCCTTATATTACATTATTATTGTCGTTGGAGGATGTTGCACTGCGACATATTAGATATATTGTGCTCCCTTCGTGGACCTAGAGTATGTCTCTTAGCCCAATTCGCTCGATGAATTGTAGTATTATTGGTCCTACTTCACAGAGCCTAAATTCGTCCTCGGGTATGATGAAATCTCCCAGGTGTTTCCTTCTCTTGTCCATCAGGGCGGAACAAATTCGTATCACATGTTGTGCGGTATCGTCCTCTTCCCTGCAGAACCTTCAAAGAGCATCAGAGAAAATTCCCAGTTTTGTTAGGTGATAGTTCATCATACAATGACCTGTTAATAATCCCGTAATGATTCTCAAGTTATTCTTCGTTAGATTCATACAGTCCTCGTAGCGTTTTAGGTTGTATGTCCATCGCGCTAGTTTGGAGTGTAATAACTCCGGTATGTTTTCCCCGTATAATTTTCTTTGTCTGTCCTCTTCTACCCATATAATACGGCAGATGTTACCCGATCCTAATGCACAGAATGTTTCGGGCCTTACAAATAGAGTTGATGCTCTTTTCCTGGCATGTTTATCTGCCATTTCATTTCCATTGACCCCTACATACCCCGGAACCCATAGAATCCACACTTGATTGAGTTGGCCTAGGATGTTCAGCTTTTCAATGCACTCCGTCACCAGTTTTGATATAACTTGATGAGATTTGAGAGCTTTGATAGCTGCCGGGCTATCAGTCGTTCAAGATTAAAGTACGCACGTCTATCTATTGCGTATACTTCCGCTTAAAAGATAGAGGTGTTCTTACCTAATGATCCAGAGTATCTCTTCCCTGGTCTGAATACACCCGCGCTGGCTTCATCATCGGTGAGGGATTTATATTACATACATAAATAATACAAGTATGTTCGTTTTTTCTCGCTCATTTTTTATTATAAATTTTTGTTGTTATTTCTTGCATTTACACAAAAAGCCTAAAAGCTTAAATTGTTCTAACAAATTGTTTTTTTTTTTTGCTTTATAATCAATTCTTAGTACCATATTTTATTTCTTCAAAGTCATTTCATAATACTTATTTTTTACAAAAAATTAAAAAAAAAAATTTTATATTAATTTTTTATGTAAATAAGTGAAATAAAAAAATAATAAAAAATTATATGGAATATTCAATACATTATTTTAATTAAGTGCACATTGCAATATTTGCTGAATTATAATTTGTTTTTCATTCTTCAATAGGTTTCTATTTTAATATTTAACAAATATTTAGCTAATATTTTTGTATATTACAATTTGCATTTATATTAAATATTACAATATATGCAAAGGCTGATGGTTTTCTATTATTTTATACGACGAGTATATAAATATCCATTTTTTATCTAAGTTTAATTTTGTTTATTTTATTTTTTTTTTTTTTTTTTATTTTCTATACAATATTGTTCATTTACAAATATGTACATAAATTGTTTTATAAAATATGTAGTTCTGTATGTATAATGTGCTCATCTGTTTGTCTTTTTAATAAAACTACTAAAAACTATACTCAACTAAGAAATGCGATAAGAAAGACAAAGAAAATAAAGCGACAATTAATAATAACTCTACTGGTTAGTCCCCATTTAGACACGAAAACATTTGCATGAAAAATGTATTGTTTGTAAGCGAGAGACGCACGGGAAAGAGAGAGGGATTTTTGTATCCCGTACATGTGGCACGTTTTATGCCCACCATTCGTAATGTCAAACATTGAGAAAACGTACAAAGGAAATGACATTGTCGTCGACAAAAATGTTTGCTTGTGTAAACGCGAACGAAACATCAAAAGAGATTTGAAAATATTGTTCATGCAAATGTCTTTGTGTCGTTTAAACCGGAACTTATAAAATTAACTACAGTCTTCTTTTTTTTTTTTATTTTTAAATTACATTTTATATGAAATTGTATTGTATATTTATAGCATCATTGTTGCAAATTAACAATATTTGTATGTTGACTCGTATCTACTACTAATTTACTTGTATGCATTTTATTTAAATTTTTATTATTTTGATTTTTTGCAATAATTTTATGTTTTGTGGAAGCAATTTCATTATTTCTTGTTATTACTAAAATTCATAAATTACAATATTAATGGTGTTTTATCAAAAACTAAACTAATTATTCATTATTACATAATTAATCATCACTTTGATTCTACGTTTAACTTTTCTGATGCTCTCTGTAATATTGCTTACAGAAGCAAAAAAAAAAAAAATTCACTAGCATAATGTAAATTCACTTTCGAGCGAAATTCTATGTTTTAAGCTCAACAAAATACTGCATTAATTTCCATAATATGCTTGAATTTTCGTCTTGAATGTTAAATCAATTTCGATCGAGTGTGAAATTATAAATATAAATGTGGTTGTGGTTTTTTACAGGGACCGTCAACATTTTCAGCTGTATTTCAAAATTAAACTTTAATGTGTATTTTGTAATTTTAATGATTAACAATAACAATTGTTGCCAGATTTTTAATTGTTGGATACAAATTATTTAAAGATTTTTATTTTTCTACTCTATCGAAAATATTATTTTACAATTTTTATTTATTCCTTTGAGATTAGAATAAAATTTTGCATTCAATCCGAAAATAAAGTCTAAAATTTTGAAAGTAATAATTTTTACAGAAATTACGAAAATTCCGAATTTTTCAAGAGGCCTTTGCCAACAGAAATGTTTCATCCACCCTGGAACCGCTTTTTCAATGCTTTAGGGTGGGACCTTAGTTTCTCTATTGGCATACTTTCCGACCCTCATCAGAGATTAGAGGTTAATTTTTTTTTTTTTTTAAAGTCAAGTAGATTTAGGTGTTGGCTCAGATTCCTGCAATGACTCAACGACTTTGTGGATCGACAACAAGCTTTGTTTGATCGTTGCAGTAAATACAATATGTTGTCTCTATCATTCTCACTCTATTTAAGCAGGCTTGCAAGAGCTACTAAAGAGCTACTTAAGGTAATAGTCGACCTTTCTATATAGCCTCTCTATTATATATGGTTTGATATTAATGATGTTCGATTTATTGGTAAGACGTACAGTCCATCTGCCTCATCGAGTTATTTTCCCAGCGTTATTGTTAGTCTTTCAGAGTACTATTTCTCTTGTATATACTGTCTTTCTATTTAAATAAATCTAGCAATGACTAATATACCTCATTCCAAGACTATATGATAGGCTGATGGTATTCTTAATGGAGTTTGTCGTTGTACTGATGTTAGTATCTTCCTTCTGCAATTCGCCTTCAATGTGTAATATAGATCTAGTATGTATTAAAACTGCTCAGTTGTTGTTCTTGTTCTTTTTTATTTTTTAGTTGGCAAAAAATAATTTTTATAACTGAACAAAAAAAATATATAACTGAAAAATTAAATTTTAGTTTTAATGAAATACATAAAAATCGGAAACTAATTTTTTTTTCAATAGAGTAAAAAATATAAATCAAATAAATATGTGAAAATAATTATTTTTAATTTTTAAATGTAACACTCATAAAATAAAAATTGTTGTCGACTCTCTGATATTTCGAACTCAATTTTTTTTCATTATATATTAAAAATATAATTATTATTTGCGGTCCCTGGTATTTTACTATGTATTTCACTATGAATGTATTTCCCACTTGTACAAAGAATTACATACATCTAAAAAGCATGATTTTTTAATGTTGACTTTATATTTCTATTGTAATATTTCTAATTCAATAATTTCCGGTTGTGCTTATCAGTGCAGAATTTTATCTATTTTGCTATTTGCCATTTTGTTAGTTTATTGTGACAATGTAAATACGTTTGTATTTTTGAAAAATCACGCAACAAACTTGTATTATAATCATTGATTAACATTCACTAGAATTTATTAAAATATTTCGATAATTTTCATAATATAAGCAATGCTATTGAATTTATAAAAATAATTTGCCTTTTTTTTCTTTTCTTTTCTTTGTTATTTGCGAAATTCCAGCGTAATTTTATTTTATACGAATTATTTATTAATTATATAATTATTTTTATATTTTGTTGTTTTGGTTTTTTTTTCTCTCTTAATAAATTTTCAATTGAAATGTATCACAGCAATAATTATAATATTATAATATGAATTATTTCTTTTGAATTCTCTCTCTCTCTCTCTCTCGTTTCCTCACTTTTACTATTCTTATTTGATATTATAATAAATTTCAAAAAAAAAAAAGCACTATTATTTATCTACTCAATGGTTAATGTATACATTATAATATTAGGTTTCGCTATTGGAAATAAATAGATATCACTTTAACTCAATTTTAAATTGAACGCTTTTCATTTTAATACAAAAATATATATAATAATAATAATAATAATAATAAATAAACGTACAATACTCATAATTCATTGCCAACAATTTTCGTTCACGTAAATAATTGGCAGTGTTACATTCGTTACAAAAATTGAATGATATAAATTTAATGCATGCCCACACGAGTATTTATTATTTATTATTTTTAATTTTTATAATATGTAGGTACATAACATACTACAATAGTACATGTAACAAAAGCTCGCATTTATCATTTATAAAATATTTTAAAATTCAGCATAGCAAATAATATGTTTGTATGTATGTATGTACAATACTAACAAATATATGTATTTCAATTTAGGCTTTTTTTCCCGTTTAACTATGTTTCATGATAACATAATTGTAATAAGAAATTTCAATACTTTCATTTATATACCTCTCTGCCTGCATAAAATTCATATGTACGTATGTATAGGTATGCATATAAAATGATTTAACACGCGCAAACAAAATATTGATAAAATAATGATAAACAAATAGATTTGTACTCTTCTCAAATACGTTTGATGGTGGGACCCATAAAGAATACCGATACTTTTCGTTTGAATTTCTCCATTGTGGGTTCATGATCGGATTCCTCACTCTCATAGCCATCACTCTCATCATCTTCACCAAATATTATTGTACGTGTATAGGGACCATCTTGACCATCCGACTCACAGAATCCTGGATTAAGTATAATATTCGGTATTAGCTCCATACTATCCCAACCATCTTCGAATTCTTCAAATTGATCATGAAATGTTCATATTCATAGAAAAAAAAAGAAGAGAAGAAAAAAGAAAAAGACAAAGATATAGAGAAAATGTAATTATGAAAATGTATCTACTATATTGTCCATTTATTTCTCTTTCAAATTTACATACAACATATTGAAATTTAGGTTCTAGTTCTATATAAATATTTGTGTTTCGATATAAATATCTATATTTTTATTTTAATTTTTACATATGCATATGTGTGTGTGTGAAGTATTGTGTTTGTTGGTAAAGCATTTGCATTTTAATTTAGCAAAATCATAAAGATTAATAAAAATATAATATAAAAACAAAAATGAGACAATTTGAACAACAATAAATATAAAGCACTGCATTTCTATTCTTTCTATATATGGATATATGTAACAGCAATAATCAATATGTACAATATATGTAAAATTTTAATTATTTATTAGATATATTTTATATCAAATACTTACTAATAAAAAATTTTAAAGTTTTTTTTAATAAATTTAATTACCCATTTTAATTCACAAAGCATTTATGTGTGATATAAATATTCATGTACTATACATTAAGATGCCTCTCTCTCTCTCTACATTTGTAAACAAGAAATAATTTGTCGTTTTTACCACCGAAGGCTCAGTTGATTTTATAACGTCCACCAAAATATCATAAAGCGGCCATTTGCATTTTTATTTTGATCAATATAAACATATACATTCTTTAGGAAAATGCTTCTCAAAGAAGAGTTCTTTTACCCCAGATTTCATTTTTTATATATTGCAATAAAAATCAAAAATAAAATAAAAAATTAAAAATTCCTAAATTTTGTCAATCTTTCACCATTTTGTTCAATCTTCAAATAATAAAAATATATTCATATTCCTTACAAAGCTGTTTTATACTCTTTTTTAGGGGCATGTCATTGAGCATGTCATTATGCCAAATACGATTACCCTGTATGGAAGACTACATAAGTTATGACAAGTAAAAAAAATTTTTAATCCATGACTTTGAGTGGAAGCTACATTAAATATTCAGCGTGGTTCGACCATTTCTTGCTAAACTATTTCTCTCTATAATATGTATGTACTTATCTAATCTACGTTTGAAATATGATTGTCCTAGGAGTAAAACTACATAAGTTATGGCAGTTTATAATCTTTAAAAATTCCACGACTTTCTATGTGAGCTACATTAAAATGCCGATTTCTTTTGAAATTATTACGCAGTACAATATAATATCAATCTACTTGCTAAATGTTATTGCTCCAAATGGAATATTAAGTAGGTTATATGGTATAAAGAATTTCAAAAACATTTCAAGGTTAGTAAATTTGCTCCATGTCGGCTTGGCAGTTGACATGTCATGAGAATTATCTCAGAAAAGTTGCTGTTTTTATCAGAAAATCATTAAATTTTATATGAACATAATTTATATTTATAAACTTTTCCACAAAATGCTCTCAGATAATCATAATTACTATATTTCTACTACTTGAGACCATTTAACAAAAAAAAAAAAAATACATATTTATTGAAATATAAATTTTGTTCATACCAAAACTCGAACTGACGTATAGCTTTTTATTGATTTGAATTATTTTTAGTGCTCGCGTTAAAATAAATCAAATTTAATGCTTCACTGTTAAAAATAGCAACTTGTTTTTTGTGGAGGAGAACTTTCATCATTTATCCCTAGCATTGAAGAAAACATGACACATGTAATTGTAATCATTTATTACTTTTCTTTATTTTTTTATATTTAATGTGATTATATCCTAATATTTTCACAATAGCCTCAGTGCATCAACACATTTTGACATCTATAGGTATATGGAGAAGTGAGAAGAGAAAATGTCACTTGAGACAGGATGTTTATATATTCATAGCATGTATAGAAACATTTTGATATATGTTGATGTCAACATTTATTTAGACTCATTTTATCATTTGTTGATATAAACATCCTATCAACCGGGACCATTCAATTCGGCTGTGCAAATATGAAAATAGAAAGGATATCAAGTAGAAATGCACACAAAGAATATATAAAAATATTCTAACAACTGATGACATTCGGTAAAATGTTGTCACATTGGTTAGACGTTGTTCGTATGAACCAGAAATGAGTTGGTACAATGAGACTAATGTGAAATATGGGTATCGCAGTGATTTGAAAATATTATATTTACTTTATTGTTTAATAATTAATAACAAGAAAATACTGTTTAAAATATTATGTATGTATGTAGATTGTCATAAGAAGAGAGCGCACTTGTATGCATTTTAATAAATTTTTGTCCCTAAATTTGTTCAGATCTAATCTGAATTAATTTTCTAATAATCACAGATTTAGCAATTTGATTGTCTTAAATTTTACCAATGAAAAATTTCGTTAAATCCAATTATCATATTAATTGCAATAATTGTAAATATATGTAAATAGCAATTATTTGAATAACACTATGCGGACAACAAATGGCACGGAGTTGTCTTTGATTCTGTGAAAAAATTTAATTATAGGCATAGTATAATATTTACTTATATATGAATTGCAACAAAAGCGCAAATAACAATAATTACATTAACAATCACAATAAACATATATGTATGTATGTATGTACAAGCCAATGCAAGCCAACCTTAATAATGAACATAACGCAAAACATTTAAAACTTAAAACTCATATAAGGCAACACAACACATCTATTGAATGAAGCCAATCAAATAAACAAACAAACACATAATTTAAAGACATTAAGACATTCTAATATTTGGCACAAAAAAATTCAAAAATTAATTTCTCTTAACTCTATAATAATGCTATTGTAATAATACTTTGTATGTGTATGTATGTATATATGTATCGTACAATAATACTATTGACATATATTCTAATAAAGTAATAAAACACACTAACGAGCGTTAAACAACATTGAATATTTTGGTCCTTTTTTTTTGGTTTCTAACATTTGTTGAATAAAGTGTAAGTAATATGTACATAGATATTGTATAATAAATAATAAATATGCATAAAATATAATCGAATAAAATAAAAATACATTTATGTATAATATATGGTAATGATGGATGGATGATGAATTTAAGCCATAACAACAACATCCATTTTGCAATCGTTATATTTATTTGTGGTAGCAGCATAACTACTAGTAGTATTAATTGTGGTATTATTTTGTTCAGTAGTACCCCGTCGCGATGATTGATAGCATTCTTTTGATAAAACTATACACAATCCCGTTGCTAATATCACAAATGTTCCAAGTACAACGCTGACAGCAAGTATCCAAATACGTGGATCAAAATTATCCAAGTCGGGTTGTATAAGGCGTATTAAATCTGCACGGTTAGATTTCAAACGATTTACATTTATTGCGCCCCATTAGATGTTAGAAATAGAAATAGATGTGAAGAAAGGAAGAAGAAAACAAATAGAAAAGGAAAGTTAAAATAGCATTCAAGAAGAATTAGTCTAATTGAAAGTTCTAAATCTAAATCACTCATAGCGATATATACTTAATTTATAGTTAATCAGAAAAACTACTCGAATATACATAAATCTACCATAAACAAATAAGGCATTAATATAATAAGTTAGATAGAAGAAGAAGAAGCAGTCAGGAAATACAATTTAAATGTACCATTATATTCTATATTTGTCATATTTCAAGTAGTTTCATATTCCCATCAATAAGAAACTTATCGGCGAAAAAATAGGTCAAAGATCGGTCAATTTTTTCTATCAAGAGAATTTTGTAGAAAGCGAAAAAAATGATAATCAGACAGCGAAAAGTCTTGGCTATATGGTAAGTGCATCGATACTTCCCAGCCAAGTGCAGTCAATTTTTTTGGCGGGTCATCAAAGATGTGTGTGTGTGTGACCTGTCATTATCATGACGGAAAACAACACCTTTTCTGTTGGCCAATTCTGGTCGCTTTTTCTCTCTCTCTTGGTTGCTGCATTAAATCGGTCGAATTGTGAGTGGTATAGATCAGGATTAACCGTTTCAAAAGGTAGTAGCACTTCGTAATAGACAATTCCCTTCAAAACCCACCAGACAGTCAGCATCACATTGTTTGACATCAACCATGGTTTTGAAATCGTTTCGATTTCGTTTTCGATTAAAATTACCATATCCATTTTTCATCGCCCGTAATGAATCATTTTGGAAATGGTTCCATTTCAGCAGCGCTTAACTGATGGTAATTCGGTCAATAAACTTTTTTTTTTGTGTTAATACATATCGCACCCAAACATTAAGCTTCTTCGAATAACCCGCCATTTTTAAATTATTCCATACTGTCATATCGTTGATGTTTGTTGCCTCCCATATGCCCTGACAATTGGGATGGCGGTCTAGCTCTACCAGTTGAAAAATTGCATTGACTTTTTCAGTGACTGGGTGGCCAGAACGAGAATTGACATTGAAAATTCCAATGAATGTGTCAAAAAATGTGCAAGATAAAGCAAAAAAAGATAAAACGAAAATTTCTCGTTATTCGTAATCCAGTTGTGGAGGTACTGAAGTAGAAATTTTGCCAAATGTTGAAATTAACAAACAAAGAGTGAATGAATTGAGTCATTTGTATAATTTGATCTCCCTTTCGAGCACATACTCTCCTCTTGAAATGCTTGGCATAGTTTTTCAATTTTCGCCAAATCTTGGTGTACCCGATTACTTGATTGACCTTGGATTGAAACCGGACAAAAAATAACAAAAGCAGAGATTTGATGCAATCAGCATAGGAAGTGCCAACTGCCATTTTGCAGATAATACGATATTTAAAGAAAATACACAAAAAATTATATATTCATATATTTATTTATTTGAAATATATGTATTGTAACTATAAATAATTGTATGACTTATAGCAATGGCAATAAAGATAAACAAAGACTATGGACCCGCTAAAAAAAAAAATATAAACCCCTCTTCTACGTAAAAATTTTGTTCTTCAGTAGTTAGATTTTTTATTTTTTTGCTTTCATGCTCCACACACACTTTTACCATCGTTATCATCAAATGATTATTTATGCAAGACATACTCGTAAACCACATTAATTATACATACAATATCTATCTATAGAATAATTCCTCCCATGGCCACCTACAATATTTGAACTAACGAAACATTATAATTTCATGTGAATTGATAGTAGCATATGCATATTGACATACAGTGCGATTATGGGGGAAAACATTCAGATATTTCGCAGAAATGCGAAAAATTTGCGTCCGAGTTATAGAGAATCAAGAAGAGTGCATAAAATATTGATGTCGTTGTGCATTAAACAAGGGAACAATAAAGTATTTTATGAAAACACATTAAACAGAATATCATTTTTCATTACTTTACATTTATTTTCTACCGTCAATGACACTGTATGTACCCTAAACTGGGTAACGAAAATAAGTTTGCAATTACCCCCCTATGAGGATATAAGAAAGATAAAGAGTACTAAAAATTAGTTTATTTCATCGTATAGGTATCGACCCAGTCTAATGTACCCCCACATATTCGTACTCACACACTATAAATATGTTATGTACACGAGAAGGCGTGTATTTGAATTAATGAATAAAAATAGCAATAGTAATATTGAAATACTCACCTTCCTCATTGGTTTCGGGAAGTGTTGTTACATTTGTTGTAACAACTTCACCACTTCCTAATTGATTATTGGCCCATATTCGAAATTCATATGTGATATTCGGTGCCAGATGATAAACTTCCATTTGTCGCTACAATTGTTATTGTACACCATGGTTGAAGTAATAGTAAAATGTTGTAATAAAATGTATAAAAGTGTTTTTTTTTTGAAATAATCAAATTAAAATAGAAAAAAATAAAAAATACAAATATACCTATAGACATGTACTGCATAAATATACTAGTAGTAGAATTCAAAAAATTTTATTGTAATTCATACCTATATACTCCATCCTACTTCTGCTACTCGTACATTTGATTTCATTGATTTTATAGTTCAATTTAAAATAATTTTGCTTTAATTAGACTTTCATTTACATTACATATTCCTAAGAGACGGTGGTATATAAGTACTAAATATATATACTTGGGGGTACATAATGTACTTTATTTATAGCAATAAAATTTTGCTTGCAACACTGCCACTGCAAATAAATGCAACTTACAATCAATGGTGGTGGACTTTTGTCTTGCATTTCAATCGATTCAATTTAAACTGCGTATTAAGTTGATTTTTCTTTTTATATCTTCTCATTATCGTATTATGTAATTCAACTAAATTTAAACGCAAATAGAAAATAACACTATGTGGCATTGTTTCTGTGTGATGTATGATTTTTGTTACCGGATGAATGTATGTTTTAGGTGTGTAGAGTTTTGGGTTTTTGGGTTCATAAAATTATTATATTTTTTCCAATAGCAAAAAAAAAATTGCTAAATTTTACACTTAAAGAAAATTTTTATTTAAATGAACTCCTCAAGGATTTTACTTCCAAAATCAAAAGTGAAATTGTTTCTTATTAATCAAAATTATGATTAATTAAGTAATCAACTTTGTTGATTAAACGATTAATAGCACATCCCTATTTCAAATAATTTAATTCTGATTAATCGATAAATTTCGTAATTAAATTAATTAACATAAATACGAGCATACTCGTAGATATAGCAAATATTAGGTGTAGTAAAAGGAAATCCAATATTTTTGCAATAAATTGAAGGTTTTATTTATATAATGATTCCAAACGGTTTTTTGTCCAATGTTTAGCTCCTGGCCAATAGAAACAGTGCTTACATGACGGTCAGATTCGACGATTTCCATTATTTTATCGATATTTTGGACAATTGACCATGCACCTTTGACATCAAAATTACCGGAATGGAATCGTTGAAGTCAAAATTGCACGTGATTGGCTATTATAGTATCAGGAAATGATGGATTTCTTTCTACTACACCTAATATATGAAGTACCTATATTCCAACAATATTTATTGAATCTAGTTGAATAATATCTAATGATTTTTGTAATTACAACTCTCAACAAATTATTACTTACGTACATACTTTACGTATATTATATATTACGTACCTACGCACACAATTTAAAATTACACACACAAAAAAATTCAAATTCAAAAATATACACATATACTACCAATACCTACATATTACAGACACCAAAATACTTTATGTTGTTAAATTTGAAATTAATCTAGTGAAATAGTATGCAATAGCACTTACAACATTCGGTGCAATATTTATGGGATCCATACGTATCCATTTATGTTCAAAGGAGCTATTATATGGCATCACTTTGTATGAGACATTGCGATATTCTGCTGTAAAACTACGTATAGGATAGCCACCAGAATTGGTTTTATTGAAACGCCATATGAGAAAACCCAAAATTGTTGAAGCCTTAAAATAGAGCTGTGTTACAGGACCAGGTGGGGTGCGTACTGTTATATTGACTATTTGAAACGCTTGATATTCATATTCCTCAAAATCGTCCGGCGATAGTGTTGACGCTGCACTCAATGTGATGTCACTTTCAATTAATGACGTATTTATAACGATTGCTATCGTTGTTGTGCTTGTTTCTGTTGGCGCTGCTGCTGCTGCTACTGCTACTGATACTGCTGTGGATACATTGGAATGCGGTGAGGTAGTTGAAAACGAAGAATCAGCTTCTGATGGTAAAATGATTTGATATATTGAATGCTACTACTATAAATAATGCTCTTTCTAAGTATGTATTCAATAAATCACCTTTATCGGTAATCGTATAAGTTGCCCGATCATCATGTGGACTTTGTTCCGAAGTAATCATATCGATGTCAGTGTCATAAACAGTGCTGGTATTAACTAGTGTAACTAATTCTGTAGTTTTGCGTGTAGGCACGGAAGCAAAGCATATGTAAACACCACGATCATCAATTGATATATTGGTAAACATGAGAAATTTCCCTGTCTGAATGTACAAATGAAAAGAATGGACATTAACTATAGATCTAAATATTGAATATTTAATGATTATATTGTACTCAAAGTTTAAAAAATTCAATCAAGTATCGTGGATAGTAAACTGTTGTAAATTGTTGTAATTAGTGACGTAGCCATTTTTAGGCTGAAAAACAGCAAAGCTGCAGGTGCCTGCCTGCCTGCCGAGTTATTTAAGACCGGAGGCGATGAGCTGCTCACCAGCATGCACCAGCTCATATGCAGAATATGATCGGATGAAATGATGCCCAATGATTGGAGACTCAGTGTTCTCTGTCCCGTACATAAGAAGGGAGACTTAAACCAACTACCGTGGTTTAAGTCTTCTTAGCATCGCATACAAGGTTCTATCGAGCGTACTGTGTCAAAGATTGAAGCCTATGCTTAACAACCTTGTACCTTATCAATGTGACTTCAGGCCTGGTAAATCTACCACCGACCAGATTTTCATACTGCGCCAAATCCTGGAGAAGACCCAAGAAATCAGATCGACACACCCCCTTTCCAATAAGGAATTACCTGTACACAACAATGTCTGAGTTCGATATTTCTGCGCAGCTCATTCGTCTTTGCAGAATGACACTGTATAACTCCCGTTGTGCAGTGAAAATCGGGAAGGACCTATCTTCAGCAAAAGTGTCTTGCTGTTGGCGTATGCAGATGACATTGACATAGTCGGCATGAATACGTGCGCAGTCAGTGCAGCATTCTCAGGGTTGGAGAGTCGCGTCGTATGGGACTTACGGTGAACGAGGGCAAGACGAAGTACATAGGGTCAATGAACACAGAGTCCTAATGCCTTGGACAGCACGTCACTGTCGATAACTACGCTTTTGAAGTAGTGAAGGACTTTGTCTATCTTGGAACCAGCATTAACCACAGTAATAACGTCAGCCTGGAGATAATGCGAAGGATCACTCTTGCAAACAGGTGCTACTTCGGGTCAAGTAAGCAATTGAGAAGTCCAGCACCCTCTCGAGAGCCGAAAACCACACACTACAAGTCTCTCATCATGCCTTTCCTTACAAATGGCGCAGCAGCTTGTACAATTTCCACCTCAGATGAGAGAATTCTCGGAGCTTTCGTAGAAAAGTTCTACGCAAGATCTTTGGACCTATTTGCGATGGTGGCGAGTATCGAGTAAAGTACAACCACGAGCTGTATAAGCTGTACGCCGACACCGACAGTAAAGCGCATTAAAATTTAGCGGCTGCGCAGGCTAGGCCATATCGAGCGAATGGAAGAACACGCACCGCCTAAGAAGGTGTTATATGCGGAACCCGCTTGTGGATGACGCAGAAGAGTCAGACCTAACCTCCGGTGGAAAGCCCAAGTACTGGAGAACTTGTCAGAGCTTGGTATTTCTAGTTGGCGCTAACTAGCAAGGGAAAGGGCTGGCTGTCGAAGCATACTGGATTCGGTATAAATCGAATGTAATGGCCATATAAGTAAGTAAGTAAGGGTGCCGTAGCTCAATGGTTAATGCTTTGGCCTTCTGATCTGTAGGTCGTGGTTTCAATCACATG
Source organism: Megamerina dolium (assembly GCA_963854835.1). Lineage (NCBI taxonomy): Eukaryota > Metazoa > Arthropoda > Insecta > Diptera > Megamerinidae > Megamerina > Megamerina dolium. The sequence continues at coordinate 51,065,112 of OY978527.1, forward strand.
ACGAAAAGGTTTTTTTTCGAACGGTGCCCACCTCTTGGCAAGCAATTGGCTATACCTCCGGCAGTAAAAATTTGTCATGGAAAAGCTTCTAAAAGAACTCTGTGACAAAGCTTAGGAAAAGTGATATCACAAGAATTCTGCCGTTAGGAACCGGGTTAAATAAGTAGGTCCCTTTTAATATTATCCAAAATTTAACACGCACAACAGTACTGGAAGAGAAGCTCGGCCAAAGAGTCCTTAAGGTCTTATAAGTGCCACATATTTATTTTTCCTCTTTATGTTATGACATTTTAACAATATGACATTTTATGATACATTATAAACACCTTAATTGTATCGAAATATATTGAATAAAATTAATATTTGAATATTACTGGATTTGTGATTTCCACTGTCATAGGCCATATATTTAGTCTCTGATACATTATTGAATTGTAAAACACGTTTCACTCACCTGTACAATAGTGCTATTTTTGTCATCTTCTTTAACCCACATAATGTCACCCTCTGCTACACAGGGTATGCTTACGTTTTTACCTTTATCCGTCACGTAGTCGTTGTATTTTATAGATGACGTTAAAACCGTAAGTACTAAAATGAAACCAAACAAAAAAAGAACATGAATGAGAGTATTAGCCAATTTTATTCTCTTATACAAGTACCTATATATGGATTTATGTATATTTTATCATGTACATACGGGATAATAGATTAAGTCTTTGCAAGTACATTAATGCTTTCCCAAATGGCTTGTATTAAGAAAAAATTATATAATAATTAGATATGTATTCATGTATATAGATCTTTATCCGTAATCATACATACAAAAAGAAACAAGCACAAATGGTTATTGAGAATTTCTCTTGAGGCATATAGTTATATATCATCTTTAAGCTTTAAGTTTATTATGAACTCCATACAATATGAGCAGAATCTGCGACAATGTTGTTTAAAAAGAAATCTATTAAAATTGGCTTATGGATATATGTAATATAGTACTTAGCTATTGAACTTTAACCCATTATAATTAAGTCATTGTGTAGAGGTTGGGTCAATAGGGCTCTGTAAATTGATACAAGGGACACTTTCTTCAGAGAAAAAAAAAACAGTTTGCTCGCCAAGGAGTATCTTTCAAAAACAACGCATTCAAATTTCCAGACACATTTGCCACATAGTTTTAATGTGATAACTGTTTGAAACAGAAGTCCAGGAGAGTTTTCGTAAAAATGGAAAAAACTAAGTTTCATTTGTTCTTTAAATACCAAAAAAAAAAAAAAAACGATCATGCTAACAGAAAAAAACTTCAAATATATTATGGGGACTTTCACCATTAAGGGGTCCACCTGTGTAAAATTTTCGAAAAATCGATTTTTTTTTTTACATTTTTCGCATCTTTAACGAGAGCTTCTACAGGATGAGGAAGGGGAAGTTTATGGTCCTGGTATTGCAGATTAAATGTAAGTCTATAATACAAAGTTTTGTTGTGTTTCCAAACTTTGAAAGCGTTTTTCTCGAAACCATATTTTTGAAAATTCCCGAAAAAGCGTTCGAAATACCGCGCTCACACAGGTGGACCCCCTTAATTTGACTCATTCAACACTTGTTTACTCAATTTGGGTGGGGTCGTGCAGGCACAAGTAACGCCGAACGTTTTGGTCACCCAATTAAGGTCACCGCATTCAAAATAATCTATAAAAACCACGGTATGCTATTGGTGCACGAACTTTAAGAGGCTACAGACTACCAAAGATTGGTTGAGAGGGTGGACTTCTCGTGTTGAATCGAAGAAGGCCAATGCGGATCTGTCAGCCAGCATGGTCATAACAGTTTTTTGAGCTGCGCGTGGTGTCTTTCACAACGATTACCTTGAAAACGGTAGAGCTGGCAAATAGTATGCAGAACTGTTGGATCAATTTAATGTCGATTTGAAGCCAAAACGATCATATTTGGAAATACCTGGGCATCGCCATTATATAATTGACTAAACTTTTCTTGGAATCGACTTCTGTTATATTCAATATTAATTAATTCGAAATATCTTTTTAATGTGACACAGTATTTGTGGGGGTGGAATTATTTTAATTTAGAGTAAAAGGCCTATACCCATATCGTAAATCTTAATACAAATAACGTAAAAGTCCACAGAAAATAAAAAACATATATATCCCCTTGAAATATGCAATTTATTTATGCATTCTTTTATACTTTGCTCATAAATATAACTCTAGCTTTTATCACAATCATCGCTATCATCAGACTCTAAGTTAGACGTGATGTGCACATTTGCCTCCATTATTGGCCCTACTGCTCTCTCTTCAAATTCAAATTTTACTTTCACTTTGCCTTGGGTAAGTTTCTTTCAGATAAATTCTTTAGTCTGAGAAAACCCCAGTGAAATTTTCCGGCAAATAATTTTCTAGAACATTTTAACCTTCTAGCGACCTCCCAAATGCCACTTTATTCAGACAATCCAAAAAAGGGGTCAAAACGACCTCGACAAAACAATATATTTCGCTGCGGTATGAATTTTAACCCTTTTTTCCACATATCCTAAAAATTCCAAATTTAATACGACGATTAAAAAAAATATTTGCATTTGAATGCAAAAAGATTTGGAGGTTTTACCAGTATATGGCTCTAGAACTTTCATTATGAGTTGGAATCATTCCGGCCCCAAGACAATAACCCTGAAATTGTGTCACAGTGTTATTTTCAAGGAAAATTTTGGTTGTTTATGGCAATTATACTAGATAGAATCAAATGCAACTGCACTTATTGATTTAAAAATTAAACATTTCTATACAATTGTAAGCTAATTTCAGAACTATATGCATACAGTTTATACATTTCATAAATTAATTGTACTCATTTTTTATACTTATGGTCATTTCGCAGATAAAGGCAATCAACACTAAAAAACGAACTTTTATATTTCATATTGTAGAACAAAAAGTTGAAATATTATATAATCAGATAAAAGCATATAGGTGTATATTTCATCAAATCCGAATTGCTTAATAGTTTAATAATTTGATTAAATTTGTCTTGGCTTTACTTCATATTTAATGGTTATGATTCTCGCATTCATAACCCAGCGAATGCCCATATGTACTTGATGGTAAATGATGATAAATTAATTATTATAATGGTACCACAGAGTATTGAGTTGGGTAATTTGTCAATATACAGTGTTTACAACAAGCGTGTGGTCGACATGAAATTTTCAAAAATTCTCACATCCTAAAAATTTGTGTCTTAATTCGCCCATTCAATCACCAATATTTTGAGTAGGCACAAAGGACGTTGATCTAACCCCAACAGCCTCAAGATGATAGTCCGATAGTTGCCAATAAATGGCAACAATGTATAAATGAATTTTATTTTTAAATTGGGATAAATATATTTCCGCTCGCATTGAAAACATCGCAACACAGTGTCCACTGTATTGCAATTTTAATTAAATATAACAACAATGTTCCCTCTTATAGGTATTCATTTGTGTGTTGAAGGTCGACAAGTCGAAGGTGTAAACATGCATTCGGGTTATTTTCAACGTATAGATTTGGTAAATTTATATCATCGTATACTTGGCCTAACATATAGTTCAAAGAGTAAATTTGTCGAGAAAATACTTATGCTATATGCTGTGCTCATTTTGGCCGTACAATTGAATCAGGCAAAGATTTTTATCATTGAAATGCGTGAGAGAACACTTGACAAATCGGAGACACTGGTAATACTCGATGAAGTATTAATTTTCGGCTATAAAGTCCTGCATATGCTAATTGTTTTGGAATCGTTAATTAATCGATCAAATGAAATTGAAATTCAACGTATTCTCATCGATATTGATGATGATCTGCAAAGAAAATTGTATACACAATCAGGCGACATCAATCAACAAGAGTGCACTCTATTGAAGAACGCTGGATATTTAGCCCATACCCTAGTGGATATAACGTGGAATTTCATTTCATATATATTTGTAATTTATCATGATATTTCAAGTTTATTAGATTATTCGCGTTTTCTCTTAACATTGCAAGCAGTTAGAGTACGATTTTTACAATATGCTTTGTTTGCGGCACAAATCGATCGAAAATTGCAATCACTCGAAAATGCAATCAAAGCAAATTTAATTGAAACGGAAATTAAAGAAACGGCTATTAACATCACCGTCACTGCCTGTGCTTGTGCTTGTGTTGACTGCAGTGCCATTGTTAATGGCCAACAACAACAACAACAACAACAACAGCAGCAGCAGTCGCGCCAATCAACATTTTCATGGAAAGAGCAAGAACGGTGGCATAATAGCGCACAATCCACCATATGCATGGGTGAGATGAGACTGTACTTGATTGAACGTGTCCAAGTGATGAAATCAATTTATTTGCGAATTACATTAATTTTACGAAATATGAGACAATTATTTGGCACAACCATGGTGCTGATGAATCTATTATGCGTTGTCGAATTTGCATGCATGTGCTACAATGTCATTTTAGCCGTTGATTCTGGTACATTACATTGGATCTTCATGGTCAATGGTATATTTATAATTATACCAAATATCATTCGAATTGTGAGTGTATTTTGGATATGCGAAGTATGCGCGAGAAGAGTAAGAATGAGATTGTGACGTGGCGTATAAGTATATATGTAATTTCTGAACGGTTACTTGCATTTACAGGGTGCACGCATATTAACACTATTAAATGTTGCCAAACATACAAAATTGAGGCATTATAATTTACTATTGGATGATTTCTCATTGCAAATAATACAAAATTCTATCGAATTTAGTGCTGGTGGATTTTACAACATCAACATAAGAACACTAGCAAATGTATGTAATTAATATATTATTATGCCAAATTATATTCTATTACATATAATTTCATTTCAGATGTGTCTACTTATATTTGAATTTCTTATTATTGTATTACAGTTTGCATCATTAACGGAGAAATTTACAGCAGCACTTTAGAATTGTATTGTATTATTTCTTTTGTATATAGTGATGATGATGATGATGTCACAATCAAAGCTATTGTGCAAAATAAATTAATTACATATTCAAAAACTAATTTATTGCATACATACTCTCATTCCACAAATCCGTTTGTGGCTTCCGATAACCTTCATCCTTTTATTATTGTATACCTCTTGGTTATGTGTACACGAGTGTGTTTATGTACGGCTGTGTGTAGGTAAGTATATGTATGCGCCACGTGCTGCAACTACTTTTTCATATGTTTCGCATAAATTTCAGTTATCAGCTATAGAAATCGTGAAACACATTCAAATAAATAGTTTCTCTGCACGCAGTCCTAAACGAGTTATAAAGGGTGTACTTTAATGTTACTGGTCAGATGCTCAGATTAAGAAAAAAAAAATCAAATATATGTGGAGTGTTTAACTTCAGTAACATCAACACTTAAATACCCACCACCATGACAGATAGTCATATTTTCGAAAAAATAGAGTACTTATACTGCAGGTATTCGTGCCTTCCATCCGATATCATCCTTTTTCGAACTTACTCTCACATTGACAAAATAATTGTATATGTTCGTATGCAAAGTTCAGTTGGGAGCATACGTTTGCGACCTGGCAGGCCGAGAGTAGCTGCAGATGGACGAAATCCATGTTACCTAACATATCGGGTAAATGGTCGCATTTCCTCCTATCTCTAGGTAGAGGTGATTGCAGAATGCTAGCCGGCTTGGTAACAGGCCACTTTCTATGGGCAAAGCACATGGAAAAGGTAGGACTAGGAGGCATTGCATTTTACCCAGCCTGTGAAGAAGAAGATGAGACGTCGGACCACTTTTTTTGTGACCTTACGCTGGAATCAGGTTTGAGGTCTTTGGCACTGACGTGCTGAGAACCGAAACTGTTGGGTCTTTAGCACCACAGAATCCACTCCGATTTCCTTGGAGAACGGGTAGATTTAAAACACAATAAAATGAACCTCGAGCGCAGTACAATGGACCAATAAATGTCTAAGTGCATGGCTTGATTTCTTATTGTTAAAAAAAAAAATGCATTTATATGAGAGGTAGATGTGAATTTTATTTGATTACTTCCATTTACGGAAGGTAGGTGTAATTTTCAGGCGATTGCGCCCATTTTCTAATACGTCCTTTCTGCGATCACACCAACTTTTTATATTAAGTTTTAGTTTGATGGCTTTATATTGCGAAAACATAAATTCAACAACATACATTTGTATGGAAGGTAGGGGTGGTTTTCATCCCATCACGCCCATTGTCTCATATATTAATTCCGTGGCAGGAAGAAAATACGAAGTTCTAGTTCGAAAGCTTTTTATTTTCACTTGTAAAGTGCGAAATCTCACTTTCAACAGCATACTTTTGTATGGAAGGTAGGCGTGGTTTTCTTTCGATTTCGCCCATTCATGAACTCATCCATTTATTGGTGAATGGAAATACGATGCACTAATTTTCAGCTCGATCGCTCTATAACAACGACAGTTATTAGTCGCCACTTTCAGCTAAACGCATCTCATTTACTATTTTTCTTTTTCAATTTCAGTTTTTCAAAAAAAAAAAAAAATTATTTTTTTAAATAAATATATTTTTCCTGAAAAAAACCTAATGAGATGCGTTAGAGTGTTGAAATGCATCGGTTGCGCTGGTTCGACCATAATTAGCAAATGAAGAAGCACGCTACATCACAAATCACTTTATTTCATTTTAATATTCGAAATAGCTAACAAAAAACACCCTTTATGTAAATATTGTGCGCTACCCTTTTCCGTTAAATACTATTTACGTATAAGTAACCACGCTGAAAGAAAATTTCAATTCCATGCGCTCTATTTTGTGCTAAATACAATATTACAATTATGACTACAATTCAGTTTTGAAGAGATTTAAGGGTTTGTATGTTTTAATTGTTACCATAAGAAAATAATATTGAATACTTAAATAATTTGAATGTAGAATGTAGCGCAAATGAAGCGAAATGAAGTAAAGCCAATCCCAGAATATGCAATGATGAATCCCGGTAATTTTCGGAATTTACAAAACTACAAGATTTAAAAAAAATGCATGTGAAATAATTTTATGTCAAGATTGGGAGATGATATTTAAAACCATTTGTTTCTTTTGAAGATCATATTTTCAAATAATTTTAAGTAATAAGTGATTTTATTTTACGAAATTACTTGTATTAATATCGTAGTATACGTAAATTCACTCATTCTCAAATCTCTCATAATGCCTGTTCTTACATATGGCGCCGAAGCTTGAACAAAGTGAAGCTTGAAGCTTGAAGTTTCGAGGCTTCAGCTAGCGAAGAAAAGAGATAGCTGGCAAAACTTGCTAAATTTGATCTAAATGGATTTTCGGTTGTAGTGGTTACATAAGCAAGTAAGTAAGTAATCCATTAAAATTAATTAAATTTTCATTTCCTTCAACGGTTCGAGACTATTACCTTTGTTTCTTGAATTTAACCGCATTTAAAGCAATGAAAACTTATTGTTACGTACTATGATGTTTATTATTTCAGTTTTACAAACGACTTTGTTAATCCCTTAGATTTTGATTATTATTTAAGTGCATTAATTCTTTAATAATCTTTAAAGCATTTTTAAAGATTTTATAATATCGCAGTTATAACCCAAAATCACAGAATTGCTTTTGAAAATCCTAAAAAAAAATCCAGAATCAGCAAAAAGTCGAAAAATTCGAAACCCTAATGTAAAATATATATATACTCGTGTATTTATTGATAGTTAAATCGTTTTTGTGGAAAAAACTTCATACAAATTTTTAACACATTTTAAATTTAATCTATGCGTTTTCTTTGTTGTATTCGCATTATTTTCTATTCTATTTTCGGATATTTTATTTCGATTAAAATGACTTTATTTTTATTACAATTTTTTCATTTCACGTTTTTTTAAGTTTTACATATGCAATTGTATAAACGTTATTACACAATGAAATTCAATATACCACATATGTGTTATGTTATAGGTACTATACGTTTTTTTTTTTTTTTTGTTTTTGAACTTTAGTACGCATTACAATCGATTCTTATTAATACACTAAATTATAGGTTAACTAAGATTGTAGGTCTACTCGAGTATAAAACTAAACTTTGTTAAGGAAATTTTCATACAAATCGTTAAAGCCCAATTTCTTGGTCACTTTTGTCATTTAATATTAAATGACATTTAATCATATTCGATTTACTATTAAAAAAACCACCGATTCTGGGTCACTTGTGTCATTTTATAATCAGTTTTTTCAACAGATACTCGATTTTTATTCTTTTGGATCATCTAAAAACTACAGATTTAGATCCCTTCGAAATTTTATGCATTCATTCATGATCACTCTTGAAAAGATGGATTGTCATCTATTTCTAGAACAACAAAAATTCCAATTTCCAATTTTCATCGATAAATCTCATAAAATATTAATAAAGTTTTCATTTATCCACACACACACACACACACACCTACACACATACAAAGAAATATGAACACACACATTTTATAAATAGAATAAAGTAGACTTTTGTGCAAACTGCACCTACACCACAACGCCCTAGCAAATATTGGGTGGTAGATAAAGTTCAGTAACAAATCGTCATTAGATGGATCTATAATGTAACATCTCTGTTAATGATAATTGCAATTGACTATAGCTTGTTTGAAAGGTGACATTATTTTCTAAAAGACTATTAAAATTGCATTATTCTATGAAAAGTTATCTACGCTGAAAAAATTTATGAAGTTTACGGAGAAGATGTTGTAACTAGGAACACAGCATCGAAGTGGTTTGCTTGTTTTCGATCTGATAATTTTGATGTTCAAGATGCACCTCGCTTTGGTCAACCAATCACTGAAAAAGTCGATGAAATCATGGAAAAAATTGAGCAAGACCGGCATATAAGCAGCACGAACGTTGCTTCACCAAATATATAGTTATCAACCATTTGAATAAAGCTGAATACACAAAGAAGCTCGACGTTTCGGTGCCACAAGAATTAACAGTGAAAAATTTAATGGACCGAATTTCCATTTGCGATTCACTGCTAAAACAAAACGAAATCGAACCAGCGAATGATAACGGACGATGAATAGTGGATCACGTACAACAATAATGTAGGAAAAAGATCGTGGACGAAGCGAGGTGAAACATTGGCAAAGCCAGGATTGACACCAAGAAAGGTAATGGTGTGTGTCTGGTGAGATTGGAAGGGAATTGTTCATTACGAGCTTCTACAACCCGGTCAAATGATTGATTGTAATCTCTACTGTCAATATTTATCGAAATTGAAGCAAACAATTTCATTAAAAGGTGTTCCATTATGACAATACCAGACCACACACATATTTGCGGACCCGGTAGAAACTGAAAGAGCTTGGCTGGGACGTTTTGATGCAACCCTACAGAACTCTCTCTCTCTCTAAATGGTGTAAATTTAAATTCCATAGAGACCTACAAACGTACTTCATCAGTTTTTCGATTAGAAATACCAGAAGTTCTATATAGAAATGGAATAATGGCTTTCCCCCCCAAAATGGCAGAAGGCTATCGATCAAAACGGCACATATTTGGTTTAATAAAAGCTCGTTTCAATTATAAAAAAAAAAAGTATTTCAATTTTGGTCAAATTTGTAACCGAACATTTTCAACCACCCACTATTTAACATTATCATTTTGTTCAAAGTACAACATGTTCTATTATTTATTTATTATTCTGTCTGATTATTAAAATCAATTATAAATAAGAAATTTATAATTTATTACTATGATGAGCTTTCTGTTTATTTGCTGTTAAGAAATTTTACCCATTCTAATGTACATAGTATCATACAATAAAGTCATATATGAGTAAAGTAGTTTTCATTTTTTTTTTTTATTCCATATGCGATTAAATTTGATCGATATTTTTCTTCAATATATTCAAACTATTTATACTTATTATAAGTACGAGTATGATGTGTATGGTATGTATTTATTTGTAAGTACGCCCTCAGTATTTCTATTATTCTTGTTGTGATATTGTAAAACTATCAATGCTTGCTATTCATATTATATCCATTCATATTATACATCAAACCTACAACGAATTTGCACAAATGAGACGTAAAACTATCAGTGACCCTGACGTCAATTTCAATGACGCGTATACTAAAATACATACATACATGAAAGTTATATCGGCAAGCCATCTATCATTTACTCACACATTTACATATACCTATTAGTGTATACATATTTACACCATTCACCATTCTTATAGTTGTATTTAACTATGTAGAATGTAGTATAAATAAAAGTAAAAGAAGTCCTAGTAAATATTAAATGTAAAAGGCCATAAAAAGAGCTATACATAATTCGTACATATGGCTATTTGAATTAATGTTGAGAAAATTTTTGGAATGTTGGTTGATTTTGTAATTGGTTCTTATTAATTTCGCAAAAAAAAAAAAATGTACGGAATTACATTTTCCACATTATTTCGAACATTTCTGCAATTATGTCAAAATGTAATTGTAAAAATAAAGTGACCAGACGTTCGAGGTTTAAAGGGACGGATTGTCAATTTTTGACCATTTGCTCCGGATTTGGAAAAATATTTAAAAAAGAACCTAAAACAAATAAGAGTAATATATTATTGTATTATTTTTCGGCATGTATATAATATTGTGGACTGAAATATTTGAAAGTATTTATAACTTTAATTGGGTATTATTGAAAAGAGTTCCACATTGACAGAGTATTGAAAGCATAATGACAATCGGCTTTTTTATAGACATTTACATTAAAAATATGTACGATTAGTTGATACTAAATTTAATATGATCTTCTTCTTCTTCAATAATTTTTTTTTTTTACATAGGAAATAAAAATGCGCCATTATAGTTTGTTTGCTTGTTAAAGAATGTAACTTAAAAAAAAAAAAATTGAAGAATGGAGTATAAATTTTATAACATACACGGAAGAAGAACTTCCAACGGATTGTATAATGAAGAGTGTTCAACATGTGTTTTGTATTCCACGAACAAACGCCTTAATTGAACTGATTTTTCTCCAATTACTAAATACTAGACTGTAGAGAAAACTTGTTTACAAGACAGAACCTTCTATGTCAAACAAAACTTCAAATTTCATTAGGTTAGGTTATGTGGCTGCCCTCTCTCTGAGAGGACACACTTAGGCCAGAAAGGCCCATTGTGATACCACTGAGCTTCTCTTCCAATACTGTTGTGCGTGTTAAATTTGGACAGAATTAGAACGGACCTACTTATATTAGGCGGTTCCGAATAGCAGAACCCTTGTGACATCACTTTAATTTAGTTTTGTCACAGAACTCTTTTAATAAGCATTTTTTTGCAAATTGTTACTGCCGGAAAAATTGCCAATTCTTGCCGGCAGGTGGAGAATTTTCGTTAAAAAATTATTATATAAATTAACAAAAAAAAAAAATTAATTAAAAATTATATAAAGCTTATAATTAAGTGCCGGATTAAGAAAAAAAAAATACCTGGTTACCTAAATCTAAATATATCAGGCTTATGCTGAACAAATTTCTCCTGGAATTTTTCACTTGTCAGCAATACAACTTAGATTGCTGACAAGTGAAAATATTCATACGAAAATTTGTTCAAGATAAACTGGAATATGTAGTCAAAACGAAGTGAAACAATCGTTGTGTTTGATGCAAGCAAACGAAATTAAGAAATATTTCGACCCAAAGTGTGACGGTAACAGTCCAAATTTCGGTCGGATTTTCATCTTCACCCTCAGGTTTCTTTCTAACGTCAAAAAACCTACAAAAATAGCGGACAATTTTTGCTTTTTAAATTCTTACAATCATACTCATGCATATCCTGAACAAATTTTCGCATAAGTATTTTCACTTTTCAGCAACCTAAAATGCATTGCCGACAAGTGAAAACTTTAACGCGAAAATTTGCTCAGGATAAGCCTGACAATTTCTTATTGTGGGATTATTATTGCATTGTGTGATGGTTCAGCATCGAAGTGCAAAGGTGCCTTGTAACGCCAGATACTATTTCTCAAACGATCGAAAAGAGTTCTCCATCCGGAAGGTATTCGGTATGGATAATACGACGATAGTCAATGAAAACAGTCGCCATGACTGTGATTTTTGATCGACTTTGATGTAGTCTTTTGGCTCATTCAAGCATGCCATCAGCAAAATATTCATCAAAAAAGAAATAACAATCTACAATAAAAGCATGTTTCAAAGAAATAAGAAATCAATTTCCGTATTAAATTTTCTACATGGACAATTTCAATTACTAACCAGATCATTTACTTATAATACACAAATATTATGAGCAAATCAATTTTTTTTATGACTTTCAACAATCACAAAATGCATAAAATACACTGTTAATATTCATTGCGTAGATGTAAATGAAGTATGACAATTTTACAAAACACAAAAATAAATATTATTATTTTTGAATGGTACAATAAATATTTAGAACAATAACAACAACAATTTTCTAAATATTTATATATGTACGAGTAGTATATACAACAATAAGCATGAATATTCTAGACTATTAAATAGTTATATAGGTAGATATTAGGTAGATTTGTATTATTTACCAGTATCATTGTCATACAATCAATACCAGACATGAAAAGAGTACAATTCTTTAGAATAAAACCATTAATTAGTGGAAATTCATACAATTGAATTTTAGAACATTTTAAATTATATAGATAAGTATGTAATTGCATTTTCTTGTTGTTGTTGTTGTTGTTGTTGTTGTTGTTGTTGTTAAATTCCTATAGTTATAACAAAAGTTTTAGTAAACAACGCCTTTTACTAATTTCGCAATAACATGCAACATTAGCCAGTACTTATCTATTGTATTGATGAATATAAATTTAACATTTGTATTCTTTTATTTCTTTGTTACATAGGGTGTTGTTATAGGTAGTGATAAATTAAAAAATAAAATTTTAAAAATTCAAAATTGTTATTTTTATTCGAGAATTCTTCAATATTTTTTAAGTCCTACAATATAACGGTTCAAGTTTCCCAACCTTTTCAGGTAGATTGGTATTAGTATAGTTAATATAACTAATTTATCGTTGGCTTTCAGTTAGCCAACTGTTGATGGTTTGTTGACTAACATATCCCTACAAGGAATAGTCCAGCGGCGTTGTGCAACCTTGTAGGCCAATTAATAGGGTTAAGTCGTGAAATACTCTTTTTATTGTACTTCTTTTTTCCAACCAATTGATGGATTCATGCGATTCATGGGCTATTTCTTCATCCATTTTGAAACACTAGATCTAAAATTTCTTAAAATTTTTCAAACAAAAGCTAATTTCTATGCGTTTCACGAATTCGACATGGGTTTTCAAATTTGAAATTTTGAATAATCTTAATCGCTTTCAGATAAAATAAAATAAATGAAAATTTGAAAAGTTAAGCTTTCCACCGAGGCATAAATACCCTACGCCATGACAGGTAGGGATGGTTTTCATCTGGTAGCATCGATACTCAAAGCAAAACCTATCACATGTGAGGTATTGGTAGTTTTAATCCGATTTTGTCCATTTTCGAACTTGTGCATTAACTAGCAAATACAGGGTGATTTTTGAGCAACTTTCCTTTTTGCCAACACTGTTTTTGACAGCTCAGCTGTTTTCGTGAAACATGTTACTGTCAATCATGTTCAGTTTGGTCTATAATTTAACCATGAATCGACTAACAAACGAACAACGCTTGCAGATTATTGAATTTTATTATCAAAATTTATGCACGGTTCATTCATTCATTGATATTATGGTCAGTTTGGGAGACCTTCTGAGGCGGCTATTCGGAATTATGTGACTAAATTTCGCACCTAATTTACATTATTGGATATTAAACCACCAATACGCATACTTAGAGTGCGGACAGAGGAAAATATCGCAGCTGTATCCGCCAGTGTTTTTGATGACCGTGAATTCTCGATTTATTCGTGAGTTGAGGCGCATTTAAGGCCCAGCCGCGGTCAATATTTACATGAAATCATCTTTAAACATTGAATTATATAGATCGTTCTATCGACTTAAATAAAGATTTTATACATTTCTCTAAATTTTCTGTTTTTTTTTTATCAAATCCGAATGCTCTTAAAAAATCACCCTGTACAATCGTATGCACCGAGTTTCAACTTGATAATTTTCCAATTACGCCCATTTTCTATTCATTTCTATCCTTTATGTAATCAGACTAACTTTACATACCAAGTTTTAGTTCGCACACACATTCAGCCAAATTTTTTTTGTATGGGCGGTATGCGTGATTTTCACCATTTACGAACTCATACAGTCGTTGGTGAAAATAATGTTATGTAGCAATTTTCAGATCGATGGCTCTATAACTAAGGTAGTTATCATACAAGTACATAGGCAAACAAACATACAAAAATGCTAAAAATCGCCTCAAATCGTGATTGTTAGCGATAATATAAATATTTTTCATATCTGCCACATCACCTTCTGAGCGTTGACTATTTGAGAGTAGAGTATGAGTATAAAAATATCAATCTAACTTGACAGCTTGCCAGATTATCCTTGCCGGAAAGTCTTTCACTCCAAACAAACAATCAAAAACACCCTTTAGTATTATTTTTGTGTATGTTTGCGAATGTGTGTATGTGTGTGTGCTGGGGTTATTAATCATTAATCTTCGACAACATTTTATTGCTTCACGTACACGTTGGAAATGGTAAAGCAAATTATGTTTTACATTATTTGTGTTGTTATAGGAATTCTCTATTTTAATGAGCAAATTTATATGCAAACACACAGAGTCGTGTATTGAAAAGAAGTTTTTTTTATTTATGTAGCTTTTGACAATAGCTATATATGGGTCTTTCAAAAGCTATGTTCGAACTATGACAGAATATTATTCTGATATTTCATGTGACAGCGTTGTCAATCATTTATATTTTTTTACTGTTATAAGTGATTCAACAACGAGTTGAAATTTTACTTTAAAAATTCATTTTCTGTGTAACCTCAACCAGTAGAATTATACAAAAAATCTTAACCCTGAATGCAAGTATGGAAATAAATGAAAAATACGTATACGCCATGCTACCGGATTCAAATTTTAAATACGAGGGCGGATTGATAAAAAAGCTACCTAAGTACGAAAAAGGCAGCACAAACACAACAACATTTTTTTTTTGAAATTGCGATCTGTCAAACGTCAGATGTTAAAATTTCACCCAAATTCATCAATTAGTTTATTTGTTGTAGCCGTTTGAAGTAACCAACTTTTGTGTTTCTTGAAAAATGGCGAAAAAGTGAATTTCGTGCAGTGATTAAACACTATTATTTGAAAGGGAAAATGGCGAAAGAGACAAAAGAAAAGCTCGATGAACATTACGGTGAGTCTGCTCCGTCAGATTACATGGTAAAATATTTGATTGCTGAATTTAAACGCGGCCGAACAAGCACTGCAACAATACCATCAACAGGAAGGCCAAAAGAGGTGGTTACTGAAGAAAATATCAAGAAAATCCTCGATATCGGTTTGAATGATCACCGAGTCAAGTTGCGTAAGATTGTTGAAATGGTAAACATCTCATATGAACGTGTGCTCAACATTTTGCATGAACATTTGCATATGAAAAAGCTATCGGCAAGATGGGTGCCGCGTTTACTCAGTGTCGAACAAAAACGAGTTCGAGAGACCACTTCACAGCGGTGTTTGGACATGATTAAGCGTAATCCTGTTGATTTTTGGCGTCGATTAATAACTGCTGATGAAACGTGGGTCCACCGCTACACACCTGAAACCAAAAATCAATCGAAACAATGGATGGAAGCTGGTGGAAGTGCTCCGAAGAAGGCAGTGAAATCGGCTGGCAAGGTTATGGCCTCTGTATGCACTGGGATGCACTCGGAAAATTGCTTTTCGATTATCTTGAAAAAGGATCCACAATCACAGGAAAGTATCATCGTGCATTATTGGATCAATTGAATAATGCAATCAAGAAAAAACGACCAAATTTAAAGAAGAAAAAAATGCTCTTTCTTCAAGACAACGCACCGGTTCACACAGCATTAGATACGATGCTAAAATTACGTGAAATACACTTCGAATTGGGTGATCATCCAGATCCAGATAGTCCAGATTTAGCTCCTAGTGTCTTTTTCCTGTTTCCCAACTTGAAAAAATGGCTCGCAGGAAAAAGATTCAGCTCAAACGAAGAAATGATTACCGAAACTAACGCGTATTTTGAGGGGTTCCCGAAATTGAATTATTCAGATGGTATAAAAAAGTTGGAATAACGTCTTACTAAGTGTGTCGAAGTAAAAGGAGACTATGTTGAGAAATAAATGGTTTTTGAAAAAAAAAAAATGTTTTTTTCCTACTTAGGTTGCTTCATTATCAATCCGCCCTCGTACCTACTTTTTTGATTACGCTTTTTTTTCGGCAAAAATTCTATGCAAACTAAATTAAGCAACAGTTACGTAATTTGAATATATATATACATATATACATATGTAAATAAGCGTGTATAACCAAAATTACTTAACAGAACGAGTAAGAGAACCATCATCTTGACACATTCTTTTAATACGCTCAAATCAGTGTAGGTAGGTACAACTGAAATAAAATAATAAAAATAATAAAAAATACAAAGGTATTGTATAACACAAACATTTTATTCTTCGGTTGAAAGTAATGTATGCATAAATGGTTAAATGTTGTTAATTTCTAAAATAAACAGCTACATCAACCAACAAAAATAAGTAGGTACAGCGAAGGCCAATTTGGTGTGAAAGACAAAAAGAACATGATGTGATGAAATTACCACACCAACATTTTTATATAAATATATGTATGTTTTTTTTTTTGTGTTCCAGAGAATATAAAAAGAGGCTAAATACCGTAAAATACATATACATACATACCACACCACTATGCAGAATAGAATAAATTATTTTGTACCTTAATGCACAAGCATACATACCTACTACTTATACACTCACATTCACAAGTGCAGATGGTATAATGTGGCCAAGTAATTTCAACATGTATACACATAAATAGAGTACATGTGTACCTATGTACATATCTATTTATTTACATATACCATATCTAGCTATTAATGCATCTGAAATGTACTCTTGTATACATGTTTCAAAAAAGAGAGAAACAAATAGTGACAAGAGTTACTTTCAGTCTTCCTACTCTGATACACATTTGCTGAATGCTATTCAGTAAACAAATAATGCAGAATGTACATACTTCAGAGTGATTTTATACTCAAAAATGAGTAATAATATAGGGTTTAATGTCCTTGATTTATCCATACAATCGTTGATAAAACTACAGTTCTCTTGTTAATTAAAATGCAGGTGTGCTTTGATATTTTAGTTTGCTAAAGCAGTGGTTTTAATTAGAGATACATGTATATCTGTATTTGATAAATTATCTATTACATGTAGTATTTACTAACAAATGGCATCAAATAAATTGTCTAAAATCAAGAAATCATCTAAAAAAGACGCTGAACTTGTTTTTTGTAATATTATTTATTAATTTTCTTCTGAAGCCACTTACAATACGTTGTTGTTATTATAACAAGAAATTTTTTTTTGGACCACTTAAAGGGGGCTTTACTTTTGTCGCCCCGAAAGCAAGTTAAAGTGAACCCTTCATGTTCTTCAAACATTTTGAATAAACTTTTATACAAATTTCTATAATTATTGTATTTGTGGTTAGAAAAGTCGTGTTAATTTTACCATAACTGCAGATAATTTGACAAACAATGAAAATCCTGGAAACTGTTTTTTGGTCTAAAATTTTTCATTCACATTTCCTTACGAATCGTTAGTGTAAAATTTCTGACCAGAAAGTTGTGAAAAGTTGGCCTAGCATACCTTTCGTCATCCTTAATGTAAAAATAAATAAATAAATGTGTGGCACTTAAAGCCCCGAAGGACTCTTTGGCTGAGCTTTTCCTCCATTACTGGTGTGCGTGTTAAATTTTAGACAGTATTAGAGGAACCTACTTATTTAACCCGGTTCCTAACGGCAAAACTCTTGCGACATTACTTTTTCGGAGCTTTGTCATAGAGTTCTTTTAGAAGCTTTTTCATCCTTAATGTAGTAATTTGAAAAAATCAATTTTTAATTGTTTTGCACGTTAACCTCTACTCCATGGTATTCATTCCTATCTGGATCATTTTAAATGTTGAAAATCTGCAAAGCAGTCTTGGATTGGCACACCAAAATACCCTGAACATTATAATTTGTGTAATTTTTCTTACTGAAATTTTTATTCAACCTAACAATATTTTTGTTCGTTTCTTTTTAGTCACAGACTCCCTTTGTGAAATCAGAAGCTATAATCTAATTAACTATTAAGTCTGCTTTAATATTATTTATAACTTTCGAGATAGTCTTCGGGATAACTTTGAGATCCTATGCAATTTTCTATAAGTCTAGTAAGAAAGCTTCTCTCAACATATCGCTTTCAATTTTCTTACTCCCAACAAATCTTAACAAAGCATTTAGAGGGGAAAGTATAATAAATAAAGTTTTTGCTTGTTTTGCGGCATATGGACGTTATGAAGTATTTCAAAGAGAAATCAAGACAAAACAATTGTCGAGATTCGTTTCAACCTAAAGTGCTAAAAATTTACTTTACTATGCGAATTTCGTACCAAGATGAAATAAAATATTGACAGTATGCGGAATTTTATGCAAATTTATAAATACATCAGCAGCAGAATTAGTGTACAAACGTCTTTATAGATATTAATGACGTAAGAAGGCAGATAAATTGATCATGTTAAACATAATATAAATAAACATCAAGAAGAGAAGCTTAGCCCAAGAGCCCTTCGAGGCTTATAAGTGCCATATATTAATTTTTTATGTTTTTTAAATTCCCACTTTCTAAATAATTATTTAATGGAAAGTGCATTGTGAAGCATTTTTATAGAATGTGATAAGCGAAAAGGAAAGCTGAGGAGTCTGCAGCATGCTTTTGATTTATAGTATGTGCTCTTTACATGAATTTTCTACACTCCGACTTTATAAATCTAATTGAAACTCTAAGAATATTTCATTACATTGCATTTACATTACACACCCTAATGGGTTCTTTCTGTTGCGCTTATAAATAACCTATTTTTGCCACATTATGCGCCATTACACCCTTTATTATTTGTTTATTTAAACATTATTCGTTAAAATGCTGTTATCTTTAGCCTTTTTTTATTTACATATTTTCATTGCATGTTGTAAACATGTAAGTATAAAATAAATTCTATGGAAAACACAAACAATCAAAAAATTGCATTTATGTAAAAATATTAATGAATATGGTTAAAGGTAAAAGAAAACAATATCGCAAATAATGCTTATACAAATATGAATACATTAAAGAAAACAAAAAAAAAAAGAAAACAAATACTTGTTTACAAATAAAACCTGAAATCACAACATACTTATTGCGTTTTAAAATATATTTCGAAAATAAAACCTTGTTACAAAAGCACTTTACAGCAAAATAAAATGTATTTTTCTCTTTGCGTTTTAACTGTGACCTTCCGATTCACAATATAGATATACTTTATGAGCCTCACTATCATACAACTGAACTAACCGCTGCACAAAGAAACAACATTAAAAAAAGTTGAATATTAATTTTATGAAAAGCCAGCTTTATTCTTTTAGCTTTCTCTATTTCCTCTCTTCTTTTGTATATTATATAATATTACTTGCCATTTGTCCATATATATTACATTCATGCATATATATGTACAATATAAGCATATATTTAAAGGATTCTGTAAAGAACGGTGCACTAAAGCTTTAAAAAACACAACAAAAATATATTACACAAGGATTGTGCCTTTCAGATTCGACTAATGAGACTGAAGCACAACAAAGCTGCAGATGCTGATCGTCTCTCTACCGAGTTATTTAACACCAGAACGATGGGCTGCTCGTCTCCAGCTCAGAAGGAAAATATGGCGAGACGAAATCATGTCCGATAATTAGATTCTCAGTATTCTCTGTTCCCTATACATATAAGAAAAGAGACCCCTCAGCATCGCATACAAGATCTAAGATCGTCCATACTATGTAAATGGCTGAAGCCTATGCTCAACAACTAAATAGGATCTTATCAGTGTGGCTTCAGAACTAAAATATTTGCCAAAAACCAGATTTACACACTACGCAAAATCCTGCAGAAGACCCAAGGAAAACAAATACACGCATGCCATCTATTTAGCGTTTTCGACAGTCCGGTAAGAACAACAATTTTCGTGTTCCGCATTCCTGCAAAACTCATTCCACTTGACACAATAATAGTGAACATTGGGAACCTCTTTTGATACTTTGAGAATAAAAATCAAACTCCACAAATCACTCTTTATGTCTGTTCCGAAACATGGCTCAGAAGTCGAGAGACGTTTTACCTCGGATAAGAGTTTTCAAAACAAAAGCCCTACGAAATTGTCTTTGGACCTATTTGTGTTGGTGTCGGGTATCGAATCAGGTACAACCATAAATTGTATACTGATATTGACAAAGTCAAGCGCATCAAAATTCAGCGACTGTACTGACTCAGTCATGGCGAGGTAACGGAAGATCACAATCCAGAAAAGAACGTGTTATATTCGATAAGAGTTTTCGAGACATAAGCCCTACGAAATGCCTTTGGACCTATTTGTATTGGTGTCGGGTATCGAATAAGGTACAACCATAAATTGTATACTGATATTGACAAAGTCAAGCGCATCAAAATTCAGCGACTGTACTGGCTCAGTCATGGCGATGGAACGGAAAATCACAATCCAGCAAAGATGGTGTTATATTCGAAACCCGCAGAACGACGGAGACGAAGAGGTATAACCGACCTACGATGGGAGTATAAAGTACCTTATAGAGCCTTATATCGTCTGGAATTTCCAACTGTCGTCAGCGAGCGAAGAACAGGAACGACTGGCGAAACAATGGTCAAATTTCCGCTGTCATCTTTACAAGTTTACTAACCTCAAAAACACCATTTCCGGCTATTTTTACAAATTTTTTGATGTTACCGTGGCGTAGCTCAGTGGTTAATGCGTTGGCCTTCTGATATGTAGGTTGTGGGTTCAATCCCCGGCTGAAGCATAACAAATGTAATATTGTTATGTTCAAAATATTTTTCTTTTGAACGTCCCACCAGTGAGCAAGCAATTGGCAATTCTTCCGGCAGTAAAAATTTGTCATGGAAAAGCTTCTAAAAGAACTCTGTGACAAAGCTCAGAAAAAGTGATGTCACAAGGGTTCTGTCGTTCGGAATCGGCTGAAATAAGAAGGTCCCTTCTAATACTATCGGGGCTTACAAGTGCCACATATTTATTTACATATTTACAAAGAAACTTGAGAATGATGATGGAGATCCGATCAAGGATGGCGATTCAGCGATCCAAAAGCCATAGAATTTTACTACCCTACTCCGTTGGCATAATTGGTGTGAACAGATTCAAGTTTTTTCAAGTCCAACGTTTCGAGTGTCTAAGCGACGTTCTATAGTTCATAGCCGACTAATGTGGATAGTTTCCTTTCAGCATTGTTCAGATGAAATATTCACAACAAGAGAAGCAGACATCTATGTTTTTTGTTTTAACACAGAGTTCTTTCTGAAATATTTTGACAGTAAATTTTTATTGTCAGTCAAGTGAGAGTACTGCCAACTTGGCACCACTAGGTAATTCTTTTGCATATTCCTAATTGGAACATATTTTTTTTCGGTCAATTTATGAATTAAAAATCATTTCAATGTTGTTATGAATTTTCGAGCAATCATTTCTTTTTTTATTATGAAAAATGAAATAAATCGGTATTTATGGCAAAAGCATTGTAAAAGCTAATATTTCAGAAAAGTGTTTTTACAAAGTTGACAGCAATTCCCCATATAGAAAATGTCAACAAATATTCATTTCATAAATAACCAAATTGAGATACACACACACACATACACAGACATGCTATTAGTTACTACTATCAACATTATTACCAGCACTATTATTGTTTACGACCATCATTATTGCAGTTGCACAATACCACGAGCATATGCAAAATTCTATAACGAACAACATCGTTTAACCTCTAGCACCCCCCCAAGCTGTGGTAATAATAATAACTATTTATATTATATATTTAATAGGATATTTCATATATTTTCTATATGAATAATACTCGTATTTATGGTTTCACATTTACTCTTATTTTTTCAAAATTTTCCCATTGCGGGCTTAAAATAAATGGCAAAATGTGAAGGGAAATATATGAAATGAATACGAAATTAATTACGAACAAATACAATATAATAATAATAAAAGAAAAATGTGAAAACAAATAGATAATACTACTATTTATATAATATATAACCACAGAATGCACATTTTTAGGTCATACACATATAATATGCCCACCCACAATAAACAACTGCTTATAACAATAGTCTTTGTATTTACAAGTATTTAAGTAAGTTGAAAAGAATATCCGACCCCATTCACTGTCAACCCATTTTGATATTTTCATTAACAGAACAACAGTTTTCATTCATGAATTGTTGTTGAATTGTATTGTTTCCAGCAGTTGTTTGTTTTATTTGTCTTTCTCATTTCAATTTTCTTTATTCACTTTTTTTTTTTGGTTTTCGTTTCGTTTTTTTGTTGTTTTTTTGCCATTTAATTATGCGAATATCCTTTGAAAATGTAGTCTTTTGATGGGCGTTGATGCATTTGAGCCACTTGAGCTGCTGCTCTCTTAGCAAATTATATTTACAAATACACAACTGAAGCACATGCACACAAATGCCACATATGATGTGACGAACTAATGTCACTTAATCAGATTTATTCTGTGTGTGTGTGTGTGTATGATTTATCATCTTGTTTATATCATTACAAGAGTGTTTACTAAGAAAATTGTAAATGATCAATAGTTATGTATTTAAGCAATTAGATTGAAAGCGACAAAAGAAAATTAGCCATCTAACGACAGATATACAGACAGCTAGAACCTTTGTACACACTCTGTGATAAGAGATGATTAAGTGCACTTATGTCTGTGACAGTAAAAATGTGTATTTAACTTGAGAGCCTATTATTATTATTTTTGTATTCATATGGGCATTTCCCAAGTTACGAATAAATGGAAGGATGTGCTTGATTTCAAAATATTAACCAATACGATTCGAATACGACAAAATATTCAAACGATTTTGTCATTGTAATTCTCTACATTTTATGTGTATCTGTGTTACTTTGGGCTGATTAAGCAATCGAGTAGTCGAGCCTTCTCTCGAAGATCGAAAATCACACTCTACAAGTCCCTCATTATTCTTGTCTTAAAATATGGCGCGGAAGCCTTGAAAATTTCCACCACGGGTGAGAGGATGCTTGGAGTTTTCGAGAGAAAAGTTCTGCCCAGGGTCTTCGGACCTATTTGCATTGATGGCGCGTATCGAATGAGGTACATCGATGAGCTGTATGAGCTGTACGCTGAGATTGACATAGTCAAGTGAATCAAAAACAGCCAGCGACTGCGCTGGCTGGGTCATGTCGAGCGAATGAAAGAAGACGCTACAGCGAAGAGGGTATTTAATTCGGCACCCGCTGGAAGACGCAGAAGAAGAGGAAGACCAAACCTCCGTTGGAAGGACCAAGTGTTGGGTAACCTGGCGGCGCCTCGAGTATCCAATTGGCACCAGCAAGCGAAGAACAGAGAAAACTGGCGCCGCATTATATGTTCGGCCTAAATCGATCATCGGTTGTTATGGCCACATAGGAAGAAGAAGAAAAAGTGACTCACTCATTTTTCGTGAAATTATTTCCGCTTCCAATATTAGTCTACGTGTCAAATATGTCTATCTTGGAACCAGCATCAACAACTGTAATGACACCAGCCTGGAGATTATGCGTAGGATAACTCTTGTTAACAGGTGTTACTTTGGGCTGAGTAAGCAATTGAGAAGTCGACTCCTCTCTCGAAGAACGAAAACTACACTCTACAAGTCTCTCATCATGCCTGTCCTAACATACGGCGCTGAAGCCTGGACAATTTCCACCTCGGATGAGCGAATGCATGGAGTTTTCGAGAGAAAAGTCCTACACATGATCTTTGGACCTATTTGCGTTGGTGGCAAGTACCGAATAAGTTCCAACCATGAGCTGTACGAGCTGTATGCCGATATTAACATAGTAAAGCGCATCAAAATCCAGCGGCTGCGGTGGCTAGGTCATGTCGAGCGAATGGAAGAACACGCTCCAGCTAAGAAGGTGTTACATTCGGAACCCGCTGGAGGACGACGCAGAAGAGGAAGACCTAACCTCCGGTGAAAAGGCGGCCGGCGCCAGGTAGCGAAGAACAAAGATGGCTGGCAAAGCATGTTATTTTCGACTTAAATCGATATTCGATTGTTATGGCCATATAAGTAAGTAAGTAAGTCAATTATGGTTTTCTTAAGTAGAAGACTTACATAAATACAATGGCTTTGTATGGAAGCTACATTAAATAGTGGGCATGGCTCACCCTTTGATTGTGAAATAATTCCCCTTTGTAATAGTAATCTACATGTCAAATACAATAAAATTTCATAGGCGAAAACCTTATCAAATTATGCCGACTTAAAGTTGTTAAAAATTCAGCGGCTTTTGTATGGAGGTGTACCATAAATAATGAGCATGACTCGCCCAACTGAATTATTATGCGCTACAATATTAATCTGTAGCACACGTAAGCCAGATCAAGATCCATTGTGATACTATGCGAATATTTCGGTCATCAAATCTACTCATTGAACCAATCTGAGGTATTTGATGAACCTCAGCAGGCTGTAGATGTCAGTCTCTACTAGTCTACAGTCTACATTATCTAAATGATAATGAATCAGAAAATTTTTTACAGTTTTTGCAAAGGGCAGGGTAGGTGTACCGCAAATACGAGGTGGAGATTCTGCAAGTCATTGCTATACCCACATAAATTGAACAGACAGGCAGAGAGACGGATGGGCGGATGGACATATTTAAATCAACTCTTAAGGCGATGCTGATCAAGAATATACATTATGCCGTACCTCAAAAAAAAGGTCGCCATACACCCCCTAATATGAAGAAGTTTTGCAAGGCAATTCCGAAAAAAATATTATTTTTTTCGCAGAACATAGGGGACGCGTTTTTACATTTTTCGTGGTAACTTCGGCATTTGCAGTCGGATTTTGAAGTGTGATATATCGATGTTTTTGTCTCAAGGAGACACATCTTTTTGTTTCAAAGATCAAAAAGATCATTCAAAGATCAAAAATACTAAATATGCCACTGCTGATAGGTGATCGTTTGAAACGACTGTTCCACACTACATTAGTGCCACAGTGAAGGTTAAGTGTGCAGACTCTCGAGTAAAATTATACATTTGTTTTCCAGAACGAAAAACTTGTACGCCTTCAAACGCCTACAAACGTTATAATTCGGTTGTAAACTTGTGTAAATTTTACAATTGACTTTCTCAGCCTCAAAAAAACATCATCTTAAGGGGTTATATACCTTTTTCTCCAGAGAAATACAGGGTTTTTATTTATTTTTTTTTTAAGCATGTTACCATTGTTTTATTCAAATACAATACAAATTTTATTAACGTACGTGTCCTTAAGTAAATTCATATAAAATTTCGAGTGAAAATTTTAATAATTGTGGAAGTTATAGTCCTTGCCGCAGAACTCCTTTTTTCAGTAGTGGCTAACGTTGAGCATGAAAACAAGGAAACGGCTCAACTGAAAAAATAAAAATTACGTTAGTATATAGTGTTACCTAGTTCGTGAACGAAGGATTTTACGAAAAAAAAATTTTTACAGTTACAGTGATATTTTTTTCAAAGAAGTCGATTTTTCGAGGTCGAATAATTTAGTTTTTTGCCCAAAAAAAATAGAAAAATTTTTCGAAAATAAAATTTTTTCGTTCACGAATTAGCTATTGTATATACAAACAATCCGCCAAAATTTCAAATCGATCGATGTAGTGGTTACCGAGATATCGTGCTCACCGCAAGGACCTTTTCTCAAAAATGCGATTCCGAGATAATCGCGTTTAAAATTTTAGGTGGACATTAGGCAGTTATGGACACCGCGCGCTATGAACGGCTGTGTCTTAGGTTCTAGTGCCCCGATCTCTATGAAATTTTGCAGAAAAATTGTTAAAAGTATGTACATAAAAAAAATCATAAAATTGTTTTCGATTTTTTGAGCCAGAAAAAGGTATATAATCCCTTAAAAAAAATTATGTGAACTGTGTCTCCTTGCAAAGAACAGAGACGACTTCCGAAACAATATGCATTCAGTTAAAAGTTTATTTTCCCTTGTCATGGCCAGAAAAGGGTAGGCAGACTAATTTTTTTATTCAGCATTCATTAAGGGACACCATTAAACTTTATCAAAATGTTTATAAATAAAAGATAAACGTAAAAAAAACTAATAAACGACACTTGAAAAGATAACTTTATTAATTGATCAGACTTGTAATCTAAAACCAATTCAAAAATAAGAGCTTGTTGTCACTAATGAGTTAAATATTAAAAGTTTTTAATTTGTATCCTCTTTATGTTGCCTCTTCATATAATTTATAAGTATCAGTGCGACGAAAAAAAAAAAAATGGACTGCAACAATTTTCTTGAAAAGTTTCTTTTATTATTTCCCAAAAGTTAACATTTCAATGGAAATTGATATTGGTGCACATCGATTTGGACAAAAGTCTATAACGTAATTATATACACAATATGTCTATGTAAATATTATTTTTACCAATGAATATTAAGCAAATAACAATGTATAGATGTACTTTTATCCAAGCAAATAAACTGGATTCATGTTAAATTCATAATAAATTCAATACACAAGAGTATACCACTTGTGATACCACATAAATATAGTGCAGAGTATTTGTATATATTGTACCTACGAGTACATATTGTACGTTTATGTATTATAAATACAAACAATACAACACAAATGTATTCACATAAGAATCCCATCTATATTTCCATGTAAAATGACAAAGGTAACGATAGCACATGCACGAAGAAAAGAATACAATTTCGTGCCATCTTTCAATTGTCTGAACGTAAACAAAGTAATAAGTATACACTACATAGATAACTTTCCGCCTAAAATTGAAATAGAAAATAAGCATATTCTTGTCCTTGGCCTTATAAGCACCTACTATGTACCTAGTTTGCCTTTAAAATTTGACAGTACACTCAACACACAGTACACACTCCAAACACAAATATAGCAACAGTAAGTGCAACTGTTAAAATTCTTGCCAAAGGCTAATTTCTATAGCATCTATACAACCCATCTAAAGATAACCCAACCAACTACCACCCCCATTTGAATTTAATGAGGCTAAAAATATTACTCAAACATTACTGAAATATGTATGTAGCAGTACTTATGGTAGTTATTAGAGAATAAGAAGTATGTTGCTACAGTTGAGACTTGTAAATTAACTGTAGACGATGTTACTTCTTAAATATTAAGATTAAATGGTATGTTGTATAGATATATACATTGTATGAGCATAATAAGTATCAAGAGACAATTCTATAGTAAATATTATTTATATAGAATACATATTCGAGTACACAACATTCACTACTACAATATATATGTATATGTATGTATTGATATACTTTTAGTGAATGTTAAAAACAGTAAATTCTACCCAAGTTGGCTTCAATGGTTTATACAATTTCCGTACAACTTATCCGAGTGGTCAATATATGAATTGTATAAATTTTATGCTGTAGACATTCCATCTTACGTACAGGCTTTACTGTAAATCTATGCACATGAGTATAATATACATAGTTACGAGTGCGGTCCCAGAACTACCCGACCTGACATATAGATGGTGGCAGTAGTTTGAAAAAAATTACTTTGATGAAAAGTGGCAATCTTGTAAAACATATGTTTTAAGTTTCTAGGCGCCACGTTGTTTAGAATTTTTTTTTTTTTTTGGAGCCATCGAAAGTTAACGACTCAGTGAATTTGTGAGCTGGAAAAAATTGGCCACCGTTATGTAATTCAATACATACTTTCATTTGAAAGTATGTAGAGTAGAACTAGATTCTACTCCGAGGGTGTCTGCTCCTTCGTTTACGATCATAAAATATGACGGTGTGACGTTTTCAAAAAATCGATTTTTTTTACATTTTTCGGAAGAAAAACATTTTAAAAATATACTCTAAAAATTTCAGACCGAGATTTTGAATATTTTTAAAGTTATAGCTAAAATAAGAGTCCGCCATTTTGTTTTTGTTTTTTTTATGTATATTATAGGTTAGTTCATTAAAAATCTTTCTGAATTTTTTTAATTCAGATGACTTCGGAAGGCTGTGTGCTTCCCCGAGGAACTCGAGGACCCCACTCTCACGTCAAAAATTAAAAACAAATTAATGTAAAATTAACTTGAAAAAATTTTTTTTCTATACTTGAAAACACCAATAAAAATATGTAAAAATTTTAAAACGATCGCATTTCATTTTTTTGTTAAAAGAAATTCATGAAAAAACGTCGAAATTTCGGTCGTCACACCGGACTACTACCTTAAACGAGATCGTACGAGCTGCCAATATGAACATCGTAGTGGTCAACCAATTGAGGTGGCCACGCCAGAAACGGTTAAGAAAATCTACAAAATGGTGTTGGATTATCGCCGGCTGAAGGTGCATGAGGTAGGTGAAATTACAGGCATTTCAAAAAGTGATATATACATCGTATATTGACCCAAAATTTGGAGATGAAAAAGCTGTGTGCACAATAGAACCAAGAAAAACGTCGTGAAGATGTTTCAATAGAGTGTTTGGCAATGTTTCGCAGTAATAAAGCCGAGTTTTTGCATCCATTCGTAACCACGGATGATACATGGGTCCACCACTTCACACCTGAGACAAAAGAGCAGTCAAAACAGTGGACTGAAAGGGGAGAATCGTGTCCAAAGAAGGCGAAGACAGTTCCATCTACAGGCAAGCTTTAGCGTTTGTTTTTTGGGATGCACGTGAGATAATTTTTATTGATTATCTTCAAAAAGAAAAAACAATCAACGGCGAGTATTATGCTAATTTGTTGCAGCGTTTAAGTGATAAAATCAATGAGTTAAAACTCGGATTGCTTCAGCACGCACCTTATTCGACAGATTTAGCTCCTTCGGATTATTTTCTATTTCCAAATTTGAAATGGCTTGATAGTATATAATGGTAGTAGAAGATTTGCAAACAATGAAGAGATGCAGTCTGCGGTAGAGGGCAGTATAATATGAGAAATAAAGAAAAATTTTCTCAAATTTGTTGTATTTTGTTTGTTATGTCGGGTAGTTCTAGAACCGCCATCGTGCTCATACATGTTGACACTTAACTGAAAATGGCAAAAAGTGCAAAAGCTGCTAAGGGAATTACACATGAGTTGGTGTCATTTGAACCTTGCGACTGATGAGCCATTTGAATTAATTCAGAGTTTTATAGGTACTACATAAATTTATTCATCCAGAGAAGTGGGTCGTTATCAACGCTGTTATACGAGTTATATGAGAAATTGTATATAATCATAAATTGTTCTTCCTCTCAATAAGTACGAGGTATGATAAGCAATTAACAACAATTTTTAATCTTGCAGACTATCTACTTTCAATTATTTAATTTTTTGCATCGTCTTAAAGGCAAGCGATATTCAGGCAAGAATATCAATTTCGTAGGGGAGCAACCCTAACGAGTGAAAATATTGGGTAAGTAAATTTGAGGAAAATGTTGTCACAGAAGAGTTAAATGCGGTTGGTGATACATTTCAGCGCTCCATGAGGGATGGGAATATTTATCGATTTTCTAGGATTCATAAGGTCATGTGGTCTAGAAGCCTTTCTAAGGAGTTGACATAGAGCGGGAGTAAGTTCATGTTCATGTTCATGTTGAATAGTAGAAATGAATGGCGGCTGGTTATATGAATTGTGTTTTTTTAGAGGTTCCATAATCCGAAAAGGATTAAAAGTGCACAAATTGGTCAAATCTGGCAACTCTATTACCAATTGTGCTGTTTGGGTTGCCATTTTTGCAAGAATTGTCTAATTCAGTATGGGAATAAAGGTCAATTTTCAGCGATATTCAGAAAGAATATTAATTTCGTAGCGGAGCCACTCTAACGAGTGAAAATATTGGGTAAGTAAATTTGAGAAAAATGTTGTCACAGAAGTGGGTTGGTGATACATTTCAGCGCTCCAGAAGCAATGAGGATACTTATCGATTTTCTGGGGCTCCTAAGAACATGTTGTCGAGAAGCCTTCCTAAGGAGCTGAAGTAGAGAGGGAGTAAGTTAAAACAAAAATGTTGAGTAGTAAAAATTAATAGCAGCCGGTCGTCATATAAATGATGTTTTTAGAGGTTCCATTTTCCGATAACGATTAAACGTGCACAAATTGGTCAAATCTGGCAACTCTATTACCACGAGAGATTCACGAGGCACCATTACATCCTCAAAAAGTGATTGTTTGGAATGCTTAATGTGCCCGTGGAACCAGAGCCCTGATTGCTGATTATTTCGTGCCTCAATTGAATGGAATGCTGACTGAAGACATGCCACATGCACATGCAAACGAATCATTGAAGGAAACATTTGGTGACCACCGTTTTTCTCGAATTGGGCCGGTCGATTGGTCACTGAGAACAATTAGATATTTTCAAAGATGAGCATATTTCTGCATTTTATTGACTTTGGTGCGTAAATTCACTGCGTGAATGTGTTTAATTTAAAGAAAGTCAGAAAAGAAAACAAACCTAAACTATGGCTTGCCACATATTAAAATAAAACTTACATTACAATCACAAGTTTCATCGTTCTAAGAGTTAACAAAAAGCTTTAAAAATCCAATTAAAAACAAAAGCCATAGCAAATACTAAAATACGTATTGTACTCATACAATTGACAAATTTAATCTCTGTGCCGCCAGTAAAACTATTTATATGCCACTTGAAGATGTTAAAGAATTTTTGTTTTTGATGTGGCCTTTATACGTAAGTATATATTGTTCACTGTAATGCTTAGTTCGAAGGAAAACTTAACCTTGATCCTTTTTAAGGTAAAATAATATTTTGAATACAATATGGCAGCAAAGAAAATTGTACCAAAAAAGATTTTTACATAAAGCTTATACACACTACATCATGAATTTAAAACTATGAGATTTGTATGTCATGATTAAAATAAAAGGTGTAGTAATAAGAAATCCATTAGTTTTATGTGAAACTGAAGGCTTTATTTAACATAATTAGCATGATCCGAATTACATCAAATATGCAACGTTTTGTTGCCATTTTGAGAGTAATTCCATTATGTCTCCCTCATACAAACCCTCATCTCATCCCTATTTGCCAAAAACTTTGACAGTCGAATTTTACTCGTTTCTCTTGGAGGAGAGAATTCACCAACAAAATCATTTGCTATAGTCAGGAGGACTATATGGTGGATGCATAAGAATCTACTAAACAAGTTCCCGAAACTTCCCTCCAAACACACAAGAAAACCCTCCTGACCGTCAATCTTGGCTTGGCCTCCGTTTATGCCGTCTCATTGCGATTCGGCTAGGACCGTTTTCGCTTGTCGTATGTGATCCACTTTTCATCACTCGTGTGACACCCACAAACGGATTCGTTCCAAACGGATTTATGCAATGTTTAGCATCAATCAAAAAAGTGCTTGCATAATGGTCAGCCTCGACGACGTCAATGATTTTATCGGCATTTTCGACAATTGCCGTTCCAGAGCGTTGTGCAGTTTTGACATCACAATTACCTGAACGCAATTGACCAAATCAAAATAGCTTCTGATTGGCTGTTAGTGTTAGGACCATAAACCGTATTTTCAGCCGCTTGGATGGCGTTCAATTAATCATAAAACTGTCTGAAAAGGATTTTTAGTACAAAATTTTATCTATCGGAAAAATAATGGATTTCTTTTTACTATCTGATATAGTGGAATGGAACATGTAAGTCTGGATTTGGTAGTAAGTCGGGGATGACAAACAACAGTGTGAACAGCATATGAATCAATTGAATAACCTGGGATATCACCAATGCCCTGAGTACTTTTATTTCTTTCTGAAGCATTTTACACATCAAATAAAGGAAGGTCTGACATTGAAAGCCAACCAGATGGAGTTACTTAACCTACAAATCGAATTACTGATATTGAGAAATCTAAAGGAAACTCCTTTGCTTGTGAAATTGTGACTTTCAAAATGTATTAGTATGAAACTATTTTGACATCTTGAATCTCAAAATCTCTGTGTATAGGATTTTAATTACATAAAAGTTCTTTTGTATATTGTACAAATGTATGTACTCCATTAACAGGCGCCAATGTTAATATTTGTGTACTATAAAAAGAATCTATATACGAAGATATTAAAAAAACAAGACAACAAATTAATAAATTACATAATAAATAATCATAAAAAAAAATGAAAACAAAATGTTATAAAGAAATATTTTCACACAAGACAAAATTACTAGTAAATAAATAAATATTACGTATACGCCACGAGTTTATGGGGGCCGACATGGTAAAAGAACAACGATAACAGGAAGCAAAACTACCATACAACACGGCACATTATAGCCATTATACTATGCCAACTTACAAATTCATCGATACAGAATATGTATATGGCAGCATCTGCTTGTATGTATATGTAACGCGTTTTTAACATGTACCCATATAGATAGTATAGGAAACCATACCACCTTCAATCGAATATATACCACAAAATATATCCAGAGTGTACATAGTTTCGGCAATAACAAAGTCAGTACAGTAGTACCTATTATGACCCCCATTGGTGGTAAGGATGTTAGCTAGCTGGCAAAAATATAAAGCTGAAATACTACTCCTAAAACCCTAAGGATATTCAAAATGCATGGTTCAAAAGCACAAAAAAAATCAATGGTAGATCTCGTAACAGAATACAAGTAAAAGAAATTGCTAAGAAATTTAACACTACATGGCACACACACACATACACATATTTTATATATTCTTTCATACACAAGCAGCCAATTAAAATATGACACTCATTTATTGCCTTAAAGGAATTGGGAGTATTTTTTTTTATATTCTTGTTTGGATTTTTGTGATTACTTTGATGTTATATAAAATGTATGAGTCAGTTGGGTCAACAATACCATCGGCACCACCTTCATTATCATCATCAACAACAACATCACCATCACCACCACCACTATCACCCACCACCCAGACATACCTTGTGTGAAAAATAATAAATTAAAAGATGACAGCGAAACTACGGAGCTGGAAGACATACTTCCATATTATTTTTACATAAGTATGTGCACTTGAAAATTTCTATTAAATCTATTTTTTTTTTCTATTTTTTGCGGTTTCAACTTATTTACAACGATACATTTGCAATCAATGCACTTTTCATTCATGTAATCATTTATGTACAATTTTTGTAAGAAATATTAATTACGATTATTTACAAAAAAAAAGTAAAAATAACACAATTAATGAAAATTTTTGCGCGTTTTTCATCAATGCTATAATTTTTATATAAACTTTAAATTTATTGAAAATATATATATATTTATATATATTATTTTATATTATGTATTAACACAACCAAGTCGAGTATTTTCAATGCGCACAATTCCGGTCGATGATATCGTTTATTTCATTCGACAATTTGCACTCGACTGAAATAAAATTTTTGAACACTGACAGTCAGATGTAATAAGTTCACCATAGGCGGAAATGGTGGTGATGGTGTATATGTATCATATTCATATTAACTGCTGTGGTGAATTCTTTGTTTACATTTGATTTTGGCATTTTTTCTATGTTACTGTCATTCGTCACATACCATAAAAGCGCGCATGCATAAATGGTAGATGTGATGCTCGACTATGGCCAGTAGAAAAAAAAAATAAAATCTCTTTTAATAACAGACTACTTCTGAATTAGTCCAGATAAAGCAGTAGTCATATTACTCTAATATAACGAATTTTTATATCAAGACAATCTTCGGCAAATTAAAGGGCTATCTTAAATGAGTACTTTTAAATAACTTCTAAATTAATCAATCAAATTTAAATTTGTGACATTCTGTTCTAAAAAAATTGTTTACAATTTTTAGACTAGTCGATTCGGTTGTAAAATAGAGAAAGAGAAAATTCAGTGAATTTACAATCTTGCTTTAAGAAAGGCTAAAATGGAAGCCAAGCGGTTGAAATTGTGAATTATGTTTATGGACCCGACACTCTCACAGCTCTACCCGCAATTTTAGCTTCATTCATTCAGATAATATCAATGTTAAAGATGGACGTCGCATTGGTATGCCTGTCATCGAAAATGTCGATAACATCATGGTGATTATCGAAATAAAGCGAAATGTATTTACATTGCATCGTTGCATCGCCCAAGAGCCAAACATCAACCATAAAACAATTTTAAACCATGCGCATTGACGAATTGACCCAAAAAACATGTTGGATTAAATTTCCATCTGAGAAGTCTTGTCCAAGCGGAACGAAATCAACTTATTTTTTAAACGAAATAGGAAAAATCTCCTTACAGTCGGCTGGGGCCGACCAAACTATACCCTGCATATGTAGATTTATATATAAAAAGTTTACTCGAATATCCAACTTTTCTTTTATTTCCACTTTTCGAGAAACAATTTTTGCATATACTAATAATTTACACCCGAAATATGGTTGACTTTGACGAAGTAAAAGGATTTTAAGATAATTCCGAGGCTTAGTATGGGAGCTATATAAAAAGTGGGCGTGGCTTACCACTTTCTAGTAAATCCAATTAATTTTTCAATGTTAATCCACACCTTAAATTTGGTGTCCTACGTTGAATAGTTTCTAAGTTATGGTGGTTAACATTTTTGTTTAATTTCCTCAACTTTGTATGGGAGCCCCAATAAGAAGTGGGCGTAGTACGCTGATTTTTCGCCAGATTATTTCCGACTACGATATTAATTTAAGTGTCAATTATGGTTATTGTAGACATAAGATTGCCGAAGTTACAGCTGTTTCAATTTAAAATTTGTATGGGGGCTACGATAAACACTGGGCGTGATGCACCCATTTTCTGTGAGCCTAGTTGCTCGTACAATACTAATCCATACCCTAAGTCTCGTTGTCCTAGGCTAAATGGTTTGTAAGCTATGGAGCTTAAAATTTTTGTTTAATTCACTCGACTTTGTATGGGAGACCCATGAAGGAGTGGGCGTGGCACACTGATTTTCTGCCAGATTTTTGCCGACTACGATATTAATTTAAGTGTCAATTATGGTTATTCTAGACAGAAGATTGCCGAAGTTACAGCTGTTTCAATTTAAAATTTGTATGGGGGCTACGATAAACACTGGGCGTGGTGCGCCCATTTTCTGTGAGCCTAGTTGCTCGTACAATACTAATCCACACCTTAAATCTCGTTATTCTACTCTGAATAGTTTGCAAGTTATAACCGGTCACATTTTTTTTAATTTCCGCAACTTTGTATGGGAGACCCAAAAAGGAGTGGGCGTGGCACATTGATTTTCTGCCATATTATTTCCGACTACCGTGTTAATCTAAGTGTCAATTATGGTTATTCTAGACAGAAGATTGTAGAAGTTACAGCAGTTTCAATTTAAAAGAAGTACAGACACTTTGTATGGGAGCTACGCTAGAAAGTAGGCGTGGCTCATCCACTTTTGGTGAGGTTATATAGTAGTATAATATAAGTCTATGTGCCAAATATTGTTGTCCCAAGTGGTATATTATGTGAGTTATAGCAAGTTAAAGATTTTGAAAATTTCGAGGTTAGTCGCTTTGAATGCTTGGTGTGGGCGTGGTTATTGACCGATCATGCCCAATATCAATCCCCTCCGTACCCTTGGATCATAGATTACTTATGCCAAATTTCATCGAAATAGCTCAATATTTACTCAAGTTATCGTGCGAACCAGCCAGGTGACAGACAGACGGACGGACGGACGGACGGACGGACGGACATCGTTAAATCGAAAATTTAATCGACGCTGATCACGAATATATATCCATGTCTATATCTCCGGAGATTCCTTCAAGTGGACACAAACATCTGACCGAAATGAATATACCATGCATATTGCATTATGCAGGGTATAAAAATACAATATTATGCGAAAGTGATCGCGGTGAAGCTGTTAAATTGGTGGCCAAACCAGAACTAATTGTCAGATAAGTTTTGCTGGGCATTTAGTGGGTCTGAAAATGAATTTAGATATCAATCTCAATCTATCAATTATGTATCTAAAGCTGCTTCCATATGGCCAAACACTAATTTCGGAGCTCTACTATTAACAGTTGGACCACTTGCAGCCAGTGATTGTTCAGAATTGACCGACAATATGGGTGTTACGTGCCACTAAGACAACACCAGGCCACAAACGTATATAGTGGTCTGGTAGATTCGGAAGTAACCTTTACTATTTAAAGGCTGTGTTGCACTGCGGCCTTGCATCCTTTAAAATTGCAACAAATTATTAAAATCAATGACCAAAAACCACAATCAGGCAAACCGAACCATCGTAAAAAAGTCGTAGTCTATTTCACAGACTAAAAAATGAACTAAAATTTAGACAAATCAATTTTTTTTCGGTATATTTAAAATTTATTAGAAAAAAATGAACATTTCCACTTTTTTTTTCTGTAAAACAATGACATTTACATGACCAGTTAGGCAGGGCTCACAGCAGTGCTTTCTCTGACTTCAATTTTGCAAAACTTTTTTGATGGTTTTTGGCTTTACCTCGTTTCTGGATTGTCCACTTACTACCAACTTTCATGGTAATCGGAGCCTCAAAGCTGTCAATTGACATCGCCAAGACGATTGATAAAACGATAACCGAACTTAGCGCACACAATATCTATTATTTGATGGACTGTGTGGAAGAAAAATTGTACAAGTCCATATTTTCAATTGCAACCCAAAAAAAAAGTCCTTAATCATGATAATGTTGAGATTAATGATGTGTTGATGTTCCTAGATTGAGTTGCATACTTTCGGTCGCACCAGCCATCGGTCACATCGGTGCTCATCCTACGATGACGGAATCCATGTATATTCTTTATTAGCAGGACAGTTTCGAACTCTTGCATCAACTGTGGGTATTTTACTTTGATCAAAACCTCTTAAGAGTGCTCGGTGGCTGGTGCGTTTTCTGCGCTCGATCCCTGGCTGAAGCGACAACTTTAATATCGAAAGGATTTTTCTCTCAAACGGTCCCCACCTGTAAGCAAACAATGGGCAATTCTTTCGGCAGTTGGAATGTTCCATGGAAAAATTTCTAAAAAAGCTCTATGGCAAAACTGAGAAACGGTAATGTCACAAGGGTTCTACCGCTCGAAACCGGAATTAGAATTAGGTGTCTCCTAATTCAGTACTAATTTTTAAATGCACAACAGTACTGGAAAAGAACTTCGGCCAAAGGGCTTTTTTTTAATAGACACAGCGTTTCCACGACACAGTACTCAATATGGAAATTTTGTAATAATTCTCAACATTGTTTAAGCTTAAACTGAATTCTTCCGTTCTTCGTAGTGTCATTCAATACTGAATGACAGTCAAGATTTTGAGCGGGAAAGAATTCTCAGTCTCAAAGTAACATATGATCCAAAAAGAAACCACTAAATAGGCCTCTCGTACCTTGATCACTTGGTAATAGACATGGAAATAACCAAAAAATCTGAAGCAAAAAGTAAAAAACATTTTTCAATGGAAAATAATTTCAAACAGTAAATCAATATGTTATCGTATTTAGTTTTAAGCAAATAAGAACAATAAAATTAGATTGTTTAGATAGTATAATATGTAGACGGGATATTTTTTTTCAATGACAATTAGTTTCAATCAGTAATTAAATATTATTATATTTTAAACAAATAAATAATGCAAAAGTAGAGGGATTTAGACCAGAAAATACAAGTTTCGGGTCGTTTTGTCAATAGTCGGCTAAGCGACCAATATATATGACACTCCCACCAAAGGTTTTCTAACCAAGATGCCTTTACGCTAAATTTCTCCTTCGTTTGGCCGATGGAAATGTAATCTTTTTTTTCCTTGTTTTTCGTCTGCATAAAAATGTAAAGATAACAGAGCTGGTTCTTAATGTCTTTTCACAATATACAAGCAACACACAGGGGTAAAACAGGGATTAAATTCAAGTAAGCGTTCAAGTACTGTAATAACTAGTTTTTTAAATTAATTATAAGAAAAAAATATAATTTTAAATATTTGTAAATAAATAAATATTTATAAATAAATATTAAATAAAAAAAAAAATAAATATGTGGCACTTAAAGCCCCAAAGGGCTCATTGGCCGAGCTTCTCTTCCATTACTGTTGTGGTTCTTAAATTTGGACAGTATTAGAAGGGACCTACTTATTTTAGCCGGTTCCGAACGGCAGAACACTTGTGCCATCACTTTTTCTGAGCTTTGTCACAGAGTTCTTTTAGAAGCTTTTTCATGGCAAGTTGTTACTGTCGGAAGAATTGCCAATTGCTTGCCGACAGGTGGGTACCATTCGAAAGAAAAATCTTATCGATATTAAATTTGTTATGCATCAGCCGGGGATTGAACTGCGACCTACAGATCAGAAGGCGAACACACTAACCACTGAGTATTAAATACATATTCTTTATTTATTTTATCATTATAGTTTTCTTCAAATGATATCTTTTATAACTTGCAAGATTTCAGGAGATAATAGTTTTATTTATAAGATTGAAAGTAGCTACACTTATATGTACAGAAGTTTTTTTTGAAGTGAAAAATATTTTTGAAACATAGAATATTGTATGTATAGATAAAATATTTTTCATGTGATTATTTTAACAAGTAAATAAATTTACAGTTTCAACACCCTCTCTCAATTTGACAATTTTAACAAATTTCTAATTGTACAAAAAGTGGAAACATCTAAAGGCTTGGTAAAAATGTCTGCTATTTGTCTTCCCGATTGCACATATTCAATTTTTAGATTTCCCTTCATAATATGGTCTCTTAAAAAATGGTGTTTAATGTCAATATGTTTTGATCGCTTGCATTCGACATTCTTGGCCATTGCAATGCATCCTGCATTATCCTCATATATTTTCACTGGATAATTTTCGGATAAAATGTCTAAATCTTGAAGTAGTCCTTTAATCCAAAGTCCTTCAGATGCGGCATTACTAAGTGCCACATATTCAGCTTCACTGGAGGAAGTAGCCACCGTTGTTTGCTTCTTGCTACACCATGATAGAGGATATCCGTAAACATAATAAATGTACCCACTTGTTGACTTACGATCTTCTAAATTTGATGCCCAGTCAGCATCAGCATACCCCACCAAAATATCATTGGTACTTCCTTTATAAATTAACTTGAGAGACTTAGTACCTTTAAGGTATCTCAATATACGCTTTAAAGCTTGCCAATGTTCTTCTCCAGGATTTTGTTGAAATCGCCCCATATATCCAACCGAGTAGCATAAATCTGGACGCACGCATAGCATCAAATACATTAAACTCCCCAAGAGCTCTCGATAGGGATGAATACTTTCCTGTCCATGCTGTACTTGTGGTAGCTGAAGACCTTTTTCCATTGGTGAGCGACTTTCTTTACAGTCAACCATCCCAAATTTTTCCAACAGTTTATCAATACTAGCTTCCTGACTTAATTTCATTGTGTTATCATCTTTACTATATTCGATTTTTATACCCAGGTAATATTTTAGTGATCCACAATCCGACATTTCAAAATCCATAGATAATTTCTTCTTTATATCTTCTATTTCCTTTTGATTATTTCCAGTTATAAAAATATCATCGACATATAAAAGTATATAAATCACATTCTCTCCCAAAAACCTTGTATATAAGCATAGTCATGTTGTGATCTGCAAAAACCAATTTTTGTTACGTGCAGGTTAAATTTTTCATTCCAGCATCGCGGACTTTGCTTTAATCCGTAGAGTGACTTTTTTAACTTTAAAACCGTTCCAGGCTTTCTTTCCATTCCCTCTGGTATTTCCATGTATATATCTTCCTTTAATTCGCCATGAAGAAAAGCAGTTTTAACATCTAACTGATGAAATAAATAACCTTTCTTAACACCAACAGCAAGCACTGTTCTCATAGTTGTTAATTTTGCTACAGGAGAATAAGTATCCTCATAATCAACCCCATATTTTTGTAGGAACCCCTTTACTACAAGTCTTGCCTTATATCGGACCGGATTTCCGTCAGCATCATCTTTCAAACGAAAAACCCATTTGGATTTCAGCGGCTTGATGTTTTTTTGGTTGTGATATTATATCCCACACGCTGTTTCTTCTCATTGAGTCTAGTTCTTCTTTAATTGCTTTTCGCCATTCTTCTCCATCGGCACAATTTTCATCTTCAGAAAAACTTATTGGAATTTTCTGATTCACTGCTTCAAACATTGATAAATAATATTCAGCAAGCCGACTTGGTTGTTTTCTTTCCCTTGTACTGCGTCTTAAGATATTTGTCTCTAACTCAGTGCTTTCTGCAGTATTTTCACTTTCAGTATGTGTGACTACATTGCTTTGATTTTCAGGTATCTCAGCACTGTTTTTCTCTATAGATACTTCGTTCATTATCTTTGAATTATCATTCATGATCGGAATTTCATTTTGATCACTAGGTGAAACAGCAATTTCTATATCTTCCCTCTCTTGCTGTTTGCGTCTTACTACAGGGATATCATTCATTTCATTCTCCAGTTCTTTGAATGGATAACGGTTTTCAATAAATTTTACGTCACGAGATACCACAATCTTTTGATTCTGCAAGTCCCACAAACGATATCCGTTTTGACAATAACCAATCATAGCGTACGGCCTGCTTTTTGCTTCAAGCTTTTTCCGATTTTGTTTAGGTATCCATGAATAGGCTAGACATCCAAAAATTCGTAGCTTGGACAAATTAGGTTTTTGATTGAACCACATTTCAGCCGGTGTTTTGAAGAAATTTATTGCTTTAGTTGGGCTTCTGTTTATTAAATATACACTGGTATAAACTGCTTCGTTCCATAAGAATTTTGGTACTTCAGCTTCCAACAAAAGTGCTCGAACTTTCTCCAGCAATGTCCGATTAAATCTTTCTGCTACCCCATTTTGTTGAGGAGAATAGGCCATAGTCTCCATTATTTGAATCCCTTTTCTCTTGCAAAACGATATCATTTCTTTGGACTTGTATTCGCGACCTTGATCAATTGTTAATGTTGATATCATCTTTTCAAACTTGGCTGTAACTATTGCTTCATATTCTCTAAATATTTCGAATACATCGGATTTTTTCTTTAATAAATACACCATTGCAAAGTGGGTATAATCATCGATGAATGATATAAAGTAGCGAGATCCTTCCCAAGCGACTGGACTAATTGGTCCACATACATCTGAGTGAATGTGCTCTAACGGTCTTGTTACTCTAACTCTTGTACCAGAAAACGGCTCCCTACACTGTTTGCTTTTTACACATATTTCGCAAACATCTTTTTCGGAAACGATCGGTAACCCTTCACTCATATCATGCTTCACCAACTCCATATGCGATTGGTGACTTATGTGGCCCAAACGTTTATGCCACAAGGTGCCTTCTTCTATTTTGCTTAAGTAAGCCTTCGTATTTTCAATTTTAACTTTCATCACAAACAGATTTCCTTGACGTTTAGCTATTGCTATGATATCCTTATTATTTTTGATTATGGCTCGGTTTTTCTCAAATTCTACAATTAATCCGGCTTCCACCATTTTACTGACAGATAATAAATTTTCGCAAAATTGTGGACTGAACAGAACATTCTTTAATGTTAAATTAGTACCCGTATTACTGACGCCATTGATTTCGCCTACTTGAGTAACGAGTATATTTTGGTCTTCCTTTGCCACAATAATGCATCTTGGAGTAGACAAAGTCCTTATATTACAAAATAGGGACTCATCGTTAACAAAATGATCCGTTGCACCCGAATCCAAAGCAAACACAACAAAGTTATCAGTTTTTGTCGATGTTTTGGTGAGACCTACCATAAATGATACACCTGCATGAGTTTTAACGGCCAGTTTCACTTCCTTTACTCTGCAATCCTTTTTCATATGTCCAAATTTACCACAATTATGGCATTTACCGTTAAATCTTTTCTTCAAATGCTTTTTCGATGAGAATGCTGTATCCTTTTGAATCGTTTCTTCAATTGCACGATGTTTATGTTTTGATTCTTCTGATAAAAGTCGATTTTTCGAAATGTCCAGCGTTAATTCGCCATCCGGCAAATTTTCTAAAGCAGTAACCACTGCATCATACGCTTCTGGTAGTGTCAGAAATAACTGAGAGACAAGATCAGCTTCTTCTGGCTTTGCGCCAGCAATTTTTAGTTGTCGTACCAATGCATCGAATTTTAAAAAATGGCTTTTTAAATCGTCTCCGCATCTCAGTCTCAAATTAGCCAGCTCTTTTCGAACAAGCGTTTGATTTTGGACTGACTTCTTTTCAAAATTATTACACAATGACTTCCACATCTCTTTTGCCGTAGATTTTTCCATAATATAACCCAAATAATCGTCATGCACAAAACTGGTTATAATATCTTGTGCTTTTAGATCAATCGCTGCTAAATTTGCTGTCGAAGTTGCATCTCCTCCTGCTTCATTTGCTGCATTTGACGCTGACTCAGTCACAGCTTTCAAGCAGCCTGCAGAGGCTAAATGCTTTTCTACACGAAACTTCCATTGTCCAAAGTTCGTACCCGCAAACTGCATAATTCCTGTAGTCTTGTCCATTACGTTATTGCCCATAACCTTTTATAACTTGCAAGATTTCAGGAGATAATAGTTTTATTTATAAGATTGAAAGTAGCTACACTTATATGTACAGAAGTTTTTTTTGAAGTGAAAAATATTTTTGAAACATAGAATATTGTATGTATAGATAAAATATTTTTCATGTGATTATTTTAACAAGTAAATAAATTTACAGTTTCAACAATATCAAAACAGGGATTAAATTCGGACAAGCGTTTAAGTAATGTAATAACTAGTTTTTTAAATTAATTATAAATAAAAAAATATAATTCAAAATATTTGTATAAACATTTTTTTAATAAATCACCCTGTTTAGCATACTCGGCATGATGATACAAGGTGCGACAAATATGTATTAAGACTCGAACCATATCTCAGCAACCAAGCGCCCCATCTATGTGTGAGCACATGCGCTTTGAAGCTTCAACCTTCCTCTACTAACTGTCAAAATTTCATGGCATTTGGTTGACATTTAATGTTTATTGACATTCATTTTACAAAACACATGTTCGTTGGATGTTGAAATTTTAACATGGAGCAAAGAGCAAATTTTAACATGAAGCACTCATTGTTCGTCAATTTTCGGTTCGATTCGGAATCAGGTCTGTGTGTTGAATCACCCGCCGTATTCACTTGATTTGGCACCATGCAACTTCTTTTTGTTCGCAAAACTGAAATTGAAGTTGAAAGGATGCTTTTTTATGGCATTCAGACCATACAACGGGCTTCGACGAGGGCACTAGAGGCAATTCCGAAAAATGAGCTGGAACACGCGTTTGAATCACTATTAAATCGATGTAAAGAGTGTATTGAATCAGGAGGAGAATATTTCGAATAAATATACCGAAAAATTAGCAGATATCGTGTTTTAATTGTGTTTTCTAGAAGCAGTCTTAATACATAATTGTCGTACCATGTATTTGCCATTTCTTTAAAAACAGATGGTGTCTCTCTAAGGGCGACACCTCTGATCACTGTAGTTATGTGAAAAGTTTCAGTTCGATAGCTTTATATTTTTGAGCACTTTTTCGTCCGAATTCGCAATTTCTCAAAGTTATCTTTTCATTAATAATTGTAATTTGTTTTTTCTACTTTTAGCTCGACAGTTTTCTATTCAAATGCGCTGATGATCTCAGAACATCAAATCGAAAATACACTTTTGTATGGGAACTTACCCGTTTCGTGGGTAAAAAAATTGTTATATGCCAATTTCAACTCGGTTGGACTATATTTCCGCCAGTTATCATGCGATCAGACACATCAGAGGTATGACTAAATCGAATCAGACGGTGATTTTAATCATTATGTCATTATAATTGTCATCATCATCCAGACATCTGCATCTT
This sequence comes from Megamerina dolium, assembly GCA_963854835.1. Taxonomy (NCBI): domain Eukaryota; kingdom Metazoa; phylum Arthropoda; class Insecta; order Diptera; family Megamerinidae; genus Megamerina; species Megamerina dolium. The sequence continues at coordinate 51,109,414 of OY978527.1, forward strand.
TATTGTTGAACATAGGACTCCTCGAGATATCTGCAATATTTATTATATGTCAATGCCCTGAGATGTCATTATCCAGTTTATTTGTCAATCTCTTGATGTCGTCGCTACATTTTTTAGGTGCTCTCCCAATTTTTCGCTTATCTTCTCGTGGTTTTCATTCGATAATTCTCTTAGTCCAACATATTCTATATTTCCTGCTACATGGCCAGCTCATCGCCACTTTGCTTTGGCTATTCCTTCGGTTATGTCAGCCATTTTTGTTCTCTCACTCTCTCACTCTCTCTCTCTTTCTCCTCTCTTGTAGAACTATAATTGTTATTCGGTTTCTTCTGGTTACTCCCAACATTGATCTTTCCATTGCTTTTTAAGCCACTCGCAACTTATAAACTGTTTGTCTGGTAAGAGTCGATCTGATAACATAGTAATTTCATGACCGTTATATTTATATTGGGAAATATGTTAAATTTCATCACCTTATTCCATATTCAGCATATTGTCGTTTATTTGCTTTTTTTATACCAGGTGTACAAGTTGTTTGCTCGTAGATGGCGTTAATGATCATATTGAGCTATTATCGACTTTGCATCCTTTATTTTATGAGTTCGACACCTGTTTACATCAATTAGTAAACATCATCAGTGATTTCATACAACATACATTTTCCCTCGTATAATCATGTCTAGTTTCGTGCCAGAAAAAGAGCATATGCGGGAAGCTCTACTTTTTTGCTTCAATTTAAAGAAATCTGCTGCTGAGTCGCATCGAATGCTTGTGAAGGCCTATGGTGACAGTGCGCTGGTTTCGTCGGTTCAAAGAAGGCCATTTTGACTTGAGTGACAAGAAGCGTGAAAATAGACCCAGAAAAGTTGAGGACCATGATTTGCAGGCTCTTTTGGATGAGGACGACACCCAATCGCAAAAAATGCTTGCCGAACAGTTAGGTATTACTCAACAAGCCATTTCCATACATTTACGAGCCATGGGTTTTTTTTTTACCGAACAGCGGATTATACACTTTACACTTTAGTACACTTTATATATATATTTTTTGCGCAATAGTCTTACTTCTTCAAAAGTTAAACAGCGACTGAGAAGCGAAAGCATAACATCGTGCTTATACTTCGTTAGTGTTGATGTGAAAACACGAAGGCAAACAACACAACGTGCAACGTTGTGGCCGGCACTGGTCTAAATTGTCGCCTATCAAAACAACATCATCGGAAAAACGCGGGTGGCTTAAATAAAAGGTGATTTTTTAAGAGCCTTCGGATTTGATTCAAATAAACATAAAATTTAGAGAAATGTATGAAAACTTTATTTAAGTCGATAGAACGATCTATATAATTCAATGTTTAAAGATGATTTCATGAAAATGTTGACTGCGCCTCAAATAGTTCATACGATGGGTCAAATTTTTTCCAATGGTCTCTCCAACATATCGGCCGGTATCTGACGAATAAATTCTTCAATATTGACTTTCTGGGCGTCAACCGTTGCGAGCTTGTCGCTATAGACATGAGCCTTAACAAAGCCGATCTAGACGGCCAATTGACAGGCCCAATTCACCGAACTCGCCTCTCAATTGGGCCATTCGCATGCTGTGTGGCCTGTGGTGCCGTCTTGTTGAAACCACATGTCAGCCAAGTCCAGTTCATCCATTTTGGGCAAACAAGAGTTTGTAATCATAGCACATTAGCGCTCGCCATTCACAGTAACGTTCCTGCCTTCCGGTCCATAATCCAAACCAAACAGTGCATTTTTCGGGATGCATTAGCAGTTCTTGCAATGCTTCTGGTTGCTCATCACACCAAATACGGCAATTTTGATTGTTCACGTGGTTCCATTCAACCAGAAATGAGCTTCGTCGCTGAATGGAAGAAATGCACGATGCACTTTCTTAACCGAGCATAAATTTTGATAATAAAATTCAATAATCTGCAAGCGTTGTTCGTTTGTAAGTCGATTCATGGTTAAATTATAGACCAAACTGAACTTTTTGGACAGTAACATGTTATACTGTCACTATCACTGCCAAAACCACCCTGTCTTAACTATCTGTAATAATCTTTCACCATAGCTACCTTGTATTCTACTGTTCTCTCACGTAGTATAACACTTGATGTAATTGACTCAGGGTAGATCTTAGCTAACTTGCAAAACAATTGAGACGTGATATAGAGGAAACACCCGGTCCATGATCGCAGAGTACTGCTGGTTACTTTGTCGTCGTTGTTGTTAGAAAAACGTTCTCCTAATTTTTTATATGATATTTGGATTTAGCTCATTGTGCACGCAAAAGTTGAATTTTATCGGACAGACTGTACAAAAAACTTTTTTGAATCTGCAAACTCTTCTCGATTACACTTTTTATTGCTTTAAGGTGGTCTTTGGTTCCTAAACCACTGCAGAATCTTGCTTATTGTCGGGGCCGATATAAGACTAGTTTGTCCTCCATAGATATATAATATATACAGGGTGGACCATATACAAGATTATTTTTAATAATTCAAAAGAATAAACAAAATTATTTTTTTCGGTATATTATTGATTTATTCGAAAAATCAAACATTTCTATTATTTATGGAACAAGACTTCATTCACGTGGCGAGGGCACGAGAGCTGTAGCGCATTCTGTCAACCCAGTACCGCAAGACTATGATGACGGTCTCTATCTCACGAATGGCTTACTCGATATTCGCCTGAAGGGCCTGAATCGTTCCTTCACGGTGCCAAGCGTCATGCCACTGCATGGGCTGTATGACATGGCGCGCCATCCACGCCTTCAATTTCCGCCCACAAAAAATCGTAGCCTCTGTAGCGCTCACAGTTGACCGAAATGGCATTCAGCAGCATTTTCACAGAAACACGTGTCAATGATGCCACCGCTCCAAAATCCGCACCAAACTGTCACCCTATGAAATGCATTGGCAGAAACTTTTTTCAATACACAACATTAACTTTGGAAATAAGTTTGAATTACTTGTTCAAGCTTAAATCGATTCACTTCGTCTCGCGAAGATATGAAATTGACTAACTGTCAAGAACTCCACTGGGAAAGAGCTATCCCTGTAAAAATAACGTCAGGCGTCTTTCTTATCCTTTTAGTCCCAATGGAAAGATTTACTTAAAAAACAATGCTATTTTTCTTATTATTATCCCAAATTCAGAGTCCTCGACCCCAAAAACCCCCAGTACACCGCTGTTGAAGGGTTTCCACTGAAAATAATAATTTTTTTTAATGTGTTTTAAATCATTACTTCTATAGCCTTCAAACCAGATACGGATAAGAAAAACGCCAATGTTCTAGAAAAATGTTCTCCGGGAAAATATAGTGGGGGCCCGTGAACAACAAAACTACTCTAAGCCTCCTGTTTTCGAGACAAAAAGCACCAAACCTCCCTCTTTCGTCAACAAAAAAATTTGACCCTGAGGAGCAAAACGGTCTTCAACACAGTACTCTGGGGCCCACCCTCTTTCGAACAAGCCTATACTGATCAGGATCAAAAACTCTTGCCTCACAATGTACTTTATTAGATCTTCAATCATTCTTGCGACTGATTGAAAAATGTATACAAGAGAGGGAAACACCATTTTGTAAAGCAATACCGCCAGAGTAGCAACTGGCAGTGAAGTTAAGGTTTCGCAATCAATGGCATTTCATAGCAAACACGTAACGAATGTCATCGATTTGTATGGCAATCAAAGTGGTTCTACTTATACTTAGCATTTAATTAAAAAACGCATAGAAATTTCCAACGGGTTTTTTCATCATAATTTATTACGAATTGTCTGCACTGAAGGATATTATATTTGTATATAGGTTTGTTGAATGTGCTAATTATTTTCTAATAAATGTGTCATATACATATAAGTATAAAATCAATTTATAATGCGTTAAAATATTAATATATATCTATGTATATTTAAGGGATGCAAAAAGAAAATAACGAAAATTCCAGTACACAATTAAAAACGTCTAATAACATTGTTATATGATAGATGGAATATATATATAATATATAAATAAAGTAACATTTAAATACGTTTCTTGTTAACACGTTCAATAAATTTAGTTTTATTTAAAGCACGATTGCCAGCATGTGGATCCATCATACGTTTCCAATCAGTTTGACCCACAACAAATCCAATAGCACGCATTTTATTTTGTGCATGTTTTTCTTCAATATCGGCCCAACGAACCTTTGCCAAAAACAACAAAAAAAAATGAATTTAAAAACAACTTTCCTTAATTACATCTATGTAAGCACTATTCATTCCTTAATATATCTTACCCTTTTTTTGCCTTTCGAACTAGTTTTTGGGGGCACCCAATCGTCCATTTGTAAATAATCTTCCATAGTTGCTTTACGTTTCGCAAATGGTTTTCTTGTACCATCCAAACGTGCTATATAAAGAGTCAAATGTATAAGATATATATTAATACAATTTCTCTCTCCCATATATTTGGGAAATTTTATCATTTTGTGTACTCACCTAGATTTTCCGATGTGGTATCATTTTCCCATTTGCTTTTTAAGAATCCACACTGTTTTGAAAATGTTCATAAGAGAGTAAATAGCAAAGTTTTAATTGTTTTAACTTATTTTATGGATACATCTTGGATCTACGTTTTTTTTTTTTTGCTATATTGTTTTTGAATTTAAAATACTACTCGAAGTAGAGATTATTATTATTATTATTATTAATGATTTTAGCCAAAAGAAATGTATCGATATAAATATATAAACCAAACGAGAATTGTGAGCATAACAATCATTTAGAAATGTTTATTCAGCAAATTCTCTTAATATCATTTACTTCAATGAATTCACATTATGGCTGCATACGTAAGAATATTAAAGAAAATTTCTATCTTATTTTGAAGATATTTTTTCATGAATTTCAATAAATTTTTCTACAAACTATATATTGTATTTGTATTATATATATGGGCAATTCAATAATGAATCAAAAAAGCAAAAGCGGAAATAAAAACCCATTCAATAGGCTACATCATACTTAGTAACTAAATAGAATTATTTAGTCAATTTCTGAAATCTCTTTCTTTTATTTGAATAACCGCCCTTAAAACTTACACTTGTAGCAGGATCAATGGCTTCATTGCTGTCCTCCTCATCGTCAATGTTGTCTTTGTTGGCCATTGCAACCGATTCCTTCAATTGATCATTACTATCGACAGTACCTTCATTGTTAGGCTCATTATCCTAGAATGGAAATATGTATTTGATCGAAAAATATTTAACATTTCGATGGTTTTCTTAGTTGTAATTAACTACATATGTACATATATGTTTAAATTCGATATCATCGAAGACAAGAAATCAAAGGTAATTAAATAGCATAACAGAAGGATTTATAGCAGTGTCTCATATTCTTATCATTTCAATAGATTTCAAGATATTTCTAAATACTTATCACATAAATAATACTGAAAAGTGAGAATAGAAAGGTTAATAGAAATAGAATAGTTTACAACATACAAATAAATACATGTAATCGAAGAAATTGTATGAAAGAATATAAGGTACAACACAAATATTTTGTATAGCTTGTTATAATATTTTTACACAACTACAAATAACGATGGCGGGTGTCACTTGTTGGCCAACGCGCACTAATAATAGCACATGTGTGGGAAAATTTGTACTCTCAGAGTTTCTATCAATGCGAAACATTCAATGTACTCGTTCTCTGTGACACTCCGCCCGCATCTGTGTACTTATTATGGGTCTAAGGTGAGCCTTAAAATATGTATTATACATATAGTAAAACCCGTTTAAATAACCTAATTTCAGTCATTTTGTTAATAGTGTCAAATGTGTATTTAAAAGAGATGTGCTTGCTAACAAGTGAGAGGCAGTTTTACTGTTTACAGAAAATTATTGCTAAAATCAATGTTTACAATGCTTAAAATTAATGCTTAGAAACATATTTTTTTAGAGATATATTTTATAAAATAAATGACAAAAATAGATGCTGAAAGGTTTTGCTGACACACGACGCTTATAAAGCTTTTCCTATATCCTACATTTCTAAAGTTACGGATGTGACATTTTATACAAATGTTGATTGTTTTTATATTTAAGCGCAAAATTATGCACAATCGAATGGTTGATTTCAAGGTAACATCCCAAAATAAAGCTGCTCGGTCGTGACAAAATATGGAAGAGTATAAAATTAATTTAAATTAAAACAATATGATTTCATAATATATTTGCCTTATGGTAGAATCATATTAAGTTTCTTTTATACAACAATATAAACTGTAATAACGGACGTGACATTACGGACGTGACATATGTCTCTTTTGGAACGGCAAGGGTATACATAACTTTTTTTATAATTTCTATTGAATTAAATATAAATGAATATATAAATATTTCATGAAAGAAAATAATCAGAACCTATGTATAAGTTAGGTTAGGTTATGTGGCTGCCCTCTCTCTTTCTGACAGGACACACTTAGGCCAGAAAGGCCCATTGTGATACCACCGAGCTTCTCTCCCAATTCTGTTGTGCTGTGTTATATTTGAAGAGCATTAGAAGGGACCTACTTATATTCACATTAACTTTGTTTTATCACAGAGCTCTTTTTAAGAAGCATTTTTGGTAAATCGTTATTGCCGGAAAAAATTGCCAATTCTTGCCGATACGGTGGGTACCGTTCGAAAAAAAATCTCTTCGATATTAAATTTAGTTATGCTTCAGCCGGGGATTGAACCCACACCCTACAGATCAGAAGGCCAACGCACTAACCACCGAGCTACAGCACCCACTTAACCTATGTATAAGAAAGCATGAATTCTCTTCCCTAGCTTATATTGAATCGGGTGAAATTTTTGTATGAGAGCTAATGTTATCGATATCATATAAAATATATAAAATTGATCAAATTGGACAACAGGAAGTGGCACCTCCGGTATAACCAAAGTTAACAATATCCATTTTTGGGGAAAAAAACATGATGTCCCATTCATACTCATTCAGGTTAAAACAAATTTTTGGGCAGGCTTTAATTTTTTTCCAGTTTTCAGATCGACCTTAGTACCCAGAGGTAATCATTCTTTGACGTACTTAGGCGTCAGTTACTCGAGACATAAACTTAGAAACATAAACTTAAAAACCCAATCGATATAGGTTTTTGATATGTTCTAAATTTATGTTCTATATTATCGATAATCGGTTATACTGCTTTCGGATAAGGCAAATTGTATCAGCTGGCATTTCAAACTAAGTTACGTCTTGAGTAACAGGCGCCTTAGGCGTCATTATATTTCTTTGATTGAGGTATTAACCGGGTTTTACTTTATAATTTCTTATTGTATGCTAAGAATGTGTTTTAGAAACTATTGCAAGTTGAAGTGATAGATAAATTCCATGGCAGAATTAATCTGCTGTTTGTATATACAATAATAATAAATAGATATCTGAATGATTAAAATTCAAATTGATCAATTTAACAAAAAATTATTGTTATTTGTAAAGATTTTTGTTTTCTTTGTATTTACCGTCACCATATCCTCAGCATCTTCCATTTCAATGAGATTTTCAAGCAGCGAAGAAACATCCAATTTAATATAATGTAATGGTGTTTTTTTCCAATTATTGATAATTGTCTTAATATCCGATTCAGAACGATTATGTATGTTTTGATTTAAACACACATCCGCATCGCATATTAAATCTATTATATAAGGCTATAATATGGATAAAGAGGAAAATCAATTACAATATAAATTATCCACATATACAACAATTGAATATTAGTTATTAGAAAAGAAATTTGAATACATCCTTTGCAGACGTATCACGAACGGATACACATATTTAGTACACAACTCACCATAAAGCCGGAATCTTTAGAGTGACAATAAAATTCATTCAATGTTCGCAATGAATTATTATTGCAATCGACAATAATAAAATCATATAAATTATCAGCCACAGTTTTCTTGAAAGATTTTATCAAATATTGCATATATGTCTCTTCCATTTCTTTCTCATATTCATAGATTATCTCATTTTTGAGTAACTGAAACAAAAAAAAAAATGAAAAAGAGTTGAACAAGTGTTTCAATATTGGCTCATAAATAAGTACCTTTTTGCCAGTTTTTGGACATTTTTCCTCATAGTCATTCTCAATCATGAAATAATCATCAATGCTTAATATACGCGGATTAGCACCGCCCATCTCTGTCTCTTTTTCCTTGATCAACTTAGCCAAATGCGATTTTCCACTACCTGGCGGTCCTCTTAAAATAATGCATATCTTTTTTGGACGCGATAGCCTACCAGGCTTCAAGAGAATTTCATCTATTGTTATCGTATTGTGATTCTCTACGGAAGGATAGGACATTTGTACATGTGTTGATGATGATTTCGGTAGATTCTCATTTGCCGAAGCAGTTGAGGGAAATATGGAAGTGTTGGCATTTTGTAACGAATTGAAACTGCGACTATCTGCAAGAGTACTATTTGTATAGAACATTGGTGGTGGAGGTGGTGGTGGTGATTCGTCATCCCTCGCATAATCGTCGGCTACATTACTGTAATGTGATGAAAAATGATGCATTAAAATGTGAAATTGTGGGAAAGTGTAATATAATTTTAAACTTACTCTTCCGTATCAGATATTGCTTCGAGCGTGTCGTCTTCAGCGCATTTAGCCGATTGCTGCTGGATGTTGTTAACAGTATTCTATGTATTTGAATTAATCAAGGATTGGGATAGGTACTTTCTTTTAAATGCTTAATAATCATATTGTAATTGTTGAAATATTGTTCAATTTGTTGTTGTTGTTGTGGTTGTTGGTGATTTATTTAATATTGTAAACAATAATCAACTATACAATAATTATTTGTCATATTTTGATTACCTGATTGTCTTGTTGCTGTTGCTTATCTAAAGACTCCTTTTTCTGTTCCTGTTGCTTTGCTGTCTGTTTATTATTAACACCTACTTGCTTTTGTGTTTGGTTATTTGGCTTTTGTTGCTGTTGTTGCTGCTGTTGCTGTGGTTGTTGTTGTTGTTGATTATTTTTATTCTTCTTTTTATTATTTTTATTTTTATTCTTAGCATTGGGTTTCTGCGGCGGCAGCAGCTGTGGAACACCTCCTACACCACTTCGCCTATTAAATGCATTCGATGATGATGATGATGCTGATGATGATGGTGCATGACCATAATCAATAGTTTTTACCGGCTTAAATTCATCATGAAAATTTGAATTATTCGAGCATACTCCACTACCACCGCCATGTCCATAATCAATTACTTTAGGCGCTAAAGGGCTGTTCTGATAGTCGATAACTTGCATCGGTCGATAAAATTCATCAGCACCACCAGGGCTGTTTTATTATATTTCATATTCGAAATTTTGGAGAAAAAATTAATAAATGTTTGGAAATCACTGGCTTTTCTATATTATCATCATTATTTTTATTACATATTATTCGATTATGATGTTTTCTTTTCATTTTTATTTTATTTTTTTATTTTTTTATTTTCGTTTAAGCCTAACTTGGCGCAAAATTTCATCACCAAAAATTTATTTCATTTTATTTTTCATTTTTTCAATTTTTCGTTTTCTTAACATCAACACTTTGAATTTGAACATAAATACTCTACAAATATGTGCAAGCTGCAAGTATATATGTAAATCAAAATAATGGAACAGAAGGACTAAAAAATGTGTTATTCTTTCGAAAGTCCTTCTTCTCCCAATTCGGGTGTGTCATACAATGACAATGCATATTCATATATACATACTCAAATGCGGACAAATTAACGTTTGAATTATTTTAAGGAATTTTTCTATAAGATAATACAATAATTTAATAATTATTTTTTCATTTAATTATTGTAAGGACCAGAGAAAACTCACACATTTATTGGATATGTACGAAAATGACTTTGATCGGATATGACGACATTCAAAAGAATGTTTTCGAATATATTTTTGTTGACTTCGCGTACGTGTTTCGCGTTAAAATTGGGCCAATAGTTGTCAAAGTTCCGGGGTGACGGGGACTTATGGAGGCTTTTTTTTTTTATTCTTTAGATTCACAAATTCACAATCCCCAAGTTTGTTAATTTCAAATATATTGGAGACAATTCCTATGTTCAGAGAATAAACCAACTGAGTTACGTATTGTGGCACTTATTGGCCCCAAATAGCTTCTTGTCCAATACTGTTGTACGTGCTAAATTTAAGACTGTTTTAGAAGGGATCTACTTAGCCGATTCCAAATGGCAGAACCCTTGTGACGCCACTTTTTCTAAACTTTGTCACAGAGCTCTTTTAGAAGCTTTTTCATGGCAAATTGTAACTGTCGGAAGAATTGTCAATTGTTTGCCGACAGCGGGTAATGTTCGAAAGAAAAAGCTTTTCAATAATAAAGTTGAGCTTCAGCCGAGGATTGAACCCACGACGTACAGATCAGTGGGCCAACTCATTAACCCACTGACCTACGGCATCCACGTTATGTACAGTCAGGAGTGAATCTAAAAAGTATGATGTCTCGAAATTATTATTTTTTCGGGATATCCTACAAATACTGACTATACATAAAGGTCAGTTTAATTGTATGAAACATAATGAGCCAGGTAGTCAGGCTCATTTCAAACATTTCTTCACAAGAAAGCATTTAGGAGTTCCAAGTTTCAGCCTGTCAACTTTCAGTTTTTCACAAGACCATCAATTTCGCATATGGGTTCTCATTAATGGTGGAGATAGGGAGTATGTTCAGAGGGAATGTTAACGAGGAAAAATGAATGAGGGTCCGACATACATTTCACGGCTCCAAGGGCTCATCCTGTGGCTATATGGCGATTTTCACATGTTTTTGTGTTAATTTTGAATGCAATTTTGTATTTTTGTATTTAATTTTGGCGTCAGGTCAGTACGTTAGGAGAAAATGTTGAAGAAAAAAATCACCGTTTTAGAAGATATTACTGGGAAACTGAGGGACATTTGTCGCTTTTCATCTGGTTTTGTGTTGATTTCGTATAGGAAGCCCCCTTAAAGCATGAAGATAGGTAGTAAGTAAGCTCAGAGGAAATATTGATAAGGAAAAATTAGTACTGGTCAGGTATACATTTCATTTCATTTCATTTAGGGTCGATTATTGAGGTTAGCTGTCGATTTTCATATGCAAGGGTGTGTAGATTGGATGTTGTATGTTCACAGGAAAGGTTGGGGAAGAAAATCGACGAATGGGATATTTGTCGATTTTCAGATGGTTTTGTGTTGATTTCGTATGGGAGCCCCCTTAAAGAATTGAGATGGGGGGTTAAGTAAGCTCAGAGGAAATATTGACAAGGAAAAATTAGTGCTGGTCTGGTATACATTTCATTTCATTTCATTTAGGGTCGATTACTGAGGTTAGTTGTCGATTTTCATATACAAGGGGGTGTAGATTGGATGTAGTATGTTCACAGGAAAGGATGGGGAAGAAATATTAAAAAGGGTAGGTCTGACTTTACCCTTTTAAGAGCGATTATTGGGAAGCTATGGGATATTTGTTGGTTTTTAGATGGTTTTGTGTTGATTTCGTATGGGAGGCCCCTTAGAGGATGGAGATAGGGGTTTAAGCTCAGAGGAAATATTGACGAGGAAAAATTAGTTCGTGTCATTTCACGACTTTGAGGTCGATTACTGAGGTTAGTTGTAGATTTTCATATGTTTTTGTGTTCATTTTATATGGGAGTCCATGCAAGGGGATGTAGATTGGAAGTAAGTATGTTCACAGGAAAATTTGAGGAAGAAACATTACTAAGATAGGTCAGACTTTCATCGTTTTAAAAGCGGTTACTGGGAAGCTATCGGATATTTGTGATTTTCAGATGGTTTTGTGTTGATTTCGTATGGGAGCCCTCTTAGAGAATGGAGATAGGAGGTTAAGCTCAGAAAAAATATTGACGAGGAAATATTAGTTCGTGTCAGGCATACATTTCACGACTTTGAGGTTGGTTACTGAGGTTAGTTGTAGATTTTCATATGTTTTTGTGTTCATTTTGTATGGGAGTCCAAGCAAGGGGGTGTAGATTGGAGGTATGTTCACAGGAAAAGTTGGGGAAGAGATATTAACGAGGGTCAGTCTACATTTTATTTTAAAAGCGAATACTAGGAGACTATGGGATATTTTTCGATTTTCAAATGGTTTTGTGTTGATTTCGTATGGGAGCTCCCTTAAAGAATTGAGATAGGGGGGTTAAGTAAGCATAGAGGATTACTGAGGTTAGTTATCGATTTTCAGATGGTTTTGTATTCATCTTGTATTTCATTTCACGACTCTAGGGCCTATTCCTGTGGGTATATGTCGATTTTCACATGTTTTTGTATACATTATGTATGCGAGTCTTTTTTAAGGCTGAAGATAGGGGCTAAGTATGTTCAGATGGAATGTTGACGAAGAAAATCTGATGGGGTCAGACATACATTTCACGGTTCTAGGGGTAATCCCTCTGGTTAGATGTTGATTTTCCGGTGTTACGAGCCCCTTTGAAGGATGGACATAGGGAGTATGGTAAATATGTTCGGAGAAAAAGTTGGAGAAGAAACAATAATAGGGGTCGGTAATCTCGAAGCTAAAATCGTTATTTATGTAAACTTTATATTTTTGCGATAAAACAGGTTTAAAATATATATATATATATATATATATATATATATATATATATATATATATATATATATATTTGACTTTTATTTTGTCTCTGAAACGCGGGGTATCCAAAAAATTCTGATTAATCGAATAATTTCAATTTTAATTAATCAATATAATTATTCGAAATTGTTATTTAATTAATCAGCATTTTGATTAGTCGAATAATTGATTTTGATTAATTAGACTGATTACTGATATTGATTATATTAGTATTAAATTGATTGAATAAACTGATTAAAAAATTGATTGATTTATCAGATTATTCGAATAAATCGCATAATCGCATAGCCAATTGCATTTTAGAGTTGTTAGAGTTGGGTTGTGATTTTTGGCATGTTAAAAGACCAAGGTTTAAACTTAGGCATGCAAAAGGAATTAATTGGAATTGCCGATTGGAATGTATTTTTGATCAAGGATGGCAAATTTTTGAGTATTCCAGAACCATATACAATATTTAAATACATAAAATATATCTCATAATGAATGATGAGGCCAACTTCATTTGAACCATATTTCTTAGCGAATATAATTTACGAGTACATAAATAAGAATATATTTATAATATACAATGGATAAAAATTTAGCATTTTAAAGAGTTATTTTTTACATTTAAGAGTTGATTATATGGACCATACAACCGATTTTGTTTTATTGCAAAATATTTTGTCAGCCATCACTGTTCTTCGCTTGCTGGCACCAATTAGAAATTAGAAGATCTTTATAGAAAATGGGTATTACCATATTTACTTTCTATAAAATATATTTAGAGGGACTTAGATAAACATAGACGGGAGGTTTTGGCAAACAAAGTACAAGTAACCTTTTCACATTTGGGATATCCATCTGATTGCCATTAAGCAAAAAACCAAAGACTGGCAAAATGATTTCTACGTGAGCAAAATCGATTGTCGCTTGTAATGATGAAATTTATTGCATTAGTCAATCTTAGAGCTGCAAAGGTGTTAAGCATGTCTATTTTTAGCTTTTCTACATTTATCGCATAGTCTTCTATGGCATGGATTAGTATAATTTAGCAGTTTTATAAAAATATACTCAGTTTTACAGTAAGTAAAGATTTGTCGAAAACATAGTCAGCATGCAGATAACTCATTCTGGTGGTATAAATAAAATCATCAGTTGTTCTAGTCGTACCACCTGAATAAGTACACCTTGCTACTTATTTTCTCATACATAAAGGAAGGTTAGTGGTGGGTACTAATTTTAAATCGAAGTAATTTTTTATCAAAATCGCATAATTTTATTTTACTAACTATAACTTCACCAATTTTGTGAATATTATCATGCAGACCGACCCCATTCTCTTATTGAATTTATTCCACCGATCAATTCATAAATCAGTAAACATATTTCACGAGGCCAATATTACACATAAAATCAAATTAGAATTTCGACCTCAAGTTATATGAGCTGAAAGCCTAATACCTTCGGACAAAATGTGGGGCGGAATTGCGCCAAATCAGTCACGCCATAATAGATTTATGTAGGAGCACGTTGGAGGGAGCATGGAGATAAATTTACTAACGACATTATGGACCAAAACATTATGCAACCTATATTCTAGGTCACATTGTACATCAATATTTTTATATAGGAACGAGTGTAGTTCATAATCGGACAGAACGTTACAGTCGGTAGTCGGTAGTATCAACAACTTACTCAGACGAACAAGACTTGCTGTAGTCCATCTGTACATAATACTCAATTCACCATAGTATTTTATGCTTTGTTTTCAAATTTAAATAAATTCATATAAACTTCATACAAAATATTGCAGCATTTCGAGTCTAACCTCAATATGAATTCAACCCAATAGGCAAAGTTTCTTTTATTTTTAGATGTACACAAGACATAAGCGATCTAAGAAGATTGTTGTATTTATTTTTGGATCTCTACAGTCAGGGCTAAAATTTGATGATTCATTTTGTTCATGCACAGAATAAAATTAACAGAATACACGAAACTTTGAAATAACGGCAGAGCCGGGAAAATAAATTAGAAGAAAAATATTTTAAATAAGCACAATAAATAATTAATTTTACACATAAAATACAAGATGTTTACTCCATTTTTGACAGTATATACTTAATGCATTTTATAATTATGCCAGACCTCGAGCTCGGCTCTGCACAGAAAGTTGGCAAAAAAAAAATAGAAACGCCTAATTATTGCTATCGTCGGATTTACCACCTGATGGATCCTTCCAAGCTTTATTGTTGTATTGCTAGCATTTTAATTGTAACTACGAAAGCACTATTCGGGTCAAATTAGCAAAAAAAAAGTGACAAATTGTATAGCAAAAAAAAAAGTGACAAATTGTATAGCAAAAAAAAAAAGGCGAAGAAAAGTTTCCAACCTAACAAGGATACAATTTCATTAAATTTACTGTTATATATTTATATCTGTAAATACACTTATCCCATGTTTTTAATTTAACTCGTCAAACTCGTCAAACTCGTCAAACTCGGCGTCTCTCTCGGCAAAATAATTTTTTATAAAGTCAATAATGGGATACTGTCCTCCGAGCGCAACTTATAACTTAGGTTTAGCTTAAATTACTTTAAGCTTTAAGCTTAGAGAACAAAAACAATAGCGGCTTGGATCTAGATGTTCGGGAGAGTAAGAAAAGTGATCGAGCAGTTCAAACGGTAACTCGTGGATTTTCGGAAAACATTTTTTTTTTGTGCAAATATCTCCGTTTTTCCACAAATACTAGCCTCAGTATGCTCCAGTTATGGTTTCTCTTTTTGAAGATAACCGATTGAGAGAGCTCGATAAGATTTCTAAAAAGCAGCCGCCATCACTTTCCCAGTCGAAGAAACAGTTTTTGAAGCCGATTCCATCTTTTCAGTCAACTGTTTGGACGCTGATCGGTGCAGAAACTATAATTTGTGCCTAAAATGCTTCAACAGAGCGTTGGAAATGTGCATTCGAACAAGTTTTTGATCAAATGCGAACGAATGCAGCACACAACGGTCAGATAGCTTTTCGTGCATTTTTGGTTTTTGTGTTTGGGCGTCTCAAACTTTCGTCGTTTCCCGTTTAAATCGTTCCTCTTCTTCTTCTTCTTCTTCTGCTTCTTATATGTCCTTTACAAACGATAATTAATTTTGGTTGAATCTAGTATTCTTCGCCAGCCATCTGTTTATCTCTTGCAAGCGTCAGTTAGAAATTTATTCAGTACTTGGTCGTTCCATTGGATTTTGGCTCTTCGTTCTTCGTCCTTCAGCGGGTTCCTAATATTACACTTTCTGTGTTCCATACAGCTGATACGGCTCATAGTTGTATCTTCTTTGGTACTCACCACCAACACAAATAGGTCCAAAGATCTTTCGTAGGACTTTTCTCTCGAAAACTTCGAGCATCCTCTCATCTGAAGTGGAAATTGTCCAGCCTTCACTCCAAACAGGCATGATGAGCAACTTGTACATAGATCGCAGTTTTCGTTCTTCGACTCGACTTCGATTGGGGATCGATTCCTTAATTGCTTCCTTTCCACCAAAAGAGAACCTGTTTGAAAGAGTGATCTTTCATAATATCCCCCGGCTTCACGGTATTAATACTGGTTCGAAATGAAAGACAAAGTCATTCTCTCTTTATTTGTTGATACTAGGTAACATTCGACGCACCTCTCTCATTTCAATTCAGATTATAATTATTAGAGGCCAAGAAGCACCGCGACCAAATGGGATCCATTGTAACTGTGGTTAGTGCGCTGATCTCTTGAATCGTAGATTATGGGTTCGATGATCGGCTGCGGCGTCCACCTGTTAGCAAGCAATTGACAAATCTTTCGGTAGTAACAATTTGTCACGGCAAATTTTCTTAATGAGATCTGTGACAAAGCTCAAGGAAAGTGATGTTCCGAAAGTTCTGCTGTTCAGAACTGGCTAATATAAGTAATTCTTTTCTTCTAATACTGTCCAAATTTCATGCGCACGACAGTACTAGAAGAGAAGCTCGATAGTAGCACAAAGGGCCACCTTTCTGGCCTAAACGTGTTTTCACACAGAGAGGGTCTCTCAGAGAGGACGTATTAACCTTAAAGAAACAAATATATATATTTAATTACAACTCGATGCGGTCGGAAACTTTAGACCACCCTCGCATTTGCGACAGAAGCGATATATCTAAAATATAATTTGATCTTCCGCATTTTGACTTATTTTAGATCTTATAAACATTAGTCGTGTCTTTTTTTGCTATACGATTTATGGAGAAACATTTTAAAGGCCCCATTGCATAGACCGAACGAAATATATCTTCGTTCGTAGGGCTAATCAGAGTGCATTCAGCCATTTTTAGCTGAATTTACTGATGATGACCCAACAAAATCGTGCAAAATAAGCGAAAATTAGTAATAATTGTACAACTGAAGCAATACTGAACAGCACATTTTTATTTTCGTTTATTCCTAATATTAACACTACGTCATATGATATTCGAAAACAAACGGCTGTACAATTATCTAATTTCTTTAAACATTTTACACCGTTATTAGGTGGAATAAATCAGCAATCAGACACATATCAATTCAATATTTAAACTGTTACAAAACAATCAAATTCTTATATACAACGAATAGCAAAAAAATCGTAATAATTAAAAATATTAATATGAAAAAATATGATAAATCAAAAATACAATCTATGCATATACATATATATAAGTAAAAGAAAACACAATAAATAAATTCACACAATTGTATGGGGGTGTGATTCAAACATATAACTTTTTATTCTACTCTCAATTCTTGTGTGAGTATGCATTAAAACGTAATTAGTTTCATAAATAGTAGATATTAAATTGTAGATACATACATATACTTGCATTATGTAAGATTTTTAAAATGTAAATATTCATTATATGTAATATTCAGAATATGGCTTCACAAGAAGCTGTTGTATGATAGTAAAGTAGCCTAGCGATTTCCAATAGGAGACCAATTCTCTATATAGAACGACATGATGTAATTGTGTCGTTTCTAATTTTTACGTTTTCCCAGTTTATCATTGTTATTATTTTTAGGCTTGTTACTATTTCCTCCGCTATTTCAAATGTTCAACGATAAAACAGTGTTTTGGTTTTGGTTTTGGTTTTGTTTTTTTTATTTTTCGTTTTCGACATGACGATACCAGGATATTTGGATAAATTTGCAATACCGCACCCAAATAATGTGTGTATTTTGTGTATTCAATCACAACGTTAATGAAAAGAGAAGGAGGAATGGAATAAAATTCCAACATTAACGATATGATTTCACTCGAGATAATATTCACTTAGCAAATAACGTATTTTTATAAACAAACTAACAGAACAACAACAAAAAAAAGAAGAAGAGAACAAAAAATATACTTTGACTCCCCAATGCTTCTAATCTAAACGGCATATATCACATAGCGGACAAACAAATTAATATATAATATATATATGAGGATAGCGAAGCAAAACGATTGGATCGTGTTGGAAATGAAAAACAATTTTCATAATCTCAAAACAGATTCACAACAAAACGGCAGCAGGCAGGCATGTATCCTGCTCGTTTATTCGTTTCACAGTTTGTTGTATAATCGTGAATATGTTTCAAGCTTAAGGGTCTACAATTTTGAAATAAAACTAATTTTCGAAATTTATTCTTCGTATCGTATCGCATATGAGACAATATAATGTGATATACGTTCATTGCAATCAGGAGATATTAAAATGAAGACAATACAATGCGATCGTATCGCATTCTATATAATATGCAGATAAATATACATATATATTGAATCAAATACCATTGTATAGGTAGAGTTTTTTCGAGTTTAGATTAAAAAATTAAAAAATAGAAGTATTAACAAGAAGCAAAATTCAATACATACCCGCTTGTCCAAGGCTTTTGATTATTTCCTTTGCCAATGGCTCCGCCTACACCGCCACCTCCATCACCACCACCACCACCACCAGCAAATCCTTTTTTGGGACGATTATTATCATCATTGAATACGGGAACATTAGGACCACCACTGCGTCGGAATGGATTACTTGCATTACGCGCATCTCCTCCTTGTTTATCATTATTATTTCTCATGTTGGCGGGCCCATTACCACCACCACCACCGCCGCCGCCGCCGCCATCGCGATCGTTGCCAAAGTTTCTTCCATTTCCGCTAAAGTTATTGCCATTGCCACCGAAATCGGGCCCACAACCACGAGCATTAGGACCACCAAATCCTCCTCTATAATTTGGTCCATTTCTTCCAAAATTATTTCCATTATTTCCAAAATTGTTATTCGAATTTCCACGGAAATTGCCACCGTAATTCCCGCGATTTGATCCACCGCCAAAGTTGTCATTGCTGAAATTTGGACCATTTGGACCACCATAGTTAGATCCATTCGGTCCATTACCACCAAAGTTCGGACCGTTACCACCAAAGTTGGGACCATTACCACCAAATCTATTCGGTCCAAAATTTGATCTATTTGGTCCATTGCCGCCACCGAAATTCGGTCCATTCGGCCCATTGCCACCGAAATTCGATCCTTGCGGTCCATTACCACCGAAATTTGACGGTCCAGATGATCTATTAAAATTACCACCACCAGCGGGACCAAAACCTCCAAATTCTTGTTGGGCATTAGGGCCGCTATCGCCTAGCTTTGGTGGACCATTGTCTGGCCAATCGGACATATTTTGATTATCCCCACCGCTATTCGGTTGTCCTTTTTTACGTTGCCACTCAGCAAACGACATTGAGCCACCACTAGCATTAGGATTATTGTTATCTCCAAAACTATTGTCATCTCTCGGGTTTTGTGTTTGCTGCACCTGTTGTAGGAGTGATGGCAATTGCTGCAAAAACTGATCCGGAGGAATTATGTTCTGCGTTGTGGATTCGCCTTTAGCTTTTGCCAAGGCCTCTGTTATCTTTTGCAAAAATGCCGGATCTTTGAGAGCATTTGACACATCTGGTATAGCTACAGGATTGGCTTTCACGTCAGTTGGTTGCGATTGCGATTCTATATTATCAGATTCAAGAATGTCAGTAGGTTTCTCAACAACAACATCAAAGAGAGAAGGAATCTTTTTAATCGGTACTTTTCCCATATTCGGAACTTTAGCCGGAGGCGGTCCACTATTATCGATTTCCAAATCAATGACTTCAGCAGCGGAGTCATTCTTGGGCGCTTTTGACTCACCATCTTCAACTAAATCCAGACCAGGTATGCCAGCCGATTTCTTGAATATTTCTGCCATCGGTGCGACAGAATCTTTATCATTACGATCATTACCATTATCATTATCAGGACCACCATCAGCATCGTTCTCGTCGTCGTCGTCGTCGTCATCTATCGGTATGACATCGTTGCATAGATTAGGTTTGACCGCATTGATTGGTTTTACGGGATTTATAGGCTTTGTATCCACGGTTGAAGGAGCATCAAAACGACTTTTTCGCTTATTATTGCGTACAGTGGTAGTGGGAGCAATAGCAGGAGCAGGCGCAGCAGCAGGCGCAGGAGCCGCAGTTTGACTTTTGATGACTTCTTGATGAATCACCTTTACTTGTTCTTTAACTTTTGGATCAGCTCTCATTTCATTTTCATTTTTTTGCTGTGATTCGCTTTGAATATCTGAATCGCCCTCATCGCAATCAATATCTTCCGGTGGTATGTCCTCATGTTGAACTTCAATATCGCTTTGATTCTGACTGGGCTCATCTTGCTTTGGAGTTTCTTTATCTTTAGAATCATCTGTATTAGCTACCTGCGATCCACCCATTTGTTCCAATTTTCTTCTGCGCATTTGCTCACGACGTTCCATTATACGATTACGTTGTCTCTCGAACTCCTGCTCGTAACGTTCGTACATTTCACGATCTGGATGGTTGACGTTTGCTCGTTTCCAATCTTGAAATTGTTCCTCCCATTTGCGAAATTGTCTATCAAAGCTCTCTTCATCAAGCTCTGGTGCCCGTTGTTGTCTATTTGCATTGCCCTGATTATTAAAATCATTCCTTGGACCATCGGGACCTTGATAACGAAAATTATCACCTTGTTGATTCGAATTAAAATTGTTCTGGTACTGGGAATTTCCCTGATTTTGATATTGATTGTTCCAGCGATCACCTTTGAAATTTTGATTTCCTTGATTCGGTCTATTGGGTCCATTGTTATTATTGGAATTGCCCCGTTGATTGCGATTGTTGTCGTTATTACCACCAAAATTACCTGGTCCTCTATTATCCCAATTACCTGGTCCGCTGTTATCCCAATTACCCGGACCACCGGGTCCTTGATTACGATTATTATTCCACGGAATATTGTTATTATTATTATTAGCATTTCGGTTTCCCATATTTTGTGAATTGCCATTTCGATTCAAATTAAAATCACCCCTATTATTTGGTGGAGCATCAGAATTTGCGTTACGCATATCTGATTGATTTCCACCACCGTAATATTGTTGATTATTTCCTTGATTCCTAGGACCACTCGAATTTGGAAATTTGCCTTTCTGATTGCGATTGTCTTGATAGGGATTACTATCATTTCCTTGAAAATCATATTGATTTGTTGGACGTTGATTATTTGGTCCAAAATCCTCAGCACTGTTGCCACTTGTATTCATATTATTATTATTACGATTACCAACACTATTATTTGTTGCTTCATTTTGTTGTGGTGGTTTAGACTGAAAATTTAGAGATGGCGTCTGATTAGGCTGATAGTTGGATGGTGGTGGCGGCTTATTAGCCTGAAAATTTGGAGGTGTCAGTTGATTCGACTGAAAATTTGAAGGTGGTGGTTGATTCGATTGAAAATTTGGAGTTGGATTTGGTGGCTGTTGATTCAGATTTGGGGGCTGCTGGTTAAAATTAGGTGGTGGTTGATTAAAATTCTTTTGAGATTGATCGAAATTTTGCTGTTGTGTCATCCATTGTTGTTGCCCGAGAGTCTGATTTTGAGATCCTACTTCGGTTGCAGCTAACTGTTGTGGCATCGGCAAAGCAGGAGGTGCTTGGTTGTACATTTGCGGCTGTCCCGATATTTTGCCTGGTATTTGCGGTTTCTGTTGTTGACCGCCATCGTCTGAAGGTGGTGGCGGTGGCTGCTGATAATAAGCAGAATAATTCACATTGGCTCCAGGATTTGTTGCAGCGGCCATTTCTCGCTTATACTATAAATTCATATTTTTCATAAATTTCATTTTTAATTTGTTAAAAACCTATTAATTACATACCTGTTCGCCATATTGGGCATGCCACTTAGCATATTCTTGCTGATAAGCCTGCCATTGCTGCCAGTGTTGCTGTAAAGCAAATTGTTGCTCTGGAGTCATGGCTGCGTATTGTGCAGCAGTGTACTGTGCGTAAGGATTACTTTGATCCATCATCGCTCCCGCCACCGGTGCTGCTGTTACAGCTGGAGCTACAGCCGTCGGCAGCATCGGACCAATAATGGGGGCAGTTGGTAATGCCGGCATTGGTGTAGGCGGTGGTGGGGGTGCATCTGGTAACGGAGGTGCTGTCGTGCTCGGCATTGGGGGAATAGGTGGGGCCATACCAGCCCATTGATTCCACATCATTGTCGCTTACTTGCAGATAACACCTTCTAGTACGTATATATGTGAGGATGTATGGTTCTAAAATTTGCTGATAATTGCAATGTGTTAATATATTTTTAATTATCAATTCCACTTTTAAATCACTTTTTTATATATATTAGAATAATTTTAATCGGATTCTATGATATTCAACTTCTTCATGTTGTATATATTATGGTCGCCATTTTCCGAATTGTGAAAACTAGTGATGGTAAATCTATTCATAATAATAATCATAGTGTGACCATATTTCCTTATTTGGTTCAAAAATGTGATACAATATGATAAGCTCAATTTATGAATATATTAATATTTTAATCTCTTTTTATACGCAGAAGGCTTTTTTTTTATATTTTTATATAAAATTCCGAAACAAAATTGGCGGTAAAAAACTAATATCGGAAGGAGTAATAAAAGATGCAATTGACTATATAGGCTGTTTTTATAAAAACAGCATAAATGAAAGCAACAGAAATGGTGTTGTACCAGATATATGGAAGCTATCTACAATTATACCGATTCAAAAAGTTAAAAATACCATAAAAGCCTCTGAATTGAGACCGATAAACACTTTGCCAATCGACGAAAAAATTATTGAGACTGTGATAAAAGAACAACTTGTGCAATATTTAGAAGCTAATAAAGTAATTATACCCCAACAATCCGGATTCCGGAAGAAACATTCATGTGAAACAGCCCTTAATGTGATAATTAATGAGTGGAAAAATGAACTTAATAAAAAAAACTTAATAAAAGAGCCTTTGAAACAATTGACCGTCTATTGCTGCTGCACAAACTAGATATGATTGGTGTCAAAAATCTTGAATTGAGATGGTTTAAAAGTTATTTAACAAATCGACGACAGAGAACATTAATAAATTCTACAATATCCAATGAACTAGCAGTTAATATAGGGCTTCCACAAGGATCGGTCTTGGCGCCAGTGTTATTCCTTATATACATTAATGATATAGCCACAGTATTGCAACATTGTGAGATTAAACTGTTTGCCGACGACGCGTTATTGATGATTAGTGGAAAAGATGAAATTGTTGCTTTTCAAAAAATGCAAGAAGATTTAGACAATCTCTATTTATGGTTATGTCATAATAAGCTTAAAATTAACATAGATAAAACTAAATATATGGTCATTAGTAGGAAAAATTTAATAAACTCATCTGAATTAAAAATTAAGAATGAAAGAATTGAAGAGGTAGATAAAATAAAGTATCTAGGAGTTTTAGTAGACAATAAGTTAAAGTTTTCTGATCACATACACATCACAAGAAACAAAATTGCGAAACAAATCAGTTTTTTACAAAGAACATGTAAATTTTTGTCTACGGAGTATAAAGTATTAGTATATAAATCTGTAATTGAACCGTATTTCATATATTGTCCAAGTATTCTTTTTGTGATATCAGATCAATTATTAAATAATCTTCAAAAAATGCAGAACAGAGCGATGAGATTTATCTTAAAAAAGAAAAGAGATACTCCAACATCACTAATGTTAAACGCGTTAGGATGGCTAAGTGTGAAGCAGAAAATTTATTATTTTGTTATGATTTTTATTTTTAATATGAAATTAGGTAATCTGCCTGAATATCTAACAGAAGACTTGGTGTATAATAGAGATGTTCATATGATCAATACTAGAAATAGAAATGATTTTAGACTTCCTTTTTTTAGAGCAGAAGCTGATCAAAACAGTCTCTTTTATAAAGGTCTTAAATGTTTTAATGAGCTTCCTAATGATATAAAAAACTGTACTAAAATTGAAATATTTAAAAGAAAACTATATGCGCATACACTTACGACTCCGATTCGTTAAGTTAAATGTTATTTGTTTTAGTCTTAAGTTAGTCTTAAATCTAGGCTTAGTATTGAGCTGTAATAATTAAATAAATAAATAAATAAGGTAAAATTCATAATTTTACTACAAGTTAATGTAGTCATCTCTATGAATGGTCTACTAATGCATATACATTTTGAAATTACCTATTATAGAATTATATAACTATTTTTCACTCTCAAAAATTGACATTTAACATACCCAGTTTGTCAGACGTTGCGGCTTTTGAAGTCGGTCAGGCTTTTCAGTCGATCTACACAACAAACTTTTCGCGCTTGACGTTTCTTCAAAGTTTTGACAAAAGCCTGAAATAAGTTCGAACTTTGGCAGGTTTCAGGCTTTTAGGATATAATAGGATAACACTTTAAATAGCTCGTGTCGAGATGACGGGTTAGAATATAGAAAATTCTTTAGACTATCACCACTGTTTAAACAATATTTTGATCGTACGTTGACAATTCATATACTAGAATTGCTGATAAATATCGCTTTTTAATATATCGAAATGACGAAATTGAAAAATAGTCGTATTTTTAATATCATTTTTAAAATATCGATATATCGCACAAAAAAAAACTTGGAATTTCACAGCAATATTTAAGGATCCTTGTTCAATAATAGTTAAAAAAAAAGAATATTTGCGTGATTTTTTATTTTACATTTTCCAAATATTTTCGTTAACTGTTAAAAAATCCGCATTTTTGTACATTATCATCCAGTTTGCTTTTGTTATTTGTATGTAACTAACTTCACTGTCGACTCAACCTTTTCGAAGGATGGGATCTTGTCTTTTTTTGAGTATAATTACTAATGAACGGGAAAAAATATTTAAGTAATGTTTTCAAATATGTCTGAATGTATGAATGTTAAGAATGTTAAGAATGTATCTAAAAGCATATTTTATAACATATGAATATATCTGGTTATGGTGTAAGCTAAAGCATGCAATTCTCATGATTCAATTAGTACTTAAATACTTAAAACATGTACAATTGTTTTGTCTGGTAATCAGACGATTTTTCTGCATAAAATATCGATATCTGATATGTTTGTTCAAAAAAATATCGTACCGGTAATATCGTATCGGAACCAAACAATATCGTTAATATCGATATATCAACAATTCTATCATATACCCATATGGTTGCACGTGTATTAAGAATTTGTGAAAATATTAAGACAATATTTAAACAAAATGACAGAATCATCAGGAAAAATCAAATATTTAGTAGCCGACACAACTGCTTTTATTAATATGGTTCAATTACATGTAAGTAAAAATGACTTCTTGGTGCAAAAAGCAATTAATCATGCCGAATTTCCCTTCCAAAGGATTATGCAGAAAACATATTAACAGTGCCTGATGTTATAGCGGAGGTGCGTAATAAACGCCAAATAAGGCGCTTATGTGTAATACCCTTTGATTTGCAAGTGCGCGAGCCACGTACCGAAAGTGTTAAGTACTGTGTCGAGTTTGCTAAGAAAACTGGCGACTATGCAAGCCTTTCAGGTATAGACATAAAAGTGATTGCTCTCACCTATGAGCTGGAAGTGGACAACGTTGGCACAGAACATTTACGGAAAGACCCCGTCAAGTCTGAAGTTATTGTATCCAAAGAGAAACCTCAAGAGCTTCAAGATAATACAAAGTTGGCTGGATGGTATAATCCTAAAGGAGGTGCAGACAACGAAGAATTAGATGAAGAGAGTGAAAATGAGTTCGATGAAGCACTGTCAGAAAATGAAGAAAAATCAAATGAATCTACTGAAAAGGCTGGCCAATGTGAAGGTATTGAATTGAAGAATGTCGATACTGTCAAAGAAGCCATCGAACAGCAACTTGGAGTGGTAGATGATTCAAATAATACATCATGTAAGGATCAAGATGAAATTACTGAAGAAGAATTAGAAATACTATTTGAAAAACTTAAGTGTGAACCACAAGATGATGATACAACCTGTGACATACTGGTTCCCCAGAGCGATGTCATCGATGAAAAGACAGATTGCGCAGATTCCGATGAAGATGTGATACCTGATGACAACCAAAACGATGAGCAGTCGCCCACATTACTCGCCAACGATAACGAAGATTTCGGAGATTGGATTACTCCATCTAATATAAAAAGAGTCAAAAAATCTCTTGAGGGTAAAGTTGACACTGACATTGTACCAATTGTTGCTTGTATGTCGACTGATTTTGCTTTACAAAATGTTTTGAAACAAATTAATTTGAATATTTGTGCTTTAAATGGTCGCGTAATTAAGCACTTACGAACATACATTTTGCGCTGCTATGCTTGCTTTAAAACAACGAGTATAATGACAAAAGTGTTTTGTCCAAATTGTGGCAATAAAACATTGAAACGTGTTGCTGTTAGTTTAGACGAGAATGGCAAACAAGTTGTAAGTGGTATAAAGTATAAGTCAACTTACATCTGAATTAACATTTTATGTATCAATTACAGATCCATGTCAATACACGTCGCCCATTAACTACAAAATTCAAAAATCAGAGCTTACCACGCTTCCAAGGTGGCAAACACTCACGTAACCCTATTCTATTCGAGGATCAACCAATTCCAAGGCAAATGCCTTCCCGTGTGGCTAAAACAAAGACAAACGCTTTGGAGGAAGATTATATTGCCGGCTATTCGCCATTCGTTTTGCGTGATGTGGATTCAAAGTCTGCTATGCTACGATCTAAAGGTAATCTCAAGGAATGGGCGCGAAATAACACTTTTGAGGAGGATCGTAGAAAAAAACATTACAATCGTTTGTATAAATAACAATTTTTATACCCTTTATTTGATGTAAATAAATAAAATTGAATTTTTTAATCATTTACAACTTAACACAGATTTCGCTTCCTGGATATTTTGGTAAATTTAATTGATATTTGGTCTGCAAAGCTGGTGGCACAAATCGTCCACCCAAATAATGAAATTCACCTTTAAAGTGTTTTGCACACAGCTTAGGTGCTGTTAAGGAAATCAGTAGTTTAGGCTCAAAATCACAGTCGTTCAATTTACCCTTTTCCACATCCCAACCACTTGGTATATCGATACTGAAATTGATTTGATGAATAATTCAATTGAAAATTTTCGTTACCACATCTAAATACCTTGCAATAGGAAGTTGTGTTTTTTGTAAAACCCCCATTATTTGTGCAAACAATTCTCGAACTGGTGGTTTGAAGCTAAATCCAAAAAGTGCATCCACGATTAAATCAAATTCTGTAGAAGTTGTCTGGACATCAGGGCAATCGTTTAGGAATGTAACATCCATGTTCTTACATTGGTGTGTTAAGTTCTCGTATAGTTCCTTTGGAGTCGCTTTCGGATAATAAATCGTAGGCGAATATTCCATTAATGCAAGATGGCGAGCACAAACCAAACCATCACCACCATTATTACCAGGACCACAACAAATCAACACGCGTTTGTACTTGTCAGCGGCAAAACATTTCGATATTGCGTGCGCACAACTTAAACCAGCTAATTCCATTAATTGATCAACACTGAATTTATATTCGTTGAACAATTCCTGATCTACATCGATTGCCTCGGTTTGGTTTAGAAATTTCATATTATAGCTAGGTGTCCTGTTACAAGAGGATATTAAGTACAAATAAAATAATCATTAAGTTCAATAGCAATCGTTGGATGTTTATTTTTTGTTCTCCAACATACCAACTATGGTCTATCGAGTCAAATTCTTTGATATGAAAGAGAGTCAACGACTACATGTATCTATATACTGATGGTTCAAAAATGGTGACTGCATTAGTAATGCAGTGACTTACTTTCTTCAATCCAAGCAATATGAAACATTGATAATGGCCATTACAACCCCTCACTCATACGCAACTCACCCAAACTTCATACTTATATGGAACTAGCAGACATTGTCTCACACATCGAACTGATAACAAGAAATAAATAGCTTAATAACTTAACGAAGTTCGAAATGACAAAATTCTTGCGCCTACGGCTGGGCCAGACAAAATGAACTCACGTACATCTAATTGAACGTACTGAACCAAACTTTTGCCCCTGTAACTTCATCGACTATATGACCCCTGAACATCTCGTGGTCCACTACCCACGATTCAACAAAATACGTAATCCATTATTTAAGAACTCGACCCCGTTATTGGCTTTATCAGACCCTAACTCTGATAATATACAAATCATTACTCAATTTCTAAAGAGTTCCAAACTGTTTTACTAAGTCTAATCAATTATGTTAAGAATATATACCTAGATTTATCTAACCATTACCAGCTGAAGGCCATTGCTGCTAAATTATTTAATTCATTATTTAGTATTTAATTTATAATAAATAAATAAATAAAAAATATATTGGTTTTGTTCAAGATGTAGAAAAGTGTATACGAAAAATTCGCAAACTTCTGCAGAACCTTGACCCAAGTCTATTTGCGCTGCGAATTATATAGGAACCTACCTACGTCTACTTGACGTAGACGTAGGTAGCAAAATCAACAATAGCAAAAGCAAAAACAAAAAATTATCTTTATGACAAGACATGGTTGGTTAAAGGTTGAAGCAGCTAAATGAGGCCCATTGTGATGACAAGTCATAAAAAAAACCATTAAATATATCGTTAGGTATACACCGCCGGCACATATGTGTGGCATATTTACTTGCAAAAACGGTTTTCCAGTTTTGTATTAATGATATAGCTCCGGCTGTTCTGCTTTACTAATGTGATTATAATAGACGTAAATTTTCGTATGCTTCCCAAAACAATAGACATACCGTACAAATTAAAGAAATTTATTAAATCTTTCTTCTATTTGCTTAATGTTCTTCTACTGAAACAAAAATTATCAAATTTCTTTTGTTATAATTTAGAATATAAACTATGCTACCAATAACAATTAGAGTAGTATACATGTTGCAATTAGGGATGTGCGATTAATAGTCTAATAGAACAATTTGATTAATCAAAATTGTTGATTAATGAATTACTCGACCAATCAAAATTTTGGTTAATCTAGGAAGAAATTATTAAAAGGAAGTATTTACTGTGTTTACATAAAACAATTTAAAACAAAACAAATAAGAATATGTTCTGGTTGTCAAAAGAAAAGAAAAATTGGGTGTGTAATGTAAGCATCATCTGTCGATTTGAGTGCCAGATATAAGTTTTAGGGAGCTGTTATGTTGACGATCTCGGTAACAGTCACGTCACGCGTTGTTTTTTTTTGTTTTCAATGTAAAATGAAAAATTGATAGCGAGAACGTGTTACTTAATTTTTTTGTTTATTCATCGCACTTTCTGTTCCTTTACATTGAATTTCAACAAGTCATATTTCTTGCTGATATTTCTGATTGCCCGATACCAGGCATCGGGAGCTTCGATAAAATGATACCTTATTCCTTCTTACTTTATCAAAATTACTGAAATTTTATGAAATTTAATATTATGAAAATGGTAAATAATATTATGAAACACCTCATATGTTACATAGTAAGTGCTTATATTTATAAATATATGCATTGCGTGAATGGAGTATACCTATAAGTACTCCATACGCATGTACATACATATATATTGAACAATAATGAACAATTCTTCATAAAAAATTCATTCATAAAAATATTTACTATTATGTGATTTTATTTCAATATATGTTAATTTACAGAATATTTCTCCTGGTCATGGCATTGCTCTCTTCAAAATCTCTGTATTCTACAACTCTGTTAAGGGACTCTGATATTTGTAATCAGAAATAAGTTCAAAAGCCAAATTAGGACTTCTCTGGTATTAAACGTTCTCTGATAAAACGTTCTATGGCTTAAGTGAGCGAAATTAAATGCGAACATTTGACGACTTCGTCGCGCTGTTAAACGAAGTTCGCCTCTCGCTAGTGTTGTGCTTATAGCATTACACGGTTTACTCGGCTTTTATACGATGCTCGAATACCACCACTGTGTGTGATGGAATTTATTATCGCAGGTAATATTATGTTATTTAAGGTAGAGCCATTAGGGATAACTCAAGAAAGAGTAAATAAAACAACAACAAATACTTAGGAAAATAGAAGAAGAAGTAGAAGGAGAACAACAGAGGTAGAAACGTGGTCACGCTAGTTTGACACTATAAGAAGACAGTTTCTGACATTATATGGCACAGTCAAGAATAATCTTTTGCCCTTGCTCTACCTATATTAATATAGTTTGATCGCAGGTTATTGATGAAAAGACAACCGTGTGTTTACAAAATCCAGTGCGTTCGTTCAAAATGGCGTTCAGCGAAAGCGATTGATAAAAACCATTTGTATTGTTAAAAAAAAAATCTAATGTGATTTAAAAGATAGTAGATAGTGGGATAGTAAATGTTAGAGTTGTGCCGTATACGATAGTAAAATGCTTAAATAATATATATAAACTTTTAAAGAATTAAAAAAAAGAGTCTAGTACATAAAATTGAAATAGAGTACAAAACTCCTATTATTGTTATTGTTGGTTGTACGCAGTAAAAATTATTGCGATGGTGGCAGTAGCAGCGTTAGTGGAAAAAAAAGACTGATATAGAATATTACAAAAAAGGAAAGGCATCCAAACGAGATTACGGATTTAGGCAAAAGCGTTGTTCCTGTTTAGAGAATAGCAGATACATATTACACAGAAGTAAAAGAGATATATTGGCTACGGAGACGAACGATCGACCAGCGCTAAAATGAATAGTGCCTCCAATGCGTCGGGTACAACACACACAACCATGACATTGCTAGATAATATGGGTAGCATGAGCACTCTTAGTAATGGGTGCGTCGGAGATCGTGATTATGGATGCAGCACAGCTACACCATCTGTCAGTTCGACTGCATCTGCAAGTTCGTCCAATAACCGCATTCCAATCGATAGTGCGGGAGCAATTAATGGCGGCGGTGACATCGATATGCATCAGATATTTAATTACAAAGAACAGAGATTTGTTAATTATCCTCACATGAATACGGTTACAAGTGAAGAAATTTGCATTGATTTGTGCCGTTCATTAAATATACTCCCTACGACACGTTTGCTTTTTGGGCTGCGAGTATACGATGATGAAAAAGAGTGGGCTGTGCCAGGAGAACCGCTTCGACGCGGTGTACGATATTGTTTTCGTATGCGTTTCAAAGTACCAGCGCAGGATACACAGCTACAACCATTGGACCCACACGCCTATGAATATTTGTATAGGCAGATGCGGTATGATATGGTTCACGAGTGTATTCCAGAGATACGATATCCAGCTGAAAGAAACAATGTAATGGGCTTAGGCATGCTGGATATGTATATTGATCTATTGGAGCGACGTGATACTATTCGTGGAATTGAGGACAATTTTAAGCATTACTTGCCCAAGAAGCTGGTTAGAGCGCATAAAATGTTTGTTAAACCGAAGCTATGTGATCGATTCAAGAAGTTTCGCAAAGAAAATGTTGACTTGGCACGTGTCAAATGGTATTATGTTCATGAGATTCACACACTGGCTCCTAATTACTTGCTAGAAACGTATACTACGACTGTGGACTTTATACCAGATGATGAGACTGCAGCTGCCAATACTGCCATCAGTTCGAAGGCCCGTGTCTATGTTAAGCTTGATATGTACGATGCGCCTGAACCAGGATTGAAAATTTCCAGAATAACATCAGAAGATAAGCTAAAGGTTATTATTGGTATTATTATATGTTGTTATTTTTTTGAAATGATACCATAACGCCCATATGATGCACTATTATTTCATAGAAATTATGCAATTTGAACATATCGCATAGCCCAGCCATCTGTTTATTGATTTGTTTATTTGTTTTACAATTGTATCTTTATCAATGTTATTTCGTTATAGTGGATACTTGTTACAAAACTGGAGAATATTTATGCTTTGTACACAGAGAGTAAACAAATTGTGCGTTTAGAAATTACTGGATTTCCCAACGGCTATGGCATGCATTTTGATAAAAAGACGCATGTGGAATCATTCATCACATACCTAAGTGGTTATATAAGGTAAAATGACCCGTTGCTTTTTTGTACTTATTTTTTTTACTACAATGTAATGCATTTTGCAAATTATAGATTAACATCGAAATGGATGCTAGATCTATGTGTGCAATATTTGACACCCTCATTGCAGGAATTAAAGAAATCACGGTGCCATGGTCCAATTGGGTAGGTTTCGCATATTGTTTGTCCATTTAGTTTCCCAGTATTTCAATGTTTCGATTATTGCTTGCAGTGGAGGTTTTTCATTTGCAAAAATACGTGAGAAACGTGACGAAGTTGGCACGTATATTATTCGCGAATGTGAGAAGGAGTATAACACATATTACATAGATATCAACACAAAAAGGTAATAGTTAGAATTTACTTGCAAGAAATGCATATTCTTTAATTTTGTTATTGTAGTTATGCCTCATTGAGGGACAAATGTAAGACGGAAACCTATAAAGTTAAAAAGGATGGAAACAGATATATTGTACACACAGGGAATGGATTATCCGAGTGCAATGACTTAGGCGAAGCAGCGCGCCACGTTGTTACAGATGAACATATTCCGTTGTTTCGATTACCACCTTCAGAATATGGTACAGTGTAGATGAATATCTTTTGTATATTTATGTTTCAATATATGTTTCATCCGCAAATAGATAAACCGCCCCTGCTATTGATATGTTTGCCAAAGAAATTACAATCGAAAAAGACTGAAACGGAGTTGAGCGATGCTGAACTTCAACGTAAACGTGTGCAAATTTTTGACCGTAAAATTGATTTGCAATGGTACAAAAGTAAGTTTCATTTGCACCATATTCAAAATACCATTTGGAACCGTTTGTACAATTGTACCATTTGTATTACAGATTCTGAGCGCGAGTGTGACAATGGTAAAATGGTACGATTACGTGCTGATTGGATACAACAAGGAAGTGGTGTCAAAGATGTTAGTGTTACACTAAAGGTTTTGAAAAATGATGGTGATTTTGCAGTAAGTACAACTTTAGAAAAAATATCCATTCAAATAGCTATTTATTCAGATGAGTACATATTAAACATTTCCAACACTAATGTATAGGAATTTATGAAGCTGACAGATCTATGGAGTAAAGTTTATTCGCCACACTTTATTAAGCTGTACGGCTTAACGCTCTCTACACCATATACAATGGTTATGGAATATGCCAAATATGGACCACTTAATGAGTTCCTTATGCGCCATAAAGAAAAAGTCTCTGTACGTTCGTTGCTGGATGTTGTACATGGTTTAGTTCGTGGAATTGTCTATTTGGTAAGTACTTATTTCTTATAGAATATCGTAATTTACAATTATAATTCTTATATTCTACAGCATGAGTACAATATCAAACATGGCTATATACGTTGTTCGAATTTGTACGTGACAAAATTTGACCCGAAATCAAATTTGCTTGAAGCCAAAATTGGCGATCCCGGGTTTCCGCGATCTTACACCAAGGAAGAGTATGCAAAACGAAATAAAATTCAATATGTTTACTGTGTTGTACTAATCTTGTGATATTTTCAGGTTGGCGTGGATACCGTTCGAGTATCAGAACGACTTCAACGCTGCTAAGGATGATCCAAATGCTGAGTTTTGGGCATTCGGTACTACCGTTTGGGAAATATTTGCTCGTGGCAAACCGATAACTAATCTGACACCTGAACTCTTACGTCTTAATTATAATCGTTATGGCGGCATATTGCCACCACCAAGTGATGATTGTCCAGAAGACATGTACAAAACAATGATGGACGGTTGGAGTCAAGACCCCGATAGCCGTTTCAATCATCAGGAGATTTTCTCGCGTTTAATATTCGCAAAGGAGGGTTTGTCATCAAACTACACTACAGTGGATGGTCCCAACGAAGCACTTTTTGATTCCACATCTCTGACATCAGAGTACAGTGACATGACAAGAGGCACACGTGCGTAATTCATTTCTTTGTTTAAATAATTATCTAACCAATTACGTTTTCTTACAATTTCAGTTCATGATTGTCAGAGTACTAGCGACGTGCAGAGTTCCTCATATTCAAATAATTCAACAAGTTGTGATAGAGCACCGCTTATACGTAGCCATAAACAAACCAATGGACATGGAAGACAAAATAATGGTTATCCACTATGTGGATCAAAGGCTAATTACCACAACTATTTCGATGAGACACAATCGGTGCTACAGCTGCCAAATGGCAAGGTGATTTATAAGAAAAAAATTGGTGAAGGACATTATGGTACAGTCTATTTGGGTGAGATTCGCTATAATACACCTGGTAAGGAACGTGAAATGGTAGCAATAAAGACTTTAAAATCGTTAAGACCATCACAATTGAATAAGGATTTTATGCGCGAAATTAATATTATGAAGGTTTGTAGTAAGAATTATATTTCGTGTACATTTCCCAAATAAATATTTTGTTTTAATTAATTTACAGAGTTTAGATCATCCGAATATAGTGAAAATTAAACAATGGGTTGAAGACCCAATTTCTATTATTATGGAATACGTGGAATGTGGTTCTTTTATCGTATATTTAACATCACGTAAACCGAATCTAACAAATGACAAACTACTGCGTTTTGCTCTAGACATTGCAAAGGTGAATTTGATTGACTGAAACTAATTGCAATTGATAATAACGGATGGTTTTCTTCTTTGTTATAACATCTAGGGTATGGAATATTTGCGCAGTCAAAAGGTGATACATCGTGATTTAGCGGCACGTAATATATTAGTCGATCGTGATAGTGTGAAAATATCCGATTTTGGTTTAGCACAAATAGCAAATTCGGATGGCTATTATTTTGGGCATAGTGTAAGAGAAATTCCTATCAAATGGTATTCGCCCGAGTCGATAAAAACGGCCAAATTTTCATTTCAATCCGATGTGTGGTCATATGGTGTAACTTTATTTGAAATGTTCTCCCGAGGTGAAACACCAAATCTGGAATCTGAAAAGGAATTAACACAAGAAGATTTCTTGAATCGTCTTGAAAAGGGCGACAGGTGGGTTTTTGTTGTTGTTTGTTATCTATACTCATTTGCAACGATGTAATATTTATTGCAATATTTGCAGATTACATAAACCGGATATGTGCCCCAGCATTGTTTATGAGAAACTAATGCTGCCCTGTTGGCATGCGCAGCCCAAAGAACGTCCAACTTTTAAAGATTTGCTTGATGTTATACAGTCAATTAAGAATGAAAGTGGCGAAAATGTTTAAATCAACTTCAAGTGGACTTAATATTGAATTTTTATTTTTATTATACATATTTTAATCAAACTATATAGGTACAATATCTGCTATTGCAAAATTCATATTTGTGTACAGGCACATCTTCCCACATTACCCAATATATATATATATATATATATATATATATATATATATATATATATACACGCACAAAACACAAACACATATATAGATTGTTGTTGTTTCTAGAATGCAATTTAAAAATAAATTTCTTTATTTAGTTAAATCGTAAGATCTATCTACTCTAATAATAATGTAGTTTTAGATTATAATTTGTAAATTTTTTTATTTAATGGTTAATATTACCTTATTTTCTACATTAATTTAGAATATTTATAAGTTACTTCGCAGTTTGCATGTACATATATTTTATGTAAGCCAAGTTATGTAAGTTTACAAGATAAAAATTTTTTTATTTTTTTATTTCTACTATAAAATTGTTATTTTTATAATTTGTGTAGTAAAAACATGTTATGTATGCTTAGTGCAAAATTTTTATCTTGAAATTACAACAACAAAAATCATATACACTTGCATATGTATGCACGCAATCACAAACACCTGAATTGCTTGCCTTGTTCTTATAAGATGAAAACAGACAAACAAGAAATTAATAATAAAAATATTCTTAATGTGCTAAACTATATGACTTGTATTTCTATGCAGAACCTTCTGCATTCTTCTTTTTGAGGACCTCCATTACACCGGCAAAATTTGCCATCTTTTTCTTTGCAGATTTTGGAGTCGAATTTTGAGCACGCACGCGCATTTGTGGCTGAGCTACATCGTCACTGAAGTCAAAATCATTTTTAGCAGTAGGTCTGAAATCGAAATTTCGTTATTTATTTATTGTGATATAAAACAAACGACTCTGACTGACTCTTGTGTTTCAGTACTTTCTGTTGTTTCGTGTTGATCCACTTTACTTCCCCCTTCTGGTGATGGCGGTCGTCGACCAGGACATTGCCATTGCAGCTCCGGCATTTTACCATTCTCAAGCATAATATAATAGCTTTCCAATTCTTCTGCACTGGGTGCAAAATCATCTAATGTTATTGAGACTTCACTACACATTTCGATAAAATTATCAAATTTTCATGATTATAAAAATAAAACCATACAACAATTTATTTCTCATATCAGCTGTCTGTTTTTTCTTCTTCTGAATATTGCAGTGTTGTCAGGTTTAATTTAGTAGATTAATTTCAAAATAATTAATTTATCAACAGTTCAAACAAATAATTTTTTATATTTTTGTTTTTAGAAAATTTCTTTTTATTAATTAATACTGAAATTTATAGAAAATAATTTCATTAAAATGTGATTGGTATAACTTTTTTATCTCAATTGGCAACACTCTGTGGAATGAAATTTATGTGAGGTTAAATACATAAATTGTGCCACTCGTAGGAATTTTGGGTAGAAGCAAACCAATAGTTGTTATTTATTGCAAAGTTGTAATAATTATTATATACATATAAAAATGAACGACTATGGGCAGTCTTATTCGGGCACTGAAAAAGATAATGAATTGCAAGAATTTCTTATGATAGAAAAACAAAAGGCGCAAGTTACATCACAGGTGACCGCAGGATTCATGTACTGACTACTCTTCTCTAGCTCTATTCAGAAAACTTTTCATTTCAGATACATGAATTCACTAATATATGCTGGGATATGTGTATGGATAAGCCAAGCTCAAAAATGAGTGCTGGCACTGAGAAATGTTTAAAAAATTGTGTCGATCGCTTCATTGATACATCGGTTCTTATCACACAGCGTTTTGCACAATTATTGCAAAAAAGTGCGGCATCTGGTGGCGGTATGTAACATATTTCGATAACCGTTGGCCGTCGCGACCCCCACACCAAATAACAAGTACAATTTGGATAAAAAATTGTATATTAAGAAGTTTGTTATATCCCATGATATTTATATAATTACAATAGTTTGTGATGAATACTAATTACAGTAATAATAATTTGTATGGAGGTTTTTATTTTAAGATGCTATTTTTCATTGCTTCAGAGTTTTAAAATAAAGTCTAAAATACGATAGTTTTTATTTTTGCATTGCCTTCTCTTTTGATTTTTTCAGGTTGCGATAGATTTCAACAAATTTGTTTCGTTCACTTTCTAACATTGACCTGGTTGCCGCTGGTAAATCTTTTCGTTTTCCCTTTAGTTGTGCTTTTGTTACCTTACCAGTTTTCTTTTCTTTTTGAGGCGTTTTGCTGTTTGTGTTCGTTAAAGCCGAGCTCGAATTTGTCTCATTTAACATAGATTTAAGTAGTAGATTATCCTTTTTACCAGGCTGAAAATATATTGAATTATGAATTATAATTTTGTAGAAGCATAACTGCAAATAATTGGCCTTACTCGTGGCACTGTTTCACTTCGTTGAGCTTTTCTCGGCAATGTTGATAATGTGGGCGGCGCATGTACAACTTCCCCAAATTTTATTTCATCGCGTTTATATTCCTCTAATTCTGCTTTTTCCTTTATTTTCTAAAAATATTTTTACCTTTTACATTTGGTAATGGACGAAAGTACTAAAGCACGAATTTACCTCCTCGTTGTCCTCTTTGATTGCTTGTTTTATTAGTTCTTTCGCTAGTTTCGGATCCATAGGCTTTGTTGGTTTCTTATTGCCCTTTCTACCAGTTTTTCCTCCAAGACGATCGTTTTGTTTTTGCTTTAGTAATTCGTCAATTTCATTTTTCGGCCGTTTTTTTATGGAAATTGCACCTGTTTTGCGATCATGTACCACCGTTACACCATACTTTGCTTCATATTGTGCTTCCCTCAGTGACTCTGTGGTCATGCGATTAACTCGTTTCAAGTAATCTTCGTCCGCTTCGTCTTTGAATTGTTTTATATTCCGTATTTTACTTTCAGGTTCCTCCTTTCTACCTTTTCTTGTTTTGGCAACCGCAGGCTTGTCCTCCTGTCCACGATGTATCCGTTTTACTTTTTTACCCGTCTTGGTATCGTTGACAAGCTTTTGAAATTGTGAAAACTTGAACGAGACCTTTTGATCATTACCTTGTTCCGGTGGATTGTTAACAACATTTTTCAATCTAAAATTACATCAATAGTATTTATTAGAATTTATATTCATTCGAGCAACCATACTTTTTTTCTCTTTCTTCGAGTTGTTTTAGTGGATCTCTTATGCCGTGATGTTTACGGACAGGAATTTTCCTTTTTCGAACCATTTTGTCACTGTTGCACAAACACAAATAAAAAACAATATGCACGTGCTACTTTTATTCGATTGAAACATATACAGACGTCAAATCAGCAGTAAGTGCATGGCAACTCTGAAATTTATATTCCACACAGCACTGTCAATTTCGCTTTTTGACAATTAAAGGCCAACCACTTTTTTAGCATCCACACACACTACACACACACATGTAGCACGCATACACATCAAGTTTTTCACAAATCAACAAAACAAAAAATTAAAAACTGCAGAATTGATTTCAAAACGTAAATCATAACAAACGCAAGATAACTTGTAAACAAATTGATAATTTGGATAAAATTAATTGATTAATCTGATGGATGCGCAAAATTAAAAACGCACATACGAGAAAATAATCAATCATTAAGTGTTGGGTGAAATACGCAAAAAGTGCAATTGTAATAGGAATAATTGTGGAAAAAGTAAATCAGTTCGTTTTTTTTTCTTTTCTGTAGGGGCATAAAAATAACAGAAACGAAACTATTACCGAAGCTAATACCTATTAACTGGTAATTGATTATTATTGAAAAGCTGAGAAGAAAAAAATGGTTGAGCCTATTTTTGACTATCAATTTCGCCTAATTTTAATTGGTGACAGCACGGTGGGCAAAAGTTCACTGCTCAAATTCTTCACAGACGGAAAATTTGCAGAGGTAAATATGTAGTTGGTTGGCAAGATAAATACTATAATTCTATGATCGGCATCATTATTATAATTACGTAATTTCTAAAGCTAGAACAAATGCGATTCTGGCTTACTTTTGTTTATAAGTTATTTACTGATAAGCATTTGGTCTCATTGCATCGAATTTGTCTTGTGTGCACAGATATGAAAATTACACATTACTCATTCATAGTGTGAACTATTGTCGAATTGTATGCATATGTGCTCGATGTGCATTCATTGCGATGCTTGTTAAACATAGACAATCTAAATTTATTTTTATCGTTTACATTTTACGTATATTTTTAGCTTTCCGATCCGACAGTTGGTGTGGATTTTTTCGCTCGTCTCATTGAAATGAAAGATGGCACACAAATAAAATTACAACTTTGGGATACTGCTGGCCAGGAGCGTTTCCGCTCCATTACTAAATCCTATTATCGCAACTCTGTCGGGGTATTGCTGGTGTATGATATATCGAATCATGCCAGTTTCGAACATATCCCGCTGTGGATGATGGAGGCACAACGTCACATTGAGCCACATCGACCAGTGTTTGCACTGGTTGGTTGCAAATTAGATCTAGTGAATGCAGGTGATCATCGTGAGGTATCCACAGAGGAGGCACAATTATTTGCGAAGGAACATGGTTTGCATTTTGTAGAGACATCGGCACGTAATGGCTTGAATGTGGAAGAGGCATTTCGTATGGTCACAAAGGAGGTATATGCACGCATACGTTCGGGCGAGTATAAAATTGAGGACGGTTGGGATGGCATAAAGACAGGATTTGCACGACCGAATAATCTAGACTTTAATTTGGTTGTAGCCGAACCTGAGAAATCGTCTTGCTGTTGATGAGAGTTGTTTCAATGTGCACTTGGAACACTGATGCAACCATTTACTTGCGTTAATAGTGTATAAAACGAAACAACAGAAATATTTACAAATGTTTAGCCCGTAAATTGTATGTTTAGTTTATGTGTTTTGAGAGTAATTTAATTTTTATTGTTATTTTCATGAAATTATTCCGACTAATTAATTTTTCTTCTACAAACATATGTATATTCTGTTGAAATAGTTGTGAAAAGGATGTCTTATGAATGTTGAATAGAATTTTACTTCATCGAAAGTGACATTGGTTGCATTACCGACACTTTCAAACTTTATGTATGATCATATAAAAAATATTTTTATTTAATTTAGACTTGTTCCCCGCCTTTTTTAGTTTTAATGGATTTTAGCAAGATACACAAATTACATAAAATTTAAATAACCAAAAGACACATTGTCAAATTAATACAGTAACATAAAATTTTTGTATAATTAATGGTGATTAAAAGTTGAAAAGGGAATAAACCAAATAGGTATTTGCCATCAAATTAAATTAAATTGCATTTTTATTGGCTAGAGAGTTTTAGTAAGGGTTAATATTGTTTGTTGCCTTTCCGCGGTAACAGAACTACAGATAACATTTCAATTCGTTCTCTTCTTTTTCTAACGAATTGCATTTTGAAAATTAAATAAAGTTATTTCTAAATAATTTTGTCTTTAATTTAAATATTTTGTTGCCATTTACTTATTCTCGTTAGTGGTTTAAATGATTCTATATTTAACGTTCAATATTGTATATTTTCGTTATATCTTCGGCTAAAGCGACTTCACTTTATGTGACGATGCTGATTTATTTCAACAGCAAAGATAAGTTTGAAATTATTTCTCAAATCCCGAAGTTTGACAGCAAAACATTTAACATTATAGTGTAATTAGTCAACGGTAGGTAACGTGCCTGTTTATTACCTATTTCACACACAAGCAATACAAGCTACAAGTCGTAACGAATTGGTAGGTAACGTTACGTAGGAATCAATTGAATAGAGATTTTCTATGGAGCTTATTTGTATTTTCGCTCTTTTCTCTCATTCATTTTATATCTCGCTATCCCTATCAAACTTATCTACTACACAGATTATTCGTTTTGAATAATCGTCTTCGCGTTCCATATTATATTTCACTCTACGTTAAAATTTGAGTAACTGCACCTTTATTAATATGCTTGACATGAAATGCAACTCTATAACTTTGTCCATAATTTTTGACAGCTATCATGTTGTTTTCTTATTTCCTTCATTTAACATTCGTGTTAGGGATGTAGATATATATAAAAATATCTAATATACAAAAACACTCGTAGATTTTATTGATACCGATAAAATCGAGATTTTTAAAAATCAAGCGTTCAAAAAATGTATTCTTTCGAATTTTGGTAACATTCCTGTATAAAATTAATACATATATTAGAGATCTAACGATATAGGCTTGGATTTAATCTCTCTCTCTTTAAGTTATTGTTGACTAGCTAAATTTGTAGTAAAAGTACAAAAATTAAGGTCTTCTTCCGAAGGGGACATTTTTCAGATAATCGATAAAGGCAACAAATATCGTATATTCGTTAAAACAAGAATTGTTTTGTCTCTGATGGTATAGTCATAATAACGGTATTTATAAAATCGACAAAAAGTGTTTGTGATATTGACCGATATTTTGTCTTATGGTTACTTTAACTATCGACATCGAACACATCTCTAATTTTTGCAAAAAATTTCAATCTGACGGTCTCTTTGGTG
The DNA here is from genome assembly GCA_963854835.1 of Megamerina dolium. Classification (NCBI taxonomy): domain Eukaryota; kingdom Metazoa; phylum Arthropoda; class Insecta; order Diptera; family Megamerinidae; genus Megamerina; species Megamerina dolium. The sequence goes on from OY978527.1 coordinate 51,151,403, forward strand.
AAACATGGTTTTTATTTCAATTTTCCTTTCCTCTTAATATACAACAATCAAAATGAAATGTAACAAGAAATATGGTTAATTTTTTTTATATGATTAAAACTCAAGTGCATAGAATATTTAACATTCAAATTTATAACGAAATCAAACTCGAGTAATTACAAAAATAAAATCAATTTGAAAGTTGGCAAAAGCAACAAAAAGAACAGATTTTGTCGACATCATCAAATGCTACAACAACAACGCCAATAAAAAGCAAAAAGGAATTGTGAAGAAAAATAGAAAACAGATTGTGCATCAGCGGCGATAGTGATCATTGGATTGCAAAAAAAGAAAATAATTAATAACTTCAGATACAGCTACATTTTACGAAAAAATGGCACTGAAAAAAGTAAAAGGGAATTTTGAACGAATGTTTGATAAAAATCTCACAGATTTAGTGCGTGGTATTCGCAATAATAAGGATAATGAAGTAAGTCATTTGATGGAAAAATTGAAAAATGAAAGCATTTGAATAAACACATTAATGGAATTATATTATTCGTCACCCGCATAAAAAATTTCAAGTGCTTTGCTCAAGTTTATCTACAATGCTAATACCATACGCCTACTCTAAACGTAATCGGTCTGCTTTCTGTAGCTTACCAAATTAACTATGGAGATGTATATTTAAATCTACTTGAATAAAAACAAGATCTATAATATATAATTGCAAATTTCACCAATTTTCTGGTAAAACTTTTATCATAACGCAGTTCCTCACATCGACACCATTCTAAGCAACTAAGCACTAAATTAATATAGAATTCTTTCTACTCTTTGGCATTCCACTAGTGCTCTTAATATGTGTATATGTATGTTTCTCAGTTTTCTTATCAGTACCTACATTTTAGTAGCGCACTAGTGCACTGTTTAATTTATAATATATGAAATATGCTGTTACAATGAAAAAAATTGTAAAAAAAGAAAGAATGTATGAATGGTTCTTATAGTGTCGATGTTTTCTAGGCCGTTTTTCTTTTTATTTACAAATTCAGGCAAATAGCCCACATACCCAAAAACATATTCCAATATTAAATGCTACAAAATTATTTATCGAATAAAGCCGGGATTAGTTTCAATTCTACTTAGTGTAAAACGAAGGACAAATATTATATATGAAATTTTTTCTCTACTTCTAGGCAAAGTACATATCGCAATGTATCGAGGAAATAAAACAGGAATTACGTCAAGACAATATCAATGTAAAATGTAATGCAGTCGCCAAGTTAACTTATGTAAGTTAATCAGACACATCCACAATATACAATAGTTCAATTGGGTAAAACGACATAAATCACGAAAAGATGAAAAAAAATAAATACATGAACCGGCGCACATTCAAAGCTCTTATACTACTTAAGTTGCCATACAAAGATGCACTTAAACATTAACAATGTGGTTGTGAAGGTGCTTGTTATAAAGTGCTAAAAAAAAACACATATAAAAAGGAAAAGCCTGCAAGCACAAAGTATACAAAGATACAATGATGCTCATACACACATTTTTAGATACAAGTATATACAGTTAATGATCATTAGCTTACATATTTATGCCACGTCAACATTTTCTACCAATCATATACCGAGTTTAATTTCAACATTTGCTTTGTTGTTGTTTTTATTTTGATCTCTTTTATTTTGTTTTTTTTTTGTTACCAATTTAGATTCAAATGCTTGGCTATGATATCTCTTGGGCTGGTTTTAATATCATCGAAGTAATGAGCTCTTCAAGATTTACATGTAAACGTATTGGTTATTTAGCAGCAAGTCAATGTTTTCATCCCGATAGTGAGGTACGATATTTGCCATTATTCATTTAATCATTATTTTGTATCACGAGTACTATAATTGATTGATTGATTGCTCTATTTAGCTACTGATGCTAACGACAAATATGATACGAAAAGACCTGAATTCACAAAATCAATACGATGCTGGTGTGGCTTTAAGTGGTCTTAGTTGTTTTATATCGCCTGATTTGTCACGTGATTTGGCCAATGATATTATGACTTTGGTATGTGTAGAATTTTTGCAACGTTCATATACAATATATACAAATATATTTTCATATACATATTCATTGTCATCATAGATGAGTTCAACAAAACCATATTTACGCATGAAAGCCGTCCTTATGATGTATAAAGTATTTTTACGCTATCCAGAAGCATTACGACCTGCATTTCCAAAACTTAAAGAGAAACTGGAAGATCCAGATCCAGGTTTTTATACAAACATATATAAAATTTTTGTATCAGTGTATATGAATATTTTAAAATGTGAACATTTCCTCTATGTTTTCAGGTGTACAATCTGCTGCCGTCAATGTTATTTGTGAATTAGCACGTAAGAATCCTAAAAATTATCTCCCATTAGCACCTGTATTCTTTAAGCTAATGACAACCTCAACAAATAATTGGATGCTTATAAAAATCATAAAATTGGTAAGTGATCAATTTTATGCATTGTTATTAAAAATTCAATGGCAACATATTCGACTTTTATTGCAATTCTGGACAAAGAATTATATATTTTTTTGTTAATTTTGTTCCATTCCCTTATTACCTTATAAGCAGAGAAAGAAAAGAGAATTGCTCTCATATTTCATATCATGATATGTAATTGTTTTAATCAATTAATTATACAATTTTTCTATATATATATGTATATGTGTATGTAAAAGTTTGCCAGCCTTACATCAATCGAACCAGCTCTGGGACGTAAACTAACACATCCTCTGATTGAAATTATTTCCAGGTTTCTATGAAAATTTATATATTAATTTTTCAATATATATTTTATTCTTTTTCTTTTCGAATTTGTGAATTAACATACATATATATCTATGTATTTACTAGTGTTGGTGGACATAATCGATATTTATAGTAGTAGTAGTAAGTAGGTACTTGATTCTGGAAAGAATTGGCAGTATTCGATTCTAGAATGTACTATGGTAGGTACTCCATGGTACTCAGTGTCGAATAGAATGCTTTATTCCTTGATTTTATGTCTGTGACATGAAATTCACCAACATGACAATGTGTTCTTTTAGAGCTTATTTCAAAATTACGTATGAATTATCATTAATTTTCAATTTCTGTTCTGTTCATTGCAATATTTTTTTTTGCAAAGAATGTGCGCAAAATAAAAAACAAATGATTCGCAACTAGAATAATCATTTAGTGCTAATAGTTTGAAAGTTCTACGTGAAATTGAAGCTTAGTACAGCAAGAAAAAAATTTTTGTAAAAAAAAGCCCTATTAATAATATCGATAACAAAATACTAACTACAAGCCATCACTAGTATTTGCATTTGTATGTATGTAAATATACATTGTGTGCAAAATTTGGCAATATTTTGATTTTGTTCAATTTTTGGCACCTGATTACACATTATTTTGACTATATATTTTTTTTTTCGTTAATATAAATTCAATTAAGACTGTTTTATTGCTTTTTTCAATCTTTTGTAGCCATAATTTTGTTGAATTCATTTATTTTGACTATTGTGAATTACATACGCACACGCGCACAGCTACACACATATACAAACACATACTTTATTTAAATCACGTTTTTTTTTTTTGATTTAAATGGAGGTAATTTCTTTCCAAAATGAGCAATAAAAATAGAAAAGAAAAATAACAAAAAAAAAAAAAACAACTATCCTAAGCCAGCTTCCTAAAATATCCCAGTTAATATCCATCAGAATTTTTATTATACATAAAAATGTATGCGCTAATTATTATGAGAAGGGCGGGCGACAAAAAAAAAAAAAAAAAAAAAAATTGTATAATATTAATTTATAATTGTTTGTCCGTTTATAATTTGTGTGCTTCATTTTTTATTTTGTGACTTCTATTTCTCTTGCATTTACAGTTTGGCGCTTTAACTCCTTTAGAACCCAGGCTAGGAAAGAAATTAATAGAACCTCTTACAAATCTAATTCATAGGCAAGTTTTATTTAATTTACATTTACTTATATTACATGTCACTATTGTTATTGTTATTGTTGTTACTGTAGTCGTTGTTGTTGTATTATGTTGTTATTATTATATTTATCACATCAGCAATTTGTTAGTTTCATTTTTTTAAATTATCTGTTGCAATAATGATGCTCATGATGATGATGATGACGATGATTATGTTGTTGATAATTATCATGATAACAAATTCAAATTTTCGTGCAGCATGCTTTTTATTTATTTAGAAAAATATAATAATGTAATTTTATGTAAATTTATTTCTTATTGTTGTTTTCGTTTTTTTGCTTTTAAATTTCAATTCAATCTATCAAAACACTTACGGTCACTTTGTCTCTCATACAATATAGCACCTCTGCTATGAGTTTACTATACGAATGTATCAATACGGTTATAGCCGTATTGATTAGTATCAGCAGCGGTATGCCAAATCATAGTGCCTCAATACAATTATGTGTCCAAAAATTGCGTATCTTAATCGAAGACTCTGATCAAAATTGTAAGTATTACATTGCATAATTTTTGGAATATCACTTTAAAATCGATTTTGAATTGATATTATTAAATTGATAAAATCGATAGCGATCGAAAGTGTCTTATTCCATTAAAAATAAATTCAATTTTGTAGATTTGATTAAGTATTTGATTCTTCCCATTTGTTTTTTTTAGTAAAATATTTGGGCCTATTGGCAATGTCGAAAATTCTGAAAACACATCCGAAAAGTGTGCAATCACATAAGGATTTGATATTGGCATGTTTAGATGATAAAGATGAATCGATACGTTTACGTTCATTGGATTTACTCTATGGTATGGTGTCGAAGAAGAATCTGATGGAAATTGTCAAACGTTTGCTGGGTCATATGGAGCGTGCCGAAGGCTCTGCATATCGTGATGAATTGCTGTACAAAGTTATTGAGATATGTGCACAAAGCTCCTATTTGTATGTGACCAATTTTGAATGGTATTTAACAGTGCTAGTGGAATTGATACAATTGGAAGCCGGATCAAAGCATGGTAATATTTTGAAAGTATTATTTCGAATGTACCATTATTTATGCGTATATTTGTAGGACGTCTAATTGCTGAACAATTGCTCGATGTGGCAATACGAGTGCCTGTTGTACGTCAATTTGCTGTTAATGAAATGACAAATTTATTGGACACATTTACAGTATCGACACAAAGTAATTCCATGTATGAGGTGCTATATGCGGCTGCTTGGATTGTAGGCGAGTTTTCAAAGTAAGCTATTGTGTAGTGAAACTTGGTTGTTCTGAAAATTTGATTACAATTTGCACGAAAAAAATTTGAAAAATACAGGCACTAGGATACGTATGTAGGAAAATAATAATCACCATCATTTCAATTAATTTCAATTGGGTTTCAACGAATGGACACCATTTTTCTTGTCAATTTTTTCTATTTGCCTATTTGACGTTTAGATATGACATTTTTTTGATACTTATCGATAACAAATAATAAATTTGCACACATATTTTTATTTATATGGCTTGATATTCGAAAATATTGGAATAAAAACAAAAATTAATTGGACCATCCCACAGACTGATCCCTGCTACGGTCTACCACCACCACCCCTCATATCTATTTCATTTTTTTACTATTCAATTTGTTGTTATTTGCAGTGAACTGGAAGATGCTGAAAAGACCTTGAATATATTGTTACGGCCGCGACAAGTACCTGGTCATATACAGGGTGTATTTGTGCAAAATGTTTTGAAATTATTTACAAGACTTGCAACAACCTGTCTGGAAAATGAGGATATTGTTGGTCTACTGAGAGTGAGTAGCCATTTTTATAAGAAATTTTTTTCTAACTTCTAATCTAACTGCATTTGATTTAATCCAGCTAAGTGAGCATGTACTGGAAAAGTTAGAACACTTTAATAGTTCGAATGATATTGAAGTTCAAGAACGTGCCAATTCGGCTTGTATACTTATTGAAATGTTACGTGCACAATTTCCATCGATTGCCAACGATTGTGAAAATCATACACCAGATAAGATGATGGATGATATTATTGCCACAGACGATGCAAGTACAACAATGCAGTCGAGTGTTATACCAACTTTGGCGATTGAAATTGTTCAAGAGATGGCACTACTGTTTGCCGGCGAATTAATACCTGTTGCGCCTAAGGCACAACGTAAAGTCCCACTACCCGATGGTTTGGATTTGGATGAGTGGATAAATCCATTGCCGGAGGAAGAGAGCAGTGCTTCATCGCATGATGAAAAAGAAGATGAGCTATTCGTGTCAGCCTTACATGATGACGATGCTGCCAAACGGCGTAAGAGTGAAGAACTAACACCCGAACAAATTGAGCGTAATCGTATGGCGCGTTTAATTGAACAATCGAACAATCCACATTATTTGAAATCCTCACCGACATCACCGACGGATGCAAATAAGTCGAAAATAGCAACCGGCATATCGTCGTCCACGTACACAGCAGATCAGTATGATAATATTGATGATATTCCCATAGCAGAAATAGCACTGGAAATTCCTTTACAAATTGGCGCAAGTACGTTTCATTATTAGTGTTTTTGTTTCATTTAATTATAATTTAATGTGAACATTTCAGCAACAAAACGTTCTGATAAATATCTAATACAAGAGCAGGCTGCGACAAGTAAGGATGAGAAAAAGAAGCACAAGTCTAAATCGAAGAAGAGTAAAAAAACAAAAAACAAGGTTGCCTATAGTAGTTCAGATTCAGATGAAGATGGTATGAATAATATTATTGTGAATTATAATAAGATTTTCTAATATTCGGCATGTCTTTTCACATAAATTTTTAGAACCGAAACCATTACACATTGTCAATACCACACTTGATATGCCAGAGGGTGCTGCTTTATCCGACAGCGAAGATAAAGATGCTAACTTTGATCCCAATGATCCACATCGGGCGCTTGATATTGAATTGGATATGTAAGTGAAAAATAAATTAAAGCATTCAATTTTGAATTCTACTAATGCATAATTCATGTTATAGGCCTGATTTGGAAGAACCAAAAATGCGACATCATAAGGTTAAATCGGTATTCAGTGATGGTAATAAAGAGCCGGCGATGGAAGGTGAGAAACTATGTAAATCGAATAAGAAAGAGAAAAAGAAGAGCAAAGATAAAGATCGAAAAGAGAGCAAATCATCAACAACGAAAAGTAAAGAAAGCATTGGGACGAATAATGTAACAAATCTGTTGGGTGACAATTTAATTGATGGCTTACAAATGCCCACATTGCCAGAATCAGCGACAAGTGAAAAGAAAAAGAAGGCAAAATCAAATAAATCCACAGAGAATGAAAATGATGCATCGCTATCGTTGGTCGATGCAAAATCTGGCGAAAAGAAAAAGAAAAAGAAAGATAAGCATCATCATCATCATCATCACAGAAAAATCAGCAATCATACAGATGTTATGGCAAAGGGTGATTATGAAGAAGCTTTAGGCATTTCAACGCCCACCATGGAGACATTATAAATTGCTTTCGATTATAATTTCTTTAGTTTTTACTTATAAAGCATTACTGTTTTTTTTTCCTTTTTGCAATCTCGTCCATTTTTTTTGCTTGTTTTCGAATCGCATAAAAACATATACTTAAATTAGTAAATATAGAACTGAATTAGAGACATATTTTTGAGGTCAATTATGTGCATAGTTTTGAATAGAACGTCGTCTTGTAGATCAAAATATTTATTTAAAAATGTCAACAGCTTTTCACTCATATTAATTATAATTTACTACAAACACTTTAAGCAAATAAACATAATCCTTGTTTGTTAAGTTAAAATTGTGAAGAAGAAGAAAAAGAAGAACAAGAACAACTACTATATACAGCGTATCCTTGCGATAAAAAAGAAAAACTGAAACAGAAAGCATATTTGCAACTGGTCAGTTGGAAATGAATTCAAACTTGATTTTCTCATTGTTTTGAACGGCACTGTAAAACAAACAAACAAAAATAGAACAATATGCAAAACATACACGAATAAATGAGTTAATATAGTATTGATATATATTAACTGAATATATATATATGCATTCATGATTATTTTATATTTATATATATTTTCATTTCCTGCTATTAAGTTTTAAATTTATATATGTATGTGCAAATAGAGATATATATAAATGTATATAAATATATCTGTTTGAAGAAAAAGAAACGAAAACAGGACAATTCAGACTATATTGAATTGTATTCCTGTATATATAGATATGTACATAACATGTACAGGTATATTCCTAATCATCACCATCAGTAAATAACATTCGTTGGGGAATGTAAAACACACACACACACACATACACATAATAACATACCATTATCATTAATATTAAAATGTGTTTTCTCTGTAAATATTGCATAAAATCATACGGAGGATAATCCAACAAGTCTTTTTATGCAATAGATGATCAAAAATTAATTCCATTTTTTGTTAATAACAGTTTGTAAGAATGAGTATGCGATCAAATAAATCTCTACTCAAGAGCAATGCCATCTGATATCTTGATTATTTGTTTTTGAATTTGGAATTGATTCATACAAAAACCATAATTTACAAATCACAACTATTTCCCCCAAAATCGAAAACGACATAACAAGATAAGTGTTGTTATTTCTCGTGAGTAGAGAAATATTAATTATTAATATATATAATTATATAATAAAAAATATATGAAAAAATATGTTATTACTTCATTTTTATTAACAAGTACATCAATACCGAAAATGTTGGACTTGTGTGTGTACGGTATTTGATTTAATTAAAATGAAATTGAGAAATGAAATACCGCTATTACAATACAAACGTAAAGTGGGAAAGGTGAAGTTTTATGGTATCACGGATAACGTAATGAATAGAAGAGTACCCAAATGTGGTGTATAATCTATTACACGGCCATAAATCGTTCTATTCCAGTCGAGTCTGGTATAGAACGTGGGTGCTGTAGCTCAGTAGTTAGTGTGGTGGCCTTCTGACCTGCACCTTCGTGGGTTCAATCCCCTTCTGAAACATAACAAAATTCAATATCGAAAAGATTTTTCTTTCGAACGGTACCCACCTGCCGTCAAAATTTTTCCGCCAGTAACAATTTGCCAAAAATGCTTCTTAAAAGAGCTCTGTGACAAACCTAAGTTATACTGATGCCATAAGGGTTTTGCCGTTCGGAACTGGCTAATATAAGTAGGACCTTCTAATGCTGTCCAAATTTAACATGCACAACAGTATTGGAAGAGAAGCTCGGTGGTATCACAATGGGCTTTTCTGGCCCAAGTGTGTCCTCTCAGAGAGAGGGCAGCCACACAACCTTACCTTACCTAACCTGACATAGAACTATATGTTCCTGTTTTCCATCACCATATTTTCCGTGACATCAAGGTGGTCCCTAGCACCCTAACTTTGTAAGTACCTGGCCGACAAGCAATTGGCAATTTTGCCGCCAGTAAGAATTTGCCATGAAAATGCCTCTGTTGTCTGGAATCCCCAATATAATTGCTATACCGAGGGTCTTGAGCCGGCTCAGAAGCAGTTTTTGCTATTTGCTTTGAGGTCCTTGAGGTGGGATTCGGTAGTGAGCCTTCCTCCTTACGAACATCAATTTAAATTGTTGCAATTATCCACACTTAAAAGTAGAAGAGTAATGGTAAATGTTTGCTTTGGCGTCAAGTTGATTAACGGTGAAGTTGTAGCACCTTCTTTACGTAACGATATTAGCTTAACTGCCCTTAATCGTCCACCTCGGAATTTTCATCCCATAAAATTAAATAATTATAAGACTAATTTTGCATTATTTGATCCTGTCCGTAGTATGTGTAAGGATTGTAATGATTTGTATTCAGTTGTTGATTATTATTTGTCGCATTATATCATTAAACGTTGTTTGTTGTCTTGTCTAAATTGATATGCTAAATGTAGTTATTTTTGTACAAAAAATAAAAAAAATAAATATGTGGCACTTAAAGCCCCAAAGGGCTCATTGGCCGAGCTTCTCTTCCATTACTGTTGTGCGTCTTAAATTTTGGACAATATTAGAATGGACCTACTTATTTTAGCCGGTTCCGAACGGCAGAACACTTGTGACATCACTTTTTTCTGAGCTTTGTCACAGAGTTCTTTTTAGAAGCTTTTTCATGGCAAGTTGTTACTGTCGGAAGAATTGCCAATTGCTTGCCGACAGGTGGATACCGTTCGAAAGAAAAATCTTTTCGATATTAAATTTGTTATGCATCGAAAATCACACTCTACAAGACCCTCATTATCTCCGTCCTAACATATGGTGCAGAAGCCTGGACAATTTTCACCACGGATGAGAGGATGCTTGGAGTTTTCGAGAGAAAAGTTCTGCGCAGGACCTTCGGACCTATTTGCGTTGATGGCGCGTATCACATGAGGTACAAAGATGAGCTGTATGAGCCGTACGCTGCCAATGGCATAGTCAGGCGAATCAAAATCCAGCGGCTGGGCTGGTTGGGTCATGTCGAGCGAATGGAAGAAGACGCTCCAGCGAAGAGGGTATTTATTTCGGCATCCACTGTAGAATGCAGAAGAGGAAGACCAAACCTCCGTTGGAAGGACCAAGTGTTGGGTAACGTGGCGGCGCTGGGGATATTCAATTGGCGCCAGCAAACGAAGAACAAAGAAGACTGGGGCCGCATTATATGTGTGGCCTAAATCGATCATCGGTTGTTATGGCCACATAAGAAAAATAATTTAATACGCAAAACAATATTGTAAGAAACATATGGCCACAAAGGATTCTTCAGAGATTATAAGTGTTACGACCTACAGATCAGAAGTCCAACGCACTAATCACTAAGCTACGGCTCCCAAAAAAAAAAATTGTATATTTAAATCAAAAAATAGTCATATTTTTAAAACTGTTTTCACGGCAATATCACAAAAAAAATTAAATCATATACACGATCCTCCATAATTTTAAATTCTGATCTAAAACTGAAGGCTAAAATCAATAATTTCAACACTAACGCTCTGGGCAATTGCAAAAACGAACTTTTCTTTGAGCTTTTTAGGTCAGAATAGCGCTATATGTATCAATCGATTCTATGATGAAATTGTTGAATACACTTTGATATTTCATTTGAGTTAACATTAATTTTCGGAGCTATATCTATCCCAAGTTTATCGTTGAAATAAAAAGTAACATGAGCTTTAAGTTAGTGTGTGTTGGTGTGTGTGTGTGTATGTGTGTAAATTTAAATAATTTGTATTTTATTGATCTCTTAACTTTTAATTAAAATATTAAATATAAGAATTTGATTACTTCATTAACAAATAACATTGAATTAATTGTTATTGCATACAATTTCGACATTTCTTTTTTTTTTGTTTTGCATTTTATTCATGCATTTCGATTAATTATGTATTAAATTTATATTCTATTAATTTCAGAACATTTCTTTTTTTTTGTAGAATATACCTAGTAAATAATAAAAATTAAAATAAAATAAAAATAATAAATAAGTATGACAAAATTACAAACAATTAATTTAATTAAAATGGAATTGCTTTTTCTTTTTGTTTTCAAAGTTTAACATTTTAAAATATTGTATAATATACACGATATTTTTATATGTATATTATATGAATTTCGTTTTTTCTTTGTTTTGTTTTCCTCTTCTTTCTAGTTTAGTTTAATAAAAACTTTAAAATATTTTAAAATTACATATACAAGAAAAAAAAAATTACACAATCTTAGTATGATGAATAATAAAAATTTTCCAAATTAATGACATAAATATGAATAGTGCTTGCTGTCCACAGGCTACACTCATTTGTATGAAGGGATGAGAAAATTATAACTATAACATGCTTAGCAAAAATACATGTTTCTTTTGAGTATCGACTTGATTTGTTGTTGTTGTTTATACATCTTGATATAATTATAATAGCGTACAACATAACACATATATCAATTCATTATGTGGCACTATCATTAGAGGACGTTTAGTGATTGTAGCAGAAGTACATGAAGTGGCAACTTGGTATGGCGGCTTTAAATTTAAATTATTGGCACATAATAAATGATCACTGCTTACACACTCATTTTGGTCACTGAAATTACATTCCATTTTCATACAAGCTATTTTGCGATGTAGACTTGTGCAAATGTTATTCAAAAGAGGATCTAATGTGCTCGAGTTAGAAGTAGGCCAGTGCGGATGACTGTAACATGTGTGCATATGTCAATTTAATGCCGAATATCGACTACCCAATAGACTTTTGTTCGTATTATAGATGTTACTCATGCGCATGTGCTCAAACGTTAGTGGCACCCCTAAGCGTTGATCTCGTTTCTTGTAGTACTCATTGAAATCCAAACGTATACCGAATAATTGCAAATTGTGATCATTATTCGAATTTAATGCCAATAGAAAACAACGTACAGCCTTTTCATATTCAGAACCAATCGTTTCCAGTGATTTATGATAACTATGTACAGTTTGTTCAAATATTTTCAATTCATGATCACGCTCCAGCTGCTGTTCACTGGTCACACCGAAATTTCCACTTTTCTCCGAGTCAGCGATTATTTTCTTAAATATCTTACGAGCTTCCAATTCCTTAAAACAAATATCATAGAATTTATCTTGCCACACATCTAACTGTACAATGCCTTCGTATACGTGTTCCATATTCTTGGACAGCTCACCGCCGGAGGAATCGAGAAAAGCTCCACTTTTGATGGCGTTCAAAAAGTCATCGTGAGCAGTTAAAATATCATCGAGCGCCTTCGCTTGATGTACACGCTCCTGTAATTCTACCCATGAACATTCGATTACCTCGAAGAGGATATAATACTGCATTTGATGTATGAAATGTATCATCTCCGATGTAAACAAATGTAATCGATAGAGCACCTTATTTAATTCGGTCGCCATTGGTCGCAGGGGCTGCAAATAGTGAGATATGGAATATTTTCATAATCAATTTCGTTTCGGAAGATTTTCATTTATGCGAAAGAAATGTAATAGCCTAGACAGACGGCAGCATAATTCCGGATTACCGAGTTAATTCGAATTCGCTTATAAAAAACTTTCAACAATTGTTAACAGTTTTCAACATGATAAGCGTTGATTAACAAATAAATTCAGCTGTCAATTACGAACTGTGAATGTCAATTTACAAGTTTCTGATAGTTTTCAGTTCACGTACTTCTTGTAGATTTTCTCATATCGAGAGTGACAGATGACAGAAATTGATCGTGATAGTAATGTAAGTGGACAGACCTAATAAAACAGCAATACTGCCGTCTGTCAGGTTAATATTTTATTCGGATTAAGTGCGCCGGTAATCCAGAATTAGGCTGCCGTCTGTCTAGGCTATAATAACAAAGTGTGAAAATAGTGATGAAGCGTGATTTTTTTGTTTGCAAATTCATGTAAAATATAATACGCGGATAGATGGCAACTTTAGCAATCAGAAACTATGATAACGGTATTTTTTTTAATAGTGTCATATGGTTTTTTACAAGTCAAACTACTAAGCTGAGTTTTTTTTTATATAAAAATTTTTGTCGAAAAGGTTTTCTTGGAAAAGGATAGATATTATGTCGCTAAATCTCCAAGATTTGGTTTTATATGAAGAACCAGAGAAGTAATTAGAGAATCTAAAAAGTATGCTTAAGCTAATAAATGTATATGTCGTGGATCCATATTCATCAGAAGAAGCTGACAAATCATTTCAACCATCAGATCTTCTGATAAATATTTTATGATTTAAATTTTTATTATTTTTATGCCATTTTATTTCTTTACATTTTAAACCCTTTGTATCACGATGAGGTCTGAACCGAGACTTATTGACTACTTTTTACTCATGTTTATTTTCTATAAAAAAGAACAACAAAGTTTGAATCTGATATCTCATGATATCTATAGCCAATTACTATAATTCACTAAGAAAATGTAAAAAAAAAAGAGCTAACACAGTTTTTCTAATTAAAAACAATCAATATTTATAAAAGAAAAAAGAAAATACTTTTTATTAATTACTCAATGCCTTCTTCTTTTTTCCTTCTTCTATTTTTATAGAATTATAAAATAATCACAACTATAACGCAATTTGATATCCTCAAAAGTCTTGAAAAAGAGAAGCGATATGAATGTGGTTCTTCTAATGAAAAACATTTTACTCCAAATACAATTTGATGTTTATAAAATCTAAAATTCTGTTTACTTTCTTTTATAAAAAAAAAAACATTTTTAAATTATCATATTTCCTATAAAAATTAACTTTCCAAATCAAAAGAAGTTAATTCTTGCAAATGACAAATATTGGGGTTTGGGATTAGCAGGAGTTGTTGTTGTTGTATCAGGATTTAGCATTTACGTATTCTGCTGAGTGGAATGGATCTTGGTCGACCATTCTTGGGAAGAATTAGCAGGAGTCATAGAGTTGTCCAAAAATTCTAAAACAATCCGAATGTAAAAAAAATTGTAACGGCGTCACACATCACCAGAAACAAATAATTCAATAGAGATTGTGACCTAAATAAAGTAAAGCTGACGTCAATGTGACCAAATTAACAGTCTGCGTCACTATTTAATGCAGAAAATTTTTATAGCTTGCTAAAAGAAGGGTGCGATGAGGTTTATGAAAAATCGGCCGCGATTAGGAAAAAAAAAAATGTTCAGAAAACACTTAGCAAGGTTCCGATCGCTCATTTTTAAGAAATTTCGATTTACTGCATTTTGACAGTTTTACATAAGACAAAAAACATAGCACGAAAATGAATTTTGTGAAAAAATACCCGCCATTTTGTGAAAAAACGAAATTTTGAAAAAGTGAACGATTGAGACCTCACTAATGTAACAATAATTGAAAGTCTTCTTGGATTTTTGATTTCAGATAACTAGGGTCGATCTAATCATGTACACCGTTTGACCTTTCACTTTTGAGGCGCGCGCTATTAATGTCATCTTAAGGTCTTGTAAGTCAACATGACTGGAAAAAAAATCATGTGCAGTATTCTATTGTTCTACTAATAAATAAAAAAAAAATTCAAATGAAAATCTTTTCTAGTTTCTTTACAATAAATTGTCAAAAACTAGCTCCAAAATGGGCTTACAAGGTGTAAGTCCCCCTTAACAAATTTATTAAATATCCAATGATTGAGTGAATGAATGATTGTTTTGAACGAAACTTGCCAGTGTGAATACCACTATTGCTAAAACGAACAGCATTACAATTTACAACAAACCAATTCACCTGATATCTACCGAAATAAATAACGTTACGTCATTCTTTGTTCTTTCTTTTTTATTCATTCATCCTTGCCTTACTGTCACTTTTATAGTACTAGACAGGGTTGCATAGTACATTTATATTAATAACCAAATATTTTTATAAATTTATTTTCAATTTCTGTTTGATTTTAAAATTACTTATGTCGCAAATTTCAAAAGTACTGCATAAATTAAAATTATAAACAACCACAATTGTGCGATATTTTGAACATTTTCTCAATTTGTTTACTTTACACCAATTAATATTGCAACCCTGAGCAACTGAAAAATACTACATAGTTATTCCTATTGAGAATATACATTCTTATTACTTTTTTTCGTTTAAAGTCCATTCCACTTATCAATTTCCATTCCAACGCGTGAACGCATTCTCATCTTTTGGTTGTTCAACAAATATTCATTTGCAATAAATACATTTTCAATTGCACCACACACACATAACGCGTTACAACATGTCGCTAGTTTCAGACGCTGTCTTTCAAAAAATTATCGATGGCTTAAAGGGTAATGAGGCGAAGGCTAAAGCTATAAATGGCGTGTTCCTCTATAAAATTACCAAAGATGGCAAAATAGTTAAGGAGTGGAGTAAGTATTATTACAAATTGTCCATAAATTGCAACGTAATTGTTACAATTGTAGTATTGACAAAGGGCAAAGGGCGTTTCATTGAAACTAAGTAACAATTTCATGTTGTCTCTATTTTCAGCGCTTGATTGTAAAAATGCCAAAGCATATGAGGGACCTGCAAAAGGTATTAAGGTTGATACTACTCTAACCGTGAGCGATGAAGATATGCTTGATATTGCTTTGGGCAAATTAAATCCTCAAGCTGCTTTCATGAAGGGTAAATTGAAGATTGCCGGCAATATAATGCTAACACAAAAATTAGCACCATTATTAAAAACCGAGTCAAAATTGTAGTCAGGCTACAATTGGAGGCATGTGGTTATATTTTGGAGTTGAAGAATGAAGTACCGATTGAATTGGATTACGGAAATATTGTATGGGAAATGTGTGAAAATGTGTAAACAATATGCTTTGTATTTGTAGAATATATGTTTTATGTTAAAAATATTTTATATGTTCATTTTGTATTCTCTTGTATAGCTATGTTTCTAATACTAAAAATTCGCATTATTAGCCCTCTATAGATTAGATTTTTTAATCTTATCCATGATTTGCAATTTTCGATGTTGTCGTAAATATGTATAGTGTGAACTTTCACAAATACATGTTAGTAAAATATATATTCGAGATATCACATTACATGAAATATTTATGTATATAAAGACGACTTCACAAGTACATTATTGTCCAAAGTTTAGTTTCATTTACACATAGACACAACAATTCCTTATGTATGAACTTTGATAGCATGTACCGACATCGTATAGTACAAACAGTATTTACATACTAATGTATGAATTCAATTTGAGTTTATCATATTTAAACTTACCTTGGCATTGCATTTTTGATCCTTCCAAATTTTCGATGACAGCATAAACTCCATGTGTTTCATACGCCATAATGGTTTAAACAATATTCGATAAATGCCCATCGATGGCTCCAGCATAGTAGCCAATGGTCCACGTACCGTATATTGCAATGAGATAATATCCCAACCGACTTCACCATCACACGGCGTTATTAGTCTGACATCTAAGTGATTTAAAATTTCTGGATCATCATATTGCGCGTTGGTTGAACGTATTGCAGCATCCATTATCGAGGAGAGATCATACGAATACAACTCTTTGCCCGGTTTATCAAGCTCGGACCTGCAAATGTTTAGAATTTAGAGTGAGAATATTTCATTCACTCCACACAGTGTATCACACTCACTTTAAGTTCTCCATTAAGATGCCAATAAAGTCACCTTGTCCTAGTAGCAGATAACGACGCATCGCTTGCAAGTGTTCAAGCAATTTATGTGGACCCATGACTATGTCGAGAACACGCTTAGATGTATTTAAATAGATAGAATCGATTGTTGAATGTAATTTTGTATCGGCAACTGTTGAGAATATATTTTCAGCTGGGAAAAAATGATGAATATGATGTAAGACTGTGACCAATTGAAATGACCTCTTCTTAAAAACTTACCATTCTGTTCAATACACTGACGCAATTCATCGCCATATTTAACCGGTTGTTTGTCTTCACATATTTCGCAGAGAAAATTTATGCTTTTGCCGGTTACGAGTATTTTGTGCGCCAAATCAGTTGATATAAAATCTGGCAACATTGATACACGCACACGATATTTATCATGCCACAATCGATCAGGTCCGACCTCTGAGAGACATTCGATAAAGAATTCACCATGTGGATCACATATCTCTCCTTCGAGCAGCCAGCGCGACAACATTTGATACAGTGGACCACATATGGCAAGTAGCAATTCTTTAATTAGGGATTTAACCATTGGATTGCCATTGTTTAAGAAACTATGCACAATGGAAGCAAGTGCACCACCCTTCTTTTCACGGCATACTTCGGCAATGTTGGCCAACCATTGCAAACGTTGCAACGGCTCTACTGACCACACTAATATCTTCATTAGTGTTAACCGTTCTTGTCGCATTGGTATTGTGTTTAATGTCTGATAAGTGCTGTTTTGCTCCATAATACGTTGTTTATTCAGTTGTTCCTGTAACATTGCAACCATACCATAGTATTTGGTAAGCTCATTTTTCAATGCTGACACAAAACCTTGACCCAACAGGCCCAAGGCGCATAAACCACTTTTTGCGTCTGTGTACGACTGTACAAGATCGTGATAATATCTGTAAATTCATTATTGTACGTTAATTTTCATACGTATTAGGGATTTATATGAACGAATACATACCCCAATTCAGATAAGCGTAATAACATGCCTGCCTGGACAACATTTAGGTTCTTCGCTTTGACATCTAGTTTAAATCTCCCTGATATGACATCTTTCTTGAGGTATTTACCCTGTATGCCCGTAAACGCATAAATGACGTTCTGCACAATGTCATCATTAATATTATTTTGGGATTCAATATATTTTGTCGTATCCACACTACGCAACGCAATCTGAGAATTAACAACAGGGCCGCTATTAGCACTCCCGGTGCTGACTGCATCATTGTCGGAGGAAGCACGGCTGGAATTGTTTCGCACAACGTTGAGTTGTGATCTGATATCTTGTGTGCTATTATATAAATTTGATGTCTGATAATGGAAAGTGGAGCATTACTATGTATACTGGTAAATATCTACAAATCTATATGAAACTTACGACATTGCGACTCATGCCAATATTTTGCTGTGCTGTATTGACAGAAGACTGTTGAGATTTATGTAGAATATGACTGCGTATCGAATGTAATGTTGAATTTGATGCGAGCGATGTGGAAGAGGTATGTTGAAACTGTCGAATATTACTTCCAATACCTTGATTGCTGTTCATACCATTTTCGGGTGCATTCTTCGAATCAGCCATATAAAATAGAAAAGTTAGCAAAGCACTGCGCTGTCTAGTATCCAGTTGCTATGAGATTCAGAAATAGAATATATATTCCTTTCTATATTCTAAAGTCATTCAACATTAACAAACATATGTGGAAATATGATATATTTTGGAGCGTGTATTTAATCATTTTACACATAGTGCATCTGCAACAATACTTACACTAGCCTTCAGCTGTTCGTGCAAATTTAAAAATAGCGCTGATTTATTTTGTTGCGTTGAGCTCGCTGAACTTCGCTTTGCACCAGAAGTTGCAAATAATGACGTTGTTGATGTGGTTGTTGACGAAGATGTATCAAGATGACGTGCAATTTTCGTCGCTAATGTAGTTTCATCATGTGGCAGCGTAGCACCGAGTGCGGTAGGGCAATTGGATATGTACTGAGTTACATGTCGCAGAATATCCCCTGGAAAGGAACAACATAATATCAATGAATACCAAATAAAAGCGTCAAGGGTTAACAGAGTCTTAGGAGCTGTTAATAATATCCATAACATACACACACAAAACAAATAGAACATATCTTTAAATCCGAAAGATATTTTCCTCAATACAATCGTAATTTTTGTTGTAATTTCACAGAAAAAAAAAGAAAACAATAAAATTAATAAAGTAAATAAATAAAAAATACTTTCAATTTGTCAAAAATTACGAAATATATTTCAAAATTCCTTTGTGAATACGGCAGGGCGTTGTGTGTGTGTTTGTGCAGGTCGCATTGTTAACTTGCTCCAGCTTACTGTGATCCTGGGTATGACTCTTGCAGAGCTTCTCTAGCAAATCATAAATATCTTTATAATTGCTGTGTCTGCCACTGTTGCTGGCAATATTTGAAGCCATGATTCATTTACGCACACGCTACACTCTAGTTTTTGAAGTGTTCGACTGTTTTTACTTGCTATTCTCTGTTGATGTTTCTATTTGAATCGATGAGCCCCAAATAAGTGCAGCTGTTTACGCTGCCCCTCTTCAACTCCTTTCAATTAAACAATCGATCACATATACTCGCAAATATGTAACTGCAAATGTCAATAAAATTTGGTTTTTTTGCAAAATTCTGTGCTGTCTTTGATTTGATTTTTTCACATAACTAAATACTATTTAGGGAAATGATTTGCTCCTGTATATTCGATTATTTCAGATTCTTTTATTAATTTTTACACGTTGTTGAAGGGAAAAATAACGTTTTTTAAAATCATCCGGCTCAACGCACAAATAAAGACTACAAATAGCGCTAAAAAGCCTATGAGAGCAAAAGAGAAGGCATTATATAGTAAAAATAATTTGTTATTTCTCTATCGTTGCCAGATTTTATTTCACTATTGTGAATAAATTGTTTTGTGTATCAATTACAAGATTTTAAAAATGGACGTTTCTAATAAAATTCCCTTACATATAAATGTCAAAAGATATACATTTTTGAAATGCTGATTTATTTCAATTATTCCCATGTGCCGATCTTTGTAATTAAAATCGAAGTAAGAACTCTAGTTTACTGTTTTCAATAAAATTGCATTTTTGATTGCTTGTAATAGTCATTTTGAAGAAATTGCCAATCGAGTAAGTAAGTAGGACATCAAGTTGGCAATTTATGTTGTGAGATATTTCAAGTTATCAATTGCCAACCTGCTACGTTGCAATGAGCCGTCATTTTGTTTGTTTGATACCCATTTTTCATTTTTTTGTGACGCTCATCGCCGATTTTAAAGGATCAAGAGCTCGGGTACAGCGTACTAGTTTTCTTGATGGAATTTTTGAAATGACGATAGAATAACATTGCAATGCCCACCACTAATATATTGTCATTCTTTCCAATGAAATTTGGCAGTTGTTTTGAAATGAACAATTGCATGTCGAGAAATCGGGTAAGCGTGGCGCATATAAAAAGTGTGCATGTACCAATCTGACAAAATACATACTTTTTGAAAGATATAAAAAGTATGCTACAAGAATGAAGAGCATATGTTTATTCACATATCTTTCAATTGCCCCCGTCCACAACTAATAAAACAACCTGTTCGGAAATGTTAATGCTAGAACAAGAAGTAAATAAAACAGCAAAAAGCACAAAATAAAAGAAGAATAAATAGTAAAAAAGAAACAACAAACACACAAGTTTGACACTATAAGAAAATCGCGTCTGACATTATAAGACGAAGCCAAGAGAAGGCCTTTTCTATTGCGTTATCTCAATTATTAAATCATGTTGTGAACGTACATTATTGCGTTGCGTTTTACAATTTCAGGATAGTCGCCGTACTACTGTGAATAGAAAACAAGCACTGAGCACAGCTGATTACATATGTATATTAAATGAGTAAAGTCGAATTCACATAAAATGTGAAATTAGGAATTACACGAATCTTTACTACGTTCTGGAAATAATTGTCCATAATTATTATTTGTGGTTAAGCAATATTGTATGATTGTATAAAAACTTGTTTGTATCGGTTATCGGTAATTTTGTTTTAGCAGTTTTATAATCTATTAGTTGTGACTGTTTAAAAAGAAGGTATTTTCTTGTTTGATAAACGTTTCGTGTTTTGTTATTAGATGTGAATCCAGCTTTATTCTTTTTCAACTTAGCAGAAGCTGTTCAATTGCAAAATAGAGAATATATTTTACTATACTGAAAATCGTGCGAATTTATATATAAAACAATTATGCCAAAAGTTCGCCGAAGTCGTAAGCCTCCACCAGATGGTTGGGAACTCATTGAGCCAACACTTGAGGAGCTGGAACAGAAAATGCGAGAAGGTAAGTATTTTGAAGTATACAATAATTTTGGTGGCCAGTGTTTTTATATATTTTGGTCTTATAATAAAGAAATTTTAATAACAGTATCTGACAATATTTCGAATTTCACATTATAATTTATAGCCGAAACTGAACCCCATGAAGGAAAGCGTATCACAGAATCATTATGGCCAATATTCAAGATTCATCATCAAAAGTCACGTTATATATATGATTTGTTTTATCGCCGCAAAGCCATAAGTCGTGAATTGTATGACTACTGTCTAAAGGAGAAAATAGCGGACGCCAATCTCATAGCCAAGTGGAAGAAATCTGGATACGAAAATTTGTGTTGCCTACGTTGTATACAGACACGTGATACGAATTTCGGTACAAATTGCATATGTCGTGTGCCTAAATCAAAATTGGAAGAGGGTCGTATTGTGGAGTGTGTACATTGTGGATGCCGTGGTTGTTCCGGCTAAAGAATATTCACGGCGTAATATAAGTATATATAATTTTTTTTTTTTATCGAAAATTGGCTTCTAGGCTGATTATTTTAGATAATAGTTTAACTACTCTGAATACTTCATGATTAATTTCTAAAATATATACTGTAAAATCAATATATAACCTCTCGATACATGTAGTTTTATTTAAAGATTGTATGTGCTTCAGAACGTTCGATTTAATTTGACGTAATCTACCTATCTACAATTGTTCAGTTAATATATACCTATAGCATCAGTTCCAAGAATACTGTACATATATAGGTATAAGATATAAAAATGATCGGATAGAATCTAATATTATTGTATGGGTTTAATTACATACTCGTATAACGTTGGTTATAAGTTGCATGTTATATGTTTGTGCTTGTTTGACTTAAGTTTTTCTGATAATATTGTAGCAAGCAATATCATGTATGTTGACAAAACATAATATATACCTTGAGGAGGTTGATAGGGAGGAATATGCTATCGTATGGTCATTTTAAATCTGCAAAAATTAATCGCGTTATTGTGCGTATATGCATATTTGAATTGTCATATTTTATTATTTATTTGTTTGCCTATTAGACTCTGTAGTAGTTATTATCAATCTTATGAGATATTTGCTTGTCTATTAGACAATGTAGCAATTATTATCAATCTTATGAGATAAGTTAATACATCTCACACTATGCAAATATTCATAAAAACATATTTAAATGCAACAACAGATATCAATATATATTTATAAATATGAGGTTGTTACATGCCATAGTAAACAACTAATTTTTGTTCGCCATATTACAAACATCAGGAAAATATTTATTGATACAGTTTGTAAGCTATGTCGTCGTCATGCTTTTAATGAATACAATTTTTTTTTAAATTCTGTAATTGAAAATCAAGGAATGACAAAAATAGATAAATAAAATAAAAATAAACATCGGTAGATATGAAATTTGTTACTTACACTTATCATACTTACTTACTTATGTAACCATTACAACCGAAAATCGATTTAGGTCGAATCTAGGATGCTTCGCCAGCCAGCTCTTTCCTTCGTTAGCTGACGCCAGTTAGAAATTCCAAGCGTTGACAATTTCTCCAGTATTTGGTCTTACTACCGGAGGTTAGGTCTGCCTCTTCTGCGTCGTCCACTAGCGGGTACCGAATATAACACCTTAACCGGAGCGTATTCTTCCATTCGCTCGACATGACCTAGCCAGCACAGCAGCTAAATTTTATTGCGTTTTACTATGTCGGTGTCGGCATACAGCACATATAGCTCATGGTTGTACCTTAATCGATACTCGCCAGCAACACAAATGGGTCCAAAGATCATGCGTAGAACTTTTCTCTCGAAAACTCTGAGCATTCTCTGATCTGAGGTGGAAATTCTCCAAGCTCCAATTGCCACATGCCTCCCTAAAGGTGCTTTCAAGAAAATAACAGTGGGAGAACTTACAAGTTTTTACAGGATACATTTTTACTTGTAAGAATTTGCAAGCAAGAAAAACATATTATTGAAACACACATGACAACAACAAAATATTCTTGAAATGTTCATAAATTTAAAATTATAAGAAGATAACAAATTACCAATGTATTGGATTTTATTAGTTAATTAAAGTCGTTTGAACCTGTTTCAGCAAAAAAGTTATACGCTCTTGAGGCAAGTTGCTTGGAATCGCTTTTTTTGATATTGAAATTGATACTCAAAATCAGATGTTTCTGTTAAATTGCAGGTTTTTGCAAAATTTTTGACTTTTTTGGATATTTTTCTGTTTGAGATCGAATTCTTTCTTACTCTCTAAAATTTCGTTGCTGGATAATTCTTACTGGGAAAGTTAACAATCTGACCTATTGTCGTGATTGGCAATCATATGATTCTCAACATAACAGTGTCAAACCAGTGTGTTTGTTGTTTTCTTTTCTACTTCTTCTTCGTCTCTTCCCATGTGTTTTTTTTTGTTTTGTTTACTTTCCCTCTTAAAGCCTCCTCAAACAGTGCGATATAATTCCGTACGATATGCGGTATCAAACACCATGGCGGTATTGTAAGTGCGGTACACTGCGGTACAACGCAGTACAAGACTATACCGCAGCATGCACAATTGACCGCGCGGAACAAGCAGATATATGGTAAGCAGAGTTGCAATTTTGAGCTAGAGTTCTGCCACATATTTTATTTAGAATAGTTTTATAGATTATAAATTTTATCTTTCCCTTTATAAAAACGTGAGTTTAAAAAATGTTCATAATATATTTATTGTCATAAATGTAATATTCTTTAGCTTTTTTTCTAACAGAGTAAGTAAAAAAAAAAAAAAAAAAAAAATTAATATGTGGCACTTAAAGCCCCAAAGGGCTCATTGGCCGAGCTTCTCTTCTATTACTGTTGTGCGTCTTAAATTTTGGACAGTATTAGAATGGACCTACTTATTTTAGCCGGTTCCGAACGGCAGAACACTTGTGACATCATTTTTTCTGAGCTTTGTCACAGAGTTCTTTTTAGAAGCTTTTTTTCATGGCAAGTTGTTACTGTCGGAAGAATTGCCAATTGCTTGCCGACAGGTGGGTACCATTCGAAAGAAAAATCTTTTCGATATAAAATTTGTTATGCATCAGCCGGGTATTGAACCACGACCTACAGATCAGAAGGCGAACACACTAACCACTGAGCTATGGCACCCACAGAGTAAGTAAAATATAGTTGAATTTTTATGTTTGTTGAAAATTTATTTCTCAAAAATATTAATGCAACTTTATACAATTTAAAATATCGTGAATATAAAAATATACATACATTAAAAAGATAAAATTTTTAAAAAAATTAGCTGATGAACTGATTAAAGGTTGTAAGTCTTTAATTTAATGTGTTGTAAATGAGTTCCAATAGGTGCCGTAGCTCAGTGGTTAGTGCGTTGGCCTTCTGATCCTTAGGTCGTGGGTTCAATCCCCGGCTGAAGCATAACAAAATTTAATATCGAAAAGATTTTTCTTTCGAACGGTACCCACTTGCCGGCAAGAATTGGCAATTTTTCCGGCAGTAACAATTTGCCAAAAGTGCTTCTTAAAAGAGCTCTGTGACAAAAACTAAGTTAAAGTGATGTCACAAGAGTTCTGCCGTTCGGAACCGACTAATATAAGTAGGTCCCTTCTAATGCTGTCACTGAGCTTCTGGCCTAAGTGTGTTCTCTCAGAGAGAGGGCAGCCACATGACCTAACCTAACCTAACCTAAATGAGTTCCATATTCTTTTCTTCTCATATTTGTTTCGTGAACACATCTTCCTATTCCAAAACATAGAACTTTGCAGGTTAAAACAAAGATCGCATCGCATCGAGAAGTGCTGCTAATAATTCGTCCTCAGAGCTTGAGGTGTCCATCAAAAAAATCAGATTAATAACTATAATTTTAGAAAGAGGAATGCCTTCCAAAGTGTGTATGAGTTGGCAATTTGAGCTCGCATGGCAACAATGCTGTTTCTTGCCGTACCGCACTATGCCGTACCGTTTGTTTTGAGTGCCTTTCCGTATCGTACGGAATTATAACGCACTGTAACGTACCGCGTCTCTTTGAGGAGGCCTTTATTCGTGAGAACTCTTCCTAATGGCTCTACCTTGTATTATTATACCATGCTATTTGTCTAATATTTTATGTACTCTCACTCATTTCCCTTCTCTTTAGAGAGTTTCTGAGTTTGTTTTGAGAGTAAAGAGAATGACGGAAAAACCAAATTCATTCTTGCAGCTCTTTAGTATTTTTACCTTCTAAAATATCATGAGTAAACAGTGATTTATACATAACACCAGTTTACAAATACGTGCTCTGGAGACCTCAATACAATTTTCCCATGGACCTTATAGCCTAGAGAGACGGCAGCATAATTCCGAATTACCGGCGCACTTAATCCGAATAAAATAATAACCTGACAGACGGCAGTATTGCGGATTAACTAAACGGCTGATTGCTGTTTTATTAGGTCTGCTCACTTACATTACTATCACTATCATTTCTGTCATCTATCATTCTCGATATGAGAAAATCTACAAGAAGTGCGTGAACTGAAAACTATCAGAAACTTGTAAATTGACATCCACAGTTCGTAATTGACAGCTGGATTTATTTGTTCGCCAACACTTTTCATGTTGAAAACTGTTAACAATTGTTGAAAGTTTTTTGTTAGCGAACATATCTAATATTTTGTAAAATGGATGGAGAAAAATTCACAATAGACAATTTTCAGCAGTGTTGCCATCTCAAATTGCCCTAATCCTCTTTTATTTTGAGAATTAACTCATAGACTTTATGCGGATTAGCTGCAGTTAATGCCCGAGTTAATTCGAATTAACTCGGTAATCCGGAATTAGACTGCCGTCTGTCTAGGCTATTAGATTTCTAAACATGGATTATAAAAATTTTTTTCATTTTTAGAGACCGTTAAAACCTGAAACACATTGGAAACATCAAAGTAACTGCTTGTTGTTGGCGGTTTCATTAGATATTCAGCTGAAGCCAATGTTACACTCATTGGACTGTGTTATTGAACAATAATCAATGATTTCAAGACTACGAAAATATGGAGTACATCAACCTAGAATAAATGTGTTTTCAATAAGATGGCGCTACAGCTCATATAATGTGGATTCAATTGATTTATTGAAAATAAAGTGAAATAAATATAGCATTTAACGACTTGGATCTTGTTAAATCATCATTAAATTATTTGTATTTGCACAATATCTTGAACGTGTTAAAAAAGATATAAAGGAAATATGATTGGTTGAGTACAATTTTTCCCTTCTAATTCTGTTTACCAAACTACCGTTTATAATTTGAACAAACAAAAAACAATCCATTATAACAATAATATTTGCTCAAGTATAATGGGAAAGAATTCTACGATAAGATCATAAAAATATATACATAGGTACTCTGTCAATTTCATCCGTCTACATAACACAATACATAAGTATGTATGTTATTGCGATAGTTAATTGCATGGCGCGGCACTGATGTAAATATTTTGCAAATGTGAGATTAAGAAGAAAAGAAGTGTAAATAAAGGATCATATCAAAATAAATATATATATTTATGGATTTGTAGGTACATATGTATGTACATATGTATGCACATAGTGTGTATATGCTGTTGTACTATTTAAAAGCGTGGTCGAGCATCAAACGAGGATCAGTATAAATTCGCAATCAATACGTGAATCTTGTATTCTGAAATTCGATTTTTTTTTTCTCCAGCAACCATAAGTATAGAGTTAACATGAATTCGCAAAGTATACTCGGTAATGTATTGCTTCGGCAATGTATCGGAACGAAAACACCAGAGGAAGTTATTGAAGCTCTTTGTACAACATTACAATATGTAAACGTAGGCAATATTGATGAAGCAATCAAAACTGATATGCATTATTTTAAATTGGATTTAGCTCAAGATGAAACTATTTTTGTTGACCAAATGCTCAATGAATATCCTGTAACTATTAGAACAAGAACGAGTCCAGATGATTTGGAAGAGCCTACGAGTGAGCCAAATCGGTTAGATGAAATGGAAAAACGTAAACAACGGGCTGAATCTATACGGAAATCACGACTGAATAAAAAAATTAAGGAATCCAAATTAAAACACAAATTAAAATATATGATGGATAAATTTCTGGAAGCCAAACGTATTATGACACAATTGTCCAGTTCTATTGTGCTAGCTGAACAAAAATTACTTGAGAAGGGCGACACTAAAAATGACTTGAATAATGCTAATAAAAATGCGAATAGTATAAATTCCCCAGATCATCGCAGTGATACTAATATTAATTATGAACGATCAGATAATAATCAAGTAGGCACATATTTTCCACCAATTAAATGTAATACGAATAAATTTGTCGATCGGTTAAATGACAATAATTTAAAGACATCTGTTGAAAGTAAATACGATATCGGACAGACTAACATTATGTTTAAGAAGATATCAAGTCTAGATGTGCAGTGTACCAAATCTAAACGTACAACAACAACCAGTAAAAGAAAAACTAAACACGAGAAGGAATCGGAATATGCAGATTTATGTAATGAAGTTCTTGATTTGAGTATAAAGAAGCGAAAATGTGAAGAACCTGCTGATAGGCAGATTCAAGAAAATCACGCGAAATACTACGAATACTATGGAATACAGAGGATTATTAATACATACGAATTATTAAATTCCCCACAAATTCAATTTTGCCCGAACCCATATTATGGATTACCGCTAAGTACAGCTTGGTCCAATATGATGCAGAAGTCAATAAACTATATTTGTTAGAATTCGTATTAACTATTAAGTACTATGTATGTACTATGTGTTAAGTGTGTGTGTAAATTAGAAGAAAAATCGGCATTTCTTCCTAAATTGCCGATATATTTATAACTTCGTATTACTTTTTCTTTTTGTTTTTTTATCACGTAATTGTAATAATTAAATTTTCGGTCGTTTAATGTACTTACTATTAAATTTAAGCAATCAAACACTGGTGTTCACTGTTGTATTTAAGTAATGTAAATAATATATGCGCATTTTTATGTATTATTTTATATTGGGAAAAAAATTCAATAAATAAATGAAATACTGAAATAAAAATAAAACATTTTAAATAAAAATTAGAAACAATAAATGTGCTAGGGGTAATAAACTAGAAGTTCCGGCATCTTGGACAACACGTTACTTGGCGACTACATATTTGTAGTAGTACTTGTTGTTGGTGTTGTAGTATTAGCAAAAATACGGAAATACTTTGTTTTGTTCCCGTTCAAAGCATTTTCGTATTCTGATGAGGTGAATGGAGCTTGATCGACCACGTGGTTGAGTGTTTCGGGGGCGTAGACCCGTCCATTCTTGGGAAGCACATATTTGTAGTAGTAAAGGACTTTGTCTTTTAGGATTAACACGAGTAGAGACAAAAACAACAGCTAGGACAGATCAGTCGTGCAAAGAGACTTTACTTTGGGGATAAGTATATGATTGACTAGTCTTGTTAAAAAAAAAAAAAAAATGAAATGCGCCATTAGCTCTACAAGCTGTATGCCGATATTGAAATAGTCAATCGGCAATCGCTGGAGAAGCCAGATGAAGAGTAAGACCTAAACTCCGGTAGAAGGCCGAAATACTAGAAAATCTGTTACCACTTGGAATATAGAGACAGTTCGCGAACAAATTTGTTTTCGGTTAAAATGTAAAAATTCTCAAACACCTTCCACGAAAACCTTTATTAAAATTATTGAAATTCTTAATGAACATCTTAGGCTAAAATTCGTACAAAAGATTGTCAAATTCGGAAGTAATTACAGTTGCATTCGGAACTCTGGCTCTCAAAGAGTGCAAACGCGAATGCAAATTCAACAAAAACTAGCGATTTTCACGAATAGCTAATATTCTACAGTAAATTGCAATTTTTCATATATAAATACTGATAAATTTTTAGAGATTTTATTGCTGGATAGTTTTAACAGGAGAAGTACGAAAACAATTCTAATGTTAAGCTACTTAAAAAAAAAACATTAGAAAAACTTAAAGCCAATCACTAAAAATAGAAATTTTATTTTCAGCCATTAATTCGACATTTCTGCATGTCGCTTTTGATATGATGTGACCTGACTGAGGAGTTATTACATTAATTGAAGGACTTAATTGGCTTAAGGTTTAAGGCTCCTTAGTTTAATTTTGATTGAGTGTGCTTTGCTGTACATCTGAAAGATTTGTGTCATTTTTGTTTGATTTAAGTAGTTAATTGGTCTTTTACATTCGTTCTAGATAGCTCATCAAGGCTATTGAAGGTTGGCTAGCCCAACGTACTTAGTCTCGCCCTACATTGGCAGGTATGGTTGGCTGTATGATATCCACTCACTATGGCAGAATTTTGTGTATATTCTTTTAATAACGAACATCTAACAATATTACTTTCTACTCTAATAAAACTAAGGATAATATTTTAATTAATTTCCAAGTACACACATTCCTATACATGCAAAAATATATAAAAAAATATACCACCAAAATTTATGAATATGAGCTAATGCTATTATAAACATAACCACTTGAGCATTGACATTTTCTCATTGGAGTTGAGAATTATAATACGAAAATATACTTAGTTACTTGTCCGAGATCTCATTTTTGTGGACATCGACATGACAATAATGTAGTTAATGTAGTTTCATTTTAAATGCATTGTAGGAGTTAAGCAAATAATGCATTTGGTATGTGTATTCATGTGACTCTGTGTTTGAGTACTCTGTTCATAGTCGTACACTTAAGTATAAAACATTTAAAAAGTTTGACTATTTTTTGTGCGATTGTGCGAGTATATGAACTTTAAGTATTATTGCACATATTGCACACAAGTATATTGAGGTTAAGAAGGATGTAATGATACAGAGAAATTCTTTATAGAGAATTTAATTTGTTTCATTTTATTATTAATGAATTAAATTCAATTGAACTTGTTGTTACTTGTTGGTTGTGTTGATCAAGAATTCACAAACAGATACAAAATGTTGAAGGTCGTTAATACGTTCAATATGTTCAAACTACACTTCTACTACTGCCATATATATATGTATGTATGAGTAAAAAAAAAAGGAATATAGTGGACAAAGTGGAATAGCAGGCAATTTTTTTTTATTGAATAGAGTATCAAAAAATGTTGTCGACTGTTAATGTAGCTATTTTATTTAACCAAATATCAAATAGACAAAAAAATAAACAGTCATAAAATGATCCATCAAGAAAACATCATTACTAATATTAGCGTCTACAGTGCAATTATTAGCTTCGTATGTGTACTTTTCCAATAAAAATTATCCAGTAAAGTCTCCAGTCTCCAGTCTCCTCATAAATTGACAGCATCATTGACACAATGATAATCATATATATTTTCATAAAATAAAGAGATAATAAATAAACAACAAAGCAACACGCAGACACTATGCCTTAGCGTGAGCCATTTGATAAAGGCAAACCTTGAAAAATGTCTGAAAATATCCGTGATAAGAAATTTGATTTAGAATTTTTTGAAATATTGTTCAAGTAAATTTTTCTAAAGTGCATTTATCGGTAAACTGACCCTTTGTTGTAAAACAACAACAATGAAAACAATAGCAAATGTACCTACTAGTCATAAACTCAATAGCAAATTTGATAAATACGGTGAGCATACATGCATTTCGTGTGTATCTATATTATCAAAATACGTTTAATTCTTAATCGGGCATTTTGTCTGATTTTTCATTTAAATTGAAATCATAAGAATAAAAGAATTATTATACAAATTGAATATGCATTTTTGAATTTTTCATTTGCTAGTGTCCTATGATACAGCACATACATGTATTTGTTGCATCATTAAAAGACCAAAATCAATTCAAATTTCAATGTTCGATGGTTTACAAAACGGTGTAATATTTAGGGCTCATAATACATATGCATAAATGAATGTACAGCTATGGAAAGTTAATTGAGATCCATTATGATCTCAAAAATTTGTGTGAAAAATTAATGAGGTTCCCATTTACAAATTTACAAAGAGCATATTTATTGCATATTGTATATTTATTATTGTTTTGACCAATAATTAGTTGGTACTTAGTTGGATAATATATTTGTCATAAAAGTGTTTTATGTTTTTGAAAATTTGAGGATGCAAATATATAACAAGAAAACAAAAGAAAATCAACTCGATTTTGACTAAAACATATTTCGTTTAGAATAAAAATGTTCATGGCAACTTGTGATTCTTTTAATACGAACTATCTGTATGGTATTGTCTCAATAATACCATTTTCGCTATATACAGTGAGCGACAAAAGTCTACGTACGGCGACCATTTCTGCTATCTGACATGTCCAAAAGCATAATGAAAAGAAGTAATGATGCAATTTTGTTTTAAATATGTTTTTATTATTACATAGCAAAAATTATCTTATTTCATTAAAAACTTAACAAGTTATTAACATAAAACGAAAAAAATTCAATGACAAAAGTCTACGTACGATTTGAAAATCAAAAGGAAATACTTTGATAAGGCACTAAAAGTTAAAATAAGTCGTCGTTTAATATTTGGTTGAGCATCTATAACTGCTTGCAAACGTCGGGGCATTGAAACGACTAAATTTTCGATTTCAAGGGCCGTTATTTGTTGCCATTCCTGTTGCAGCTTCTCCTTTAGTACTAGGGCACTAGTAATGTGATGTTTCCGTATCTTCCGCTCCAAAAGCTCCCAAACGTTTTCAATAATATTTAAGTCTGGGCTTTGAGGAGGTGAATACAGTTGTCGTGGAGCGTAGTAAAGCAGCCAGTCCCTCACGATGTGGGCGGTATGTTTTAGATCGCTATCCTGTTGGAAGATCCAACTCTCACCAAGGCATAGTTTATCAACCGATGCTTTTAAGTTTTGTTTCAAAATAGATTTATATTGAAAGCGATCCATGTTACCCTCCACAAATACCAAATTTTCAACTCCAGATGCAGCGACAGCGCCCCAAACCATTACACTCCCACCGCCATGCTTCACCGTAGGAACTAAGTGTTTCGGGTTCATTGCGGTATTTGGTTTTCTCCAAATTTTGGCTCTACCGTCACTTCCAAATAAATTGTATTTTGACTCATCTGTAAATAATACTCGTTTCCAGAAATCAATTCCCTTGTCTAAATGCTTTTGCGCGAATTCCAAACGAAGTTTGCGATTTTTTTCATTTATATACGGTTTCCTACGCGGAGTTCTGCTGTGAAACCCATTATTATTCAAGGCTCTTTGAACGGTTCGTGGATGCACATTTGTATTTGACCTAGTTGCTAGCTCTGCGGCCAACTTAGTGCCTGCCACTTTCGGATTTTGATCCACTTCTTTCAAAATGAACGATACATCTCTGCGACTCAGCTTCTTTGGGCGACCACTAAGCGGTTTATTTTCAAGACTATTCGTTTTTTTGTAGTTATTGAATATTGTTTGAACTGTTGATTTTGTTAAATTTAATAAGCTTGATATTTCACCATACGATTTGTTTTCATTTCTATACTTTACTACTAAGTTTCGCAAATCAATTGATATTTCTTTACGGGAAGCCATTGTCACAACCACGAACTTCTGGAAACAGCCAAAATACAACTAAATGCAATCCAAGTATGTCTATTACCAAGCAAAACAGCAAAATGTAACTAGCGGTACTTTCCCGTTATTGCGCCGCAACACACAACAAAAAAGAAGCGTGGAATGCGCGCCGTATGTAGACTTTTGTCATTGAATTTTTTTCGTTTTATGTTAATAACTTGTTAAGTTTTTAATGAAATAAGATAATTTTTGCTATGTAATGATAAAAACATATTTAAAACAAAATTGCATCATTACTTCTTTTCATTATGCTTTTGGACATGTCAGATAGCCGAAATGGTCGCCGTATGTAGACTTTTGTCGCTCACTGTATATTGTGGCATGTATGCATATTTTTCATATTTTCAATTAAAATACATTTTACTTTTAAATTTTCAAATACATATACACATATGTATATAGATGATGAGATACATGTTGATAACCACATTGATACAGCTGCTGCGTGACTGAGGTTTTCTACTTGTTCCATTGTATGTGTTGTACCTATTTGAATAATAGTATGTAGTATCAGCTGTGTGATGGTTGAAAAATGAGTTTTTCTGTTTATGACATACAAACTGAACAGATGAATTTTGAAAACTGTAAAATAATTTGTTGTTTTGTCTGCGTTTTGTTTTTTTTTTGATTGTGTTGGAAAAATCATAAAACGACAATTGTATTTAATTTGTTATCCTTTGAATATAAATTTTGCTCTGTAGTTTCTTTTTCATTTCACTCTATTTTATTTATTACTATTTTATTGTATCTTTGTTTGTTTTTTTATTTGGTATGGTTGAAACGTTTTTATTTTATCTAAATGCGTCTCGTATTTTATTAATATTGTTGTTGTTGTTGCTACGTATAGTAGTTGTCTGATATTCAATTATTTGTCATGCAACATGAATTTCCCAATAGATCAACAATAATACAGCAGCAGCAACAGTAACAACAAAGGTAATATTTCTAACTATAAGCATTTTATATACATATTATATGTATTATATGTATATGTATGTATGTGTATTGATATTTACTTTGAGAATAATTCCCAATGGGTGAATGGTAGCATTGGTAGGTGCATATGTAGTTGGTCGCGTTAGATTGATGTCTGTAAATTATGGGGGCGGTTGTCTCTCTATTTACTTAATGTAGCAGTCAAGTGTAGCGAATGAGTGAAAACACCCTTTAGACGCACCCGTAAATAAATAAGGGACACAAACACAAATATATATGTACGAGTATTATATACTCGTAGAACGTAGACAAAAGACAATATTGAAATTGTGTACAAAGTTAATGAGGCCTTTTATGAATTGTCCATTCTTCTTTTTTACACTGACATTCATTTACTCTTATTTTCTAAATGGTCGATTACATTGAGTGACTGATTGACAAGCATCGATTTGAAATTATTTTCATTTTATTTTTGTAATTTTTATAACGATCATCTGCAGAGAGAAATATAAAAAGTTAATTATGAAATGTGCATAAATTTGTATATTTTATAGATTGCGCCAAAGAGATACTATACTATATATTGAAGCAACACAATTTAATTTACATTTTCGTTCACAATTTCATAATCATTAATTATAACATTTTATGGTATTTGAAAGAAAAAACAAATCCATGAATATTGAAAATATGCTTTTTTGTTCCAGTTTCTATTAATTGCATTTAATTTATACAATTTATATATAATCATTCAATTGAAGTGTGTATGAGTATGTATGGGAAACGTGTGCTGATTAGGTAATGGGAACGTCGATATCTCCCAAGTGAAAATATAAATATTGTTATTTCATGTAAAATAAAATAGAAAAATATTTAGAACTATTTTTAAGGCCACAAAATCCATAAAAATCATTTTTAATATTTATTTTTAGTGATTTTAATTTTTGATCCACTTCTTGTGCACATCTCTAGCTGGGAAACGAACCTTTACGACTTTATAATTTGTTTTATTGTCGATTAATGTTGATTAAGGTTAATTTAACAAAAAATTTGCCTCTAAAACAAAATTCATCCCATATCATCATATCATAGAATGGTCCATAGACTCTATTCCCCTATATGTTGTATATACGAGTATATGCAGTTTCTATATTCCAGTTTTCATTTAAGAATAATTAGTTTTTGTTAATTTATATACGGAGCGAAACGAAAAATATTGTATTGCAAATAAATTATTTTATAGCATTGACCCAAATATTGAATAAACGTTTTGTGGCTTTGAGAAAAATTCGCGATAAATTTTAAAGGACTAGCAAAAAAGCAAAAAATATACACAATTTTTATATATATTTATTAAACTACTCGTATATGTGTATATGAAAAAATGAAATTTAGTATAAATTTTATTCATTACAATTGATTATAATTGTTGATTTTAGCTGATAAACGAAAAGGGTTGATTATTTAGTGAGATGAATAATTGCATGACAGACGTAAGTATGTTTCGAGAGTGAGAGTAAAAATTCATTGGTCCATGAATTATTTAAAATTTAAATTTAACTGATTTCATCGAGACCAAGCATATTCATATTCAAGCATATTCCCAAGAATGGACGGGTCTACGTCCCGGAAGCACTCAACCACGTGGTCGACCAAGGTCCATTCACGTTATCTGAATACGGAAATGCTTTGTACGGGAACAACACAAAGCATTTCCGTATTTTTGCTGCTACAACAATAACAACAATATTAATAAAAACCTATTCAGCAAGTAGAAATTCATAAATTTTTATTTATTGGGTGTTAATCCATTCTTTTTAAATTTTAGTGAAGAATTATAAACTTTATATGATATTGCTTATAATTGTTTACGAGAATATTTTATTTTTCGAATGCATTTTAGTAATTAATATTACTCATACGCCAGAGAATGCCGCAGCTCAGTGGTTAGTGCGTTTGAATTCTGATCTGCGAATTGTGCATTCAATCTCCGGCTGAAGCAAAACTTTCATATAGAAAATATTTTTCTTTCAAATTGTACCCACCTGACGTTCTGCCGTTCGGAACCGGCTCATATAAGTAGGCTTGTTCTAATGCTGTCCAAAAATTTAACACGAGCAACAATACTGGAAGAGAAGCACGATCAAAGAGCTTTTCGGGGCCTATAAGAGCCATATATTTATTTCATACGCCAGAGATGGCGTAAAAATTACTTTACTCTGGAAATTTTCTTTTTTATAAGAGATTTTCCGATGTAAGAATTCTAAACTTCTTAGATTACTTCAATTGATTTCAATTTTTCATTATGTATCGTATCTAAATGAATAAATCAACAGCATTTTATTGAATAACATCATGAAAAATCGCCTAGATATAAAGGGTCATCCATTTCGCGGGTTCAAAAGTATAGGGCTAGAATTCGACATCTGTCAAACTGAGTTGTTAAAACAATTTCTTTCTTTTTCAGTTCAAAGTCTGACATTTGCGAAAATGGATCGCTTAACTATCGCACAACGCATTAAAATTGTAAAAACCTACTACAAAAATGGTGATTCTGCCACAGCCACATATCGTGCTTTAAGAGGAGATTATGGTTTACATAATCGTCCAACTACGCAAGCAATTGGCAAAATTGTGAAGAAATATGAAGAGACTGGATCGGTTACAGATATTGTAAGTCCTGTGCATCATCGTTTCGCTCGTACCACCGAAAATATCGCTGCTGTAAGTGAAAGTGTTGCCGAAGACCCGAATATGTCGATTCCTCGTCGTTCTCAGGAATTAGGACTGTCTTACGGCACATTATGGCGTATTTTGCATTTGGATCTACACCTACATCCATATAAAATCCAGCTCACACAACAACTGAAGCCAGCTGACCATTCACAACGTCGTAGATACGTCGAATGGGTGCTTGAACAACAGGCGGTGGACGGCGATTTTTCGAACAAAATTTTCTTCAGCGACGAAACACATTTCTCACTCGGTGGGTATGTTAACAAACAAAATTGTCGTATTTGGGGTTCTGAGAATCCTCAAGTAATTGAAGAGAGGCCACTACATCCACAAAAAGTCACTGCTTGGTGCGCTCTTTGGTCCGGAGGTGTGATTGGACCTTACTTCTTCGAAAACGATGATGGAACGACTGTCACCGTCAATTCGGAGCGTTATGGTCATATGATAACCGACTTTTTTTTGCCTGCTATTGAAGAATACGAAGAATACGAGAATATGTGGTTTCAACAAGACGGTGCCACATGCCACACAACTCGAGCGAATATGGCTTTATTGCAAGAGAAATTTTCTGGCCGCGTAATTTCTCGTCGTGGCGATATCAAGTGGCCACCAAGATCATGCGATTTGACACCGCTTGACTTTTTTTTGTGGGGCTATGCGAAAGACCGTGTTTATGCAGATAAACCTTTAACTCTTGAGCACCTAAAAACCAACATTCGCCACGTTATGGCTGAGATACCGCCCAATATGTGTCAAAAAGTGGTCGAAAATTACCTCAAAAGAATCGATGCTTGCAACAATTCGAGTGGTGGTCATTTAAATGACGTAGTATTTCACACATAATATCAACGTTCAAACTTTATAATAAAAAAGAAATATCATGATAAAAATTATTTTATATGTGTTTTATTTACATTTACTTTTGAAACCGCAAAATGGATAACCCTTTATATATCATTTAATGCTTTCCATGCTTTTTCAATACACTTACAATATGTATTGCATTAATAAAAGTCGTAAAAATCCTTTTTGTTTTACTTTTGTACTGCACACTCACTTCCAATACGTTTCTTTATTTATGGAAATTTATAGCAAATTTAATGCAATATTTTATAATATTTTATATGATATTTCGTGAAATCGACAGAGATGTTCTGTTGCGAAATAAAAAGGAAAAAATTGCCATAACATTTGTGTAAATATATATGTGTTGAAAATTCTGTAACATATATGATTATTTGTACATATGTAAATAACACTGATCAGTATGAAAGCAATATACTATAGAAATGATAAAGGGAAACATTTTAATGGTGGCATAGTAAGTGAATTATGGATGTTAGCAATTGGATTTTTATAAAGGGTGAACACAATACAACTAAAAAAAAAAACGGAAAACTTATTGAGATATATGTACAAGGAATCATTGATATCGTAGAAATAGATATATGAACATTAGGATGGGTCAAATTAGCAAAAAAAAAAAAAAAGAAGCTAACTACTAATGATTTTAGTATATTTCCGAAATCAATTTTATAATAATCGCAAACATATGTTGGTATTATTATTTTATAGCGTTATTTTATTGTTATTGTTGCATTTATTATTATAATTCCTGTGTCTCTGTATTAAAGAAAAAATTCCACAAAATAAGCTTTAATTTTAAAATATAATTTTTTAACATTCACATTTCATATATAAATTCATATAATTGTTGTTGGATATAAAGGAATAG
This sequence comes from Megamerina dolium, assembly GCA_963854835.1. Lineage (NCBI taxonomy): Eukaryota > Metazoa > Arthropoda > Insecta > Diptera > Megamerinidae > Megamerina > Megamerina dolium. Next base: position 51,190,024 of record OY978527.1, read on the forward strand.
CAAGAGCAATAAAAACATCATTTTATTAATGAACACAGTGTAATGGCAATTAATTTAAATGAAGGCTTTTTGTAGTGTTAATATTTATATAAACATAAATAATACTTATACAAATATATATGTGTAGTTAAAATACATATACACCATAAGTACATATGCAATTAAAGTGAATTGTAATAAAATAATTGCTATTAGCCATTGAAAAATGTGCATATTTATTTTATTGTTAATTTTTTAATATTAAATTAATTTGCTTTTGAATTGACTTATAGATAGATAAACCAAAAAGACAGGAAAGCAAAATAAATTGTTATTTAAAGCAAACAATTTTTTATTAATTACGATTAATGTGTGTATTAGGTTGAGGCAGTTTACACTAAAATCAAAAAGTTATAGTTAAAAGTTATTTATTGAACATTTTTTTTCGGATAACTCCAAAATTGCTAAATGATGGATATTTTCATCATAATTTTGGTATCACGCTTCAGTTGTCATTGATTTTCGAGGTCATATTTGGATAGTGAACGCTGAGTAATCTTAAACTTAAAGTCCCCGGAACGAAATTTCGTGACAAATTATATGAAGGAGTTGCGGTAATAACGTGAACAAAGTAAATTTTAAAATGTTATAGGACCACGAAAAAATGTCAGCATAAATAGCATAAATAGTTCGGGATGGTGTGGGAGCTGATCGGGAAGCCCAATTTGCGCCATCACAATAGGCTGATTTTAGTCTAAGTGGATTCGTGCAAGCGGACAGCTGTTTCAACATAATATTATGTAAGAAAAGTAACGAATAAATAAATAAATATTTATTTATGATATGAATTCATATCGAAAAATGGTTGCAATAATGTCGAAATTTTTATAAATTTTTCGAAATTATTCCAAAAAGAAAACAAAAAAAAAAAAATGAAATAATGACGGAAAAATGTAGAGAATGGCTTGAATTAGATTTTCGGCATCATTGCAAATATTTTGGCAATGTTAAAGTATACTGATTTAGATTTTTGACATTATTGCCAACATTTACTAATTTTGCAAAAATTACAATTTCGATATTATTCCAAACAGCTTTCGCAGCTTTGCTTTCATAATTTTTTTCCGATTCGCTATTCATTGAAATCAAAAATCAAAATCGATATCAAAATTTCAGCTGGGAAAATTAAATTTGGTGCTAGATATAACAACTAAGGCAACAACAACAAGAAAAAGCTGCGGAAAATGTTGAAAATTATTGCAAAAACAATTCATCGTCATTCGTATTTGCGGACGTGCATTGAATATAATTTTATTGCTTATACGTCCAGGTGCGTCAGAAACATTATTTGTCGTTGACTAATCAATATCAGCCAGCAATGGTTTACGCATTGATTTGCTATACGATTTCATTGCTTATTGCTAACTCATTTATGCACGTACATAGACATGTTTCCATGGTAAAAATAAATACGCAATAGAAAGTGTCGCATATATTCATCAGATTTGAAATCATTTGAAATATAAATGACACACAAAAACAAAAAACATGATTACAGTTATTGCATAAATCATATTTCCAGTTGAAGCAAATTTATTGCAACTCTAAGATTAATACTTGTATAAATATTTTTGAGTATATAAATACTACTCGTATATTTTTATTGAGTTTGATCGAATTTCATTGTACTTGTTCATATATAAAAACATTACATACTCGTATGTATGCATTCATATAGTCATATTGTGAATTTGAAAGCACTTACGTACGAATAAAATCATTTTCGTGCAATGTCAAATGCGTACAAAAATCAAACGATGCACTCACTGCACATAAAAATGAATTGAAATGAACTACATGATTTAGCGATTTACTTACCGACCATAAAAATAGTTCAGAAAGATAAGATTGGTTTTCTTGAAATACTAGCTTTATCAACGGACTGTAAGAATGAGCAAATGCATGGAAGAGATAATTTATGAATGAAATGAATGGGAAGATAAATTCAGACTCGTCACACATGTGAACATAGATGAACATGGAAGCATTGCGATATGATTCTTTTCGTTTTGTATTGCTTGCATTCAGCAAACAATGATAATTCGCATTTCGATTGCTCTTGAATTATGATATACTTACTTGTGTGTATGTGTGTACTTTAGCATGTACATATATTTTTGTGAGAATATGTGCCATATAATACGTACGTACATATTTGTATATATATTAAATTTGCTGGATTTATGTAAATAATATATGAACAGCTTACTGATCTACTCAATATTCATGTCATACGTATATGGTATGTGTGTATACACATGGATGTGCAATTATTTACTTCGTGGGGGAATTTAAAAATCTAATAGTTATCAAATATGTACGTATTATTTACACTGAATTAAAGAGACGCATTTTAGGGTACTCATATATAAATATGCACAAACATGTATTTATACATTTTGATGATAGCAACATAGTTATGTGTATGCGATACATTGTTGCTCATATATAAATATGCACAAACATGTATTTATACATTTTGGAGATAGCAACATGTTTATGTATATAAGATAAATTTTAAAAATATCTTAAGAGTACATGAGCAACTGTGACTAATTTCACATTTCTCCCCTGTTGGTATAAGAGATTACACATAAACTTGAAATTTAAACTCAATATTATATTTCTGCTATATATTTACACATTTACACATATATGCCCAGTATTTTTCCACTGTCCATAAATAATGAGCATATATACTGATAGGTACACTATTGTATAGTATTGACAATCGTTCGATAATAATGAAAAAATTGTCAAATGAAGTAGAATCTTGCGATTATAGCAAATAAATGTTCAATGAAGATCAATTGTGCAAGTTTTTTTCTTTTATTTTCAAAATTGAATTGAAAAACGAAAAGAACAACAACAGCAAATTACTTATTTAGTCTGCATAAAAAAGTTATAAATGTATAAAGTTAATCTAATCGAATGAGTGCACAAACACGCACATATAATTTTTATATTTATTTAGTTGATGCAGTGTTAAAAGTCATGCACATCACATATGTATATAAATATGCTAAGGGTCGAAAGCATTGGAGACTGAATGTATTAAGATTAAGCACTTATGTAGAAATTATAACGTAAATTGCAAAGTACACCTGAATATTTATGGTTTCGTAAATCGAATGGACGAATGTGTTGGGTCATGTCACATATGTGAAATAACATTTTAAGACAGTCACATGAACAAATTTGCTGGGATTATCATAAAGGAGCAAAAGATTTCTTCAAGGAAGCCACATTTACGTAATTAAATATCTATAGTTTTCAGTATTTAGTATTCAACATTTACCCTGATAGAGTACATGCAAGTGTTTCCGATTTAAAATCGTAATCGGATGCATATCCATGCAAAGTTATGCGAGTATTTTAGTTGTTTTACTACCAAATCAAAACAGAATTGTGATTATTATATTTGTAAATATAATCTTGGTACCCAAATATATACGATAATATTATGTTTCTTGTATTCATGTGGTTTTTATAGCTTTATATACCATAAAGGACCAAGTTGAGCCCGTAAGTATAGTATACTCTACACGTATTCAACACCTGTCCATATCAATTTAACTTAGTGTACTGTTTTTTTTTACTCCTAATGTTGTTAGTATTTTTATTAATTATTCTATTTACTCAGTGCATACATTTAAAATGCGATTTTCCGCAAGAATGCAATTAAGAGAGGATGCTTATGCTAAAATTAATTAAATATTTCAATAGCAACATTTGTGTAAAGGCACATGTATATTAGTGATGGAAATTGTTTGAGCTGGAAAATGCGTTTTACGTAACCAGATTTTGAATACATATGTTATAATGGAAATTCATACATTTTTATTCATATTAAAGAAAAATCAAATAATAAATAAATAAAATAAATCGAAATAAAAGCAAAAAATTTCTGTTTAATTTTTAATAATTAATTATTTAAATAATCAGCTGTTTTAAAAATAGTTTTTTTTTGAGTTGATAGTAAATATCAACAAAAAAAATTCCTAAGTGATTCGCATAATTGTTAATCAAACGACAAGAATTGGATAACCGGTTTCCGATTAACGAAATGAAAACCCTGACATATGTAGTTGTTTGCAAAAAGTTTTAACTTTTTGGTCGTACTTTTATCCTTTAAGTGTGTCAGTGCCGCATTTCAATATGGCGAAATATTAAAATTTATATTTTTCGCTTTCACTCCGTAACCGATTAATATGATACGTACATATTTTTTGTAGTTGTATCGTTTTTAATGCCAAACTCTCAAGGGCTCAAAGTTATATTATGTTTATGATTACGTTTGTAATACACAGTTGCAGATTTGAAATACTTGAAGAAGTAGTTACATATATATCGTATATGTACTATTCGGCAGAATCACCATACAAGTCGATTTAGTAACGTCTGGGCATTCGTGCGACTACGGTAAATATGTGGCTACTATGATGAAGCAAACGTATGAGCTTGAGAATTGTCATTACCCAGCAAACCATAAGGGACAGAAAATGACGCTTTTCTGACTCCTTTTTTGGAGTACATAAAACAGTCATAAACGATCCCAACACCCTCACAAATGATGGTCTTTTTCTACTAAACTGGTTCATCAGAAAGAGCCGTAAATAATTTTCAGAAAAGAGCGTTTTCAGATCAATTTTTGTGTTCTAAAAAAGCTATAAAAAGCTTTGAGAGAGACTTTATTGAGCCATAAAATAGAAATCCCCAAAGCCTTACTTACATTTGAGTGTTTTAATAGCTATCGCCCTATTCTCACACATGCAAACAATTCATTCCGTGAGAAGATGTTCGTTGAGAGAAAGAGAGAGAGGGAGAGAGGGAGAGAGAGAGAGCAACCAACGAGTACTAAATGAATAATAATGATTAATACGAATGACAGTCATGCATACTTCATTACCATTACTTTTTTAACTCCTTTCCGGAACTTTCAAGCTCATAGCGAGTACATAAAATGATCATAAACGATCTGGAAACCCTCAGATACTAATAAACTGGTTCATGAGAATGAGCTCTAAATAGCTTTCAGAAAAGAGCTTTTTCTGAGCAATTTTTTGTGCTCTGAAAAAACTCTAAATAGCTTTCGAGAGACATTATTGAGTCATAAAAGAGAAAAATCCAAAGCTTTACTTACTTTTGTGTGTTTTAAGAGCTATCCAGCAAACCAGAATATTAGCACACATAATAAGGATGCATAAAAGTGTGACACAAGAGAGCGTTTTCTACCAGTCCTTTATTAAGCCTCTATTTAGAGTCATTTATGAATAATTTTTAAGAGTGCTCTGAAAACGCTCTCTGGTTTCACACTTTTATGCATCCTTTTCCTGAGCGCTCATATAAAAATAAGTTTTGATGATGAATAAATAGTCACATGATATGAACATTTCGATATTATTGAAAATTCTTTTCCGGAATTTGTTTGGTTTTTTGTATGTTTATTTGTTGTTATCAACGTGTAAAAGCAACAAAATTTGCATTTTTCACTATGCCATATTATATAAACTTGTAATATTCAATAAAAAATATATTTTAAATATAGCGTAAATTCCACACAAAAAGCTAAGAATATTAAAATTAAATAATAAATGAGATTGCGGATTACATCAATAGTAACATTTTAAGTAAAACATCCGGTGTAGTATATATGTATGTATATACGTATTGGTGGGTATAGTAATAATAATAAATACTTCCTTCCGCTTTTTTTTTGGCACAAAGCACGTTTATTATTAATATAAAGCGTTAACAACTCGTACAAATAATATTCAAATTTCACAGCTTTATATTAAATAGCATAGAACGATAGAACGAATATAGCTTAATACAAAAATAATAGGCGCCGAATAAAATGATCATTGTGGATTTACTTGATGAAATTTGTGGTTTGAATGAAATTATATAGATACAAGTATCTATGTATATATTTTATGCAACAACAACAATGACGATGACATGGATAGCAACAAACAGTACATGTATAAATTATACGTATACCAGCATTCGTATGTGTGAACGCAGGAATGCACATGAAAAGTGTTTCTGTGTATACATGTGTGTGAGTATGCATGTTTGTATGACTGTAAGAGTAAGTGTACACATTTACATACATTTGTATTTATTTATTTATTTATTTATTTATTTTGAAATACGAGTATTATGCTTTAAGCTACACTTTTGTGGTTGTGCAATAGCGCCGGCATTAACAGCTACCTATAACAGTACAAACGGCAGGGGTAATGGTATAATATCCTTTATGCACAAATACAATATGTTTTAACAGAACAGAACAGAACAACAACAACATCAAAAACAACGATACTGGCATTTTCACATTAAATAAAGCTGCATGTGTAAAAATACAAATAATCATAATCATCATAAAAGGTAGGTACATATTCGTATATATAATAATATCTTTTAGTTATCTTATGGTGTACTTGAATGAAAGCATATAAAAAATCAAAAGAAAGATAAAAATAAAAAATAAAATAAAATTCATCAAAAAAATAGCAAAATAAAAGAGATATTAGTAGTGTACGAAAAAAATTGTGAAAAGATGTCGAAAATATTGTAAAAAATTTTGTTGTCTGCCTCTTTATGTATATACTCGTACATCCGCAGCCTTGAAGATGAGTGAGCAAGTTCTTCACTTCATTTGCATAGTCAAATGACTTTAATGAAAGTAACAAATGACAACAGAGTCCTTGCAAAATTTGAAGTGACAACAGATACGAGTACATCCATATGTACCTATGTACGTATTTCTGTGGTGCGATATGACTTACGGCATTGTACGGCCAAAGTGTCTTAATAATAAAGACTTTTATTTAGTGTTGGAATGAATTGATACATTAATAAGTATTTGATCGAAGACAGTAACGATTGTAATTACTTTAACTTTGCATATCTCGGCAAGGAAAATCGTAATCGTATTTTAGCTAGCATGGGTCAAGAGAATTCAGTTTTTCAGGACAATATATGTGCAATAGAGTTGTGCCTTAGAGAGGAATTAGAAGGACGAACATTATATTGTTACATCTATATTCACTTTGATAGTAAAGCTTTCGAAATTAAATCGAAATTAGTTTGGTATTGTGTAATACTTCTAAAAAGACTAGCATCTAAGAACAGAGTTTATCTGATATGGGTGCCAGGTCATAGTGGACATTTAGGAAATGAAAAGCTTGCAAGAAAACGGGGGCAGTCAGTAAATTTATTGGACCAGAACCATTTTGCGGGCTGCCTTGGAGCTCCACCAAATATAAAATGAATACTTGGCTAGAAAGAAAATCGCACCAATATTGGATGGAAACAAAAGATATTAGAGTTGCGAAAACCTTTATCCAACACCGTTCTCACAAAGACAACTGCTGAAATAATACGCTCGACTCGAACTGGTATTCGCATTGTCACGGGATTCTTGACCAGACATTGCAGAGTAATGAAACACCTACACAATGTGAGGATAAGTCAAAACTACCTCTGTATGTTGAAGAGGATGATGAAGAAACAGCTGAATATCTACTTTGTCACAGTAATGGTCTGATATGGACCAGGGTTCGTTACTTAGGTTGTTATTACCTAGAGCCGTCAGACGTAACGGACAATTCTCCTAAAGATGTCTTTGAATTTCTAGTGATCACTAGACTTAAGGAGTACTTGTAAATTTTCAGAGTGTGTCAGAATAGAACTATTTTGGCCGCAGTGACAAGGTGACTGGTTCCTGCTCTATAATCAATCTATCTATTTCAACTCTTTGAAATTGAATTTCGATCATTTGGTTGCGTAAATTAGTTTTGTTAAAGGGGATAGATGACAAAAAAATTTTTTTTCTTTTAAATACGATTTTTCAAGAACTATTTAATTTTGAAGAATATCGATACCAAAGTAATCGATTCTCAAAAGTATTCGATAGTTTTTATTAATTTATTCTATCTCTACGTTTACTTGAAGTATTTATTCTGTTTGTGTATACACATTTCATTTCTTATTTCTTTATATACTATATATATCTCTATCTCTCTCTTTCATTCTTTCATTTTAATTTATTTGAATATCGAAGTGAATTTTACCATCTTGTATTTATTATATTTGTTGTTTTTGCTGTTGTCAGCGTTAAAGTATTCATTTTTTGAAATGCACATATTTGTTGTTTCTTTCATCATCAGTTCATCTCTTTTCTTTTATATATTAAATACTTTTGTTATGCTATTTCTCTTTGCTTGTTATGTTAAATAAAGTTTCCAATGCTATTATATATTTCTTATATACAATACATACATATATACATATATATGTATATGTAGTATAGTACCGACGACTAAATGAATATAAATACACACACACACACGCACACACATCTACCAACATAAATAATACTTATAACAATACATAAATGAGTGTCGTTAACGGGAAGTTATGAGAGAAGCTCTTTCAAGTGTAAAGTGTTAAAGTGAATTAAATTAGGATTAAAAGCTTTACATCAAAATAGCGACATTCAAAAAAGAGTTAAGAATGAAGGAGGAAGTTGTAGGTATGAGTAAAGTGTTTCATAGACTAAATTTATATATTATTATGTTTATGTGGGTGTTGTCGTTGTTTTTTATATAAAATGCTATAAATTAAAGTCGCAATATATAGTAAATACAACGATCAAGATGTTTTGGCGAACATTTTAATATATAATGCATTGTAAATCCAAAGTTTTAAATGTATTGAAAAATATTGATAATTGTTGAGGTTAATGTTTAGAAAATGGGAGTTATATTCCATTAGGAGGTTCGATGATCTAATTTTATTTTAACATAATGATGTGATATGATACATATTAGAAGTAATATGAAATATTTTTAATCCTTTAGTCCTTTAAGGTTATAATAATTGTGTTTAAAAATATTCAAAATGTTTTAATACGCTTACAATATGTTTACATAGAACTCATCAAAATTGCAATAGAATGGAAAATAACTGAAAATAAATTGAAATACTTGTATTTCAACATATTTATTATTGTCTACGCCAGAAGACGTGTGTCGCGCACTGCTCGTATAAGGTTTCCAAGGGTTAGCAACCCTAATGTAATTCTGTTCGTTCCGCAATTTCTAATTCTCTAATTCTCTCTATCTCTCACTCCCATACTCTATTTTCATTTACTTTATACTCTTCACTTTCCATTTTTATATATCATTACATTGTTGATAAAAACTCCCTCGACACAAGTACGTGTTTCCCGATTAATTAAATTGGAAAATAAATAGAACTAATTTTCTCGAGCAGTGCGCGACATATTTCCCGTCCCTATATTATTATCCGATGTTTAAATTAAACTTTAATAAATAATAATAAAAAATAAAGTGCGGAATATATAGAAGTGAGAAATCAGTGTGTTTCATATTAACAACAACTAGCACAATCACATCAATAGATGCAGCCATAACCCCAACACAACATTCAGGCAAGTGTTCCACATCGCAGCAAGTCCACCGGCATTCACTCGCTCTACGCTGAAACATTGGTCCTTCGAGCCGGATAGGCTCGCAACGATTGTGTTGTTAATTGGTATATGTGCAAAAACAATACCCGAAATCATATCCCACATATTGCACATACCATTTACATAAGTACATATTGATAAGAGAAGAGAGAAAGAAAAAATATATCATCATCAAAGCATCTCTCTCATAACAAATAAGTGGTATCATATCAGTCGTATCTCCCCGCATACACCCCTCTACGATAAACAATATTGCCAATAATAACAACAATATTCTTTTGCTTTGTAAAAGGAAGAACAAAGCATAAGTAATACAACTACACTTTCCCAATAGAAGTTGTTTTTCCCTCACGAAAACTGATATCGGCAACAACATTAAAATATTTAAAAAATATTTGTTTGGCAATAACAATTTCATACATATTGCATTTTTTTCTCAATACCTTTACCTTGTGCATTTGCAAAAACAAACGCCTTATTATACAAACGCACATGCGATTACTTGTTGTTGTTAAATTTCAACTACCTACCGTGGTTAATGCATATCCCTAAACCATCAACAACAAGCACACCCAAAAGCAAGCAATAAAGGTATTTCGTCATACATAGGCAACAATAAAACGCATTGATTTGTCTCGACAAATATACCTGCGTTTTGATCACAAATATAGCGGTAGTGCATATTGTTGCTAAATTTCTATCTCCCAATTTTTGTTTTGCATATACATATGATAGCAACAAAATATAATTGCATTGGCTGGTGTTTTTTATAAAGGAAATGTAACTGCAATAACAATTGTACACTATCTTTTCTATTGAAAAACACCCAGGGAGAAAAATAGTCACTCTCAACCCCAAGTTGCTACAGTGCGATCAAATATAATACAAATTAATTCTTGGTGAGAGATAATATAGTACAAGTTCCGGAACGTACAATACAGTGGTTCCCAAACTGTTATTCCGTCCCGCGGTTATTTTTCCTATATATATATATATACCTACGTGTATTTTTATATAATATTATCGTACTCCCATAAGTTTGCCCACTGGTTCCACTTAACTTCACTGAGGAAGACTAAGTCTTTCGGACTAATCTCTTGCCAGTCACATTTTGGCAACCCATTTTTTTGATAAATCGTTCGAATAGGCAACATAACTCGAGATTCGCAAGCAATTCGCTCTCTCGTTTTCAAATTTATCCCGTATTACATCTGGAATTCTACAATTGCTAAAAGGATGGCAGCTTACGATCTCTTCAGAGCTGCCGTGGAAGATATTATTGATTTTGATAGCAATTTTCATGCCATCAACCCAGAAGCTCATAACAAAATTAGCTTGGAGGCACAGAAAAAGCAATTCCTATCCCTATGGAGTGATTGCAAAACGGCATATTACTCTCTCATGACAGAGGAAGTAGCTGAAGATGTTGACGTTAATCAAATTAAAGAGGTATATAGAAAATGTTACACCTCGTATGTCCGGTGCCTCTCTGCAATCAACGCTCATCTTCACGAGCTGAGTTCCGAAGTGGTACCCCCCGCAATTTCCTCTTCTCTCGTTGAAAACATATCTCATCAACATTCATTTCCTGCAGTTCTTCACAAGCTGAGATCCGAAGTGATACCCCCCGCAATTTCCTCTTCCACCGCTGAAAATATACCCCGTCAACCTTCATTTCCGACTGTTCTTCACGAGCTGAGTTTCGAGGTGGCATCCTCCGCAGTTTCCTCTTCTCCGGTAATTCCAAATCCACCCGTTGAGAAAATAAATAATGAACATTCATTTCCCGCTGTTCAGCTGCCTCCATGCGACACCCCATGTTTTTCTGGCGATTATGTGTCATGGCCAAGTTTTCGCGACTTGTTTACGGCATTATACCGTAATAATCCCCGTCTGTCGCCAGTGGAAAAATTATACCACTTGCTACAAAAAACCCGAGGTGAAGCACATAGCATCATTCAGTCTACTCCCTTGACTAATGATGGCTTCGCACTAGCATGGCACAATCTCGAGGAGAGATATGAAAACAAGAGGATTCTCGTCAACTTACAGTTGAAATCCCTTTTCACTCTCCAACCGGTAACTCAAGAAACCGGCCCGCATTTGAAGCGCTTACAGCGCACACTAAACGATTGCATTATGAATTTGAAGCTCTTAGGCATTGACACAAGCCACTGGGACGCTATTTTTGTTTATTTGTGTTCCACAAAACTTCCGTATACCACCTTGTGTCTTTGGGAGCAATCATTAAAAAATAAAAGTGAAATCCCTAATTGGAGCGACTTCGATGCCTTTCTTACAGATCGGTATCAGACTTTGGAATCAGTCGCAGATATCCGAAATGGTTCTAGGCAATCCAGCCAACCACCAACTCGGCAACTCAGGCAACCATCGGATCAGCAACCCGGTCGATTCAACCCTTCCCAGCGTACAAATAAACCTCAGGTAGAGTCACACGGAATTAGCATTTATCATGCCAGTGTCTCCAATCACGGTTGTCCATTGTGCCGAAAGACACACCCTCTTCGACAGTATCCCGAATTTCTGAAGTTGTTGGTAGATGAACGCTACAGCGTAGTTAACAAACACAAACTGTGTACCAACTGTTTCGCCAACTCTCACAATTATAATAACTGTAAAAGCCGGTTTACGTGCTCATCGTGCCGACAAAGGCACAATTCCCTACTTCACAGGCTAGAGAATGCTTCCAGCACTCGCTATGTGGTAACTCCCGAGTCAATTCCCACTGAAACCACAGCTGAACGTTCTTGTCAGCGTACTCGTTCTTCTCTGCTGACAGCGGTTACGAAGAAAAAACATAATACAGCTTTGGATACAGCACCCATCACGGCAATCCTCCCACAAATGAAATCGACCTCCCATAAAAAGGTTTCATCGTTCCACAGCAGAATCCATTTCGACAAACTCCCGCGTTCATCTCCTCGTACTAGATGCGATAAGCACCCGACACGATCGAATGATAGAATACACCCCAAATGTTCGGAAAAAACTCTCGCAACAACTAAAGATGTTAGTTCATTGCATAGTACTGTCACGAAGACATGCTGCCCGCTATGTAGAGGCAAGCACCCCCTGCGACACTGTAAAGAGTTCTCCAAACTTAAGGTTGAAGAGAGAATACTCTGTGTGCATCAGTATGGAATTTGCATAAACTGCTTGGCAACTTCACATACCCTTGCAAAGTGCCATAGCGAGTTTTCTTGCCGTCTTTGTGGGAAGCAACATCATTCCCTGCTTCACAGAGCACGGCATGGCCCGAGAGCAAAGCGGAAAGATCGACATAATACAATGCTCCCCCCAGATACAAAGGATCGATCTTACAGATCGCATCCAAGAAGAGGACAACTCCCGTCAAAAGTATTTACTAGACATAATACTTCCCACACAGCAATATCCAACGGATTATCGAGTTTTGTGCATCACTCCCCAAAAAAGGCTCGTTCAGTTAACGAGAGGACTTGTACTCGAATGGCAATGCATTCGATCCCGCCTAATACTGGCCCCCCAAAATTGTTGTCACGTAAAAGGTGATTTGAAGATTGTGGCTTGAGCAACATATAAGCCTCTGATACCACACCCGTATTATGTAGCAACGTTTTGTCAGGTTATACGATACTGACCGTCATACGCATCCCTCTCTCACATTGTTCAGTTCACTGTAACTGCCCGAGTTTACTCCCGAACTTCTACGAAGCTTCAATGGAACTATGCACTGGCATAGTGTATATGCGTATGAATAATCCCATGTGTTATTTTCACATAATTTGCTACATATTCATGAGCTGAGTCATCATGAACCCAAGACACGCAGATTCTATCCGAGTTTATAACTTGTCACGAGCGTTACATATTATGGCAATCCCGACAATATGGAAAAATTAATGCTGCAAGCGCTCTACGAGCTCTAGGTTTGTCAACTACGTTGACTTCTCGAAACCTTTGATCTGGTCTACGACCAGCCCTGATAGAATCTGTTCACCTGAAATGGTGTGATCCAACCCCGATCCACACACCAATCAACTTTGATCTACATTCTACAATCAACACTTCAACAATCAACATCCGTTCCGCGCTGCAATTTGTCATCGATCAACGTTCGCTTCGAGATCTGCAATCAACATCCTCAACAATCAACATGCGTCATCCCTCCTCAAGGGCTCTTTTCACTCGTATGAACGTCAACCTTCCACTTCAATTTCCCGCTTTTCCTGATGGTGTATCATCGAACATATACGCATAGGAATATTTAGAGTTAATTTTAATTACATTTAAGATTAGTATAAGTTATATGAAATATTGTATTTTGATTTTTTATTAACTTCTCCTATTAATTTTTCCCCCTCTTCCGTCTCCTTTGCAGTATTCCTGCAAGGGGGGCGGAATGTCTACGCCAGAAGACGTGTGTCGCGCACTGCCCGTATAAGGTTTCCAAGGGTTAGCAACCCTAATATAATTCTATTCGTTCCGCAATTTCTAATTCTCTAATTCTCTCTATCTCTCACTCCCATACTCTATTTTCTTTTACTTTATACTCCTCACTTTCCATTTTTATATATCATTACATTGTTGATAAAAACTCCCTCGACACAAGTACGTGTTTCCCGATTAATTAAATTGGAAAATAAATAGAACTAATTTTCTCGAGCAGTGCGCGACATATTTCCCGTCCCTATATTATTATCCGATGTTTAAATTAAACTTTAATAAATAATAATAAAAAATAAAGTGCGGAATATATAGAAGTGAGAAATCAGTGTGTTTCATATTAACAACAACTAGCACAATCACATCAATAGATGCAGCCATAACCCCAACACAACATTCAGGCAAGTGTTCCACATCGCAGCAAGTCCACCGGCATTCACTCGCTCTACGCTGAAACAATTATGTTTTATATTATTTTCACATATTCATATTGTGAAGATTTCAGAGTTATGCAAAATGTATATAATCTACAATATATAACATAGATATGTGTTCCAATAAATATGTATCATATATGTTATGTCAAGCATTTTTCATACATTTTTTTAATGTATCGCATATTTGTTTTGTTGATAGGGCTTGTGTTACGAAGTCGGTCCCAGAACTACCCGACCTGACAGATAGACGGCAGTAGTTTGAAAAAAATTACTTTGGTGAAAAGTGGCAACCTTATCAAATATATGTTTTAAGTTTCAAGGCGCCACGTTGTTTAGAATTTTTTTGGGGCCATCGAAAGTTAACGACCTCAGCGAATTTGTAAACATGGAAAAAATTGATCATTGAAAGGTCTCAGTTCAACGAATAGTAAAGCCGAAAATATTGGGTGGCATAGTTTAAACGAGGTCACACGAACTTCCAAGATGAACAACTTAGGTGATCAACCAATTGAGGTGACCATAAAATGATATTGGATGATCGCCGGCTGAAGGTGCGTGAGCTAGATGAAATTACAGGCATTTCAAAAAGTGCTATACATCGTATATTGACCGAAAATTTGGAGATGAAAATGCTGTGTGCAAAATGGGTGCTACGTTTGCTCACAATAGAACTAAAAAAAAAAACGTCGTGAAGATGTTTCTATAGAGTGTTTCGCGATATTTTACAGTAATGAAGTCGAGTTTTTGCATTAATTCGTAACCATGGATGAGATATGGGTCCACCACTTCATACCTGAGACAAAGGAGCAGTCAAAACAGTGGACGGAAAGGGGAGAATCATGTCCAAAGTAGGCGAAGGCAGTTTAATCTGCAGGCAAGGTTCTGGCGTCCAAAATCACTGAGTTAAAGTTCGAATTGCTTTAGCACGCACCTTATTCGCCAGATTTAGCTCCTTTGGATTATTTTCTATTCCCAAATTTGAAAAAATGGCTTGGTGGTAGAAGACTTGCAAACAATGAAGAGGTGGAGTATGCGGTAGATGGCTATTTCAATGAACTAGACAGTTCATACTATAAACAGGGTATCGAAGCTATAGAATATAGCTAAGAAAGGTGTATAAAGCTATAAGGAGATTATGTTGTTAAAGAAAATTTTTCCCAAATTTGTTTTTTTTGTTATGTCGGGTAGTTCTGGGACGGCCCTCGTATATGTCATTGAAAAATTCACATTAACATATTTTATGGATTTCTACACTATATATGTAATGTATATATACACTATATATATGCATACAAATGAACCGGGTTGGTTTATATATTTTCATATACTATATGCAACGGGTTTGAGCGGCATTAAAGCTAGCTTAGCTTAAAGAAATAATATGTTACTAGTCAATAACTTCTAACCATATATATTAACGTACATGAAATAATAAAAGACTGATGAAAAGACTGTTTTTGGTGGTATTTATGACGCTGAACAAATTTCGAGGTATGCTTTTAAATTCGTTGCTGACATTCCTAACTCTTTTTGTGAGACACTCTAATGTAGATGAATATTATACACATAATTCGCTGAGTGCACAGTTTTCCAAAGTGTATTTTAATAGTTTAGTGGTTGCCGTAGCTCAGTGTTTAGTGTGTTGGCATTTTGATCTTTAGGTCGTGGGTTTAATTCCCGGTTGAAGCATATCGAATATAATATCGAGAAAATTTTTCTTTCGAACGGTACCCACCTGTCGGCAAGCAATTGGCAATTCTTCCGGCAGTAACAATTTGCCATGAAAAAGCTTTTAAAAGAGCTCAAAAAAAGTGTTGTCGCAAGAGTTCTGCCGTTCGGAACCAGCTAAAATAAGTAGGTCCCTCTAATACTGTCCAAAATTTAACACGCACAACAGTAATGGAAGAGAAGCCCGGCCAAAGAACCCTTCGGGGCTTTAAGTGCCACATATTTGTTTTTATTTATTTTAATAGTTTTCAACTTATATTTCAAGTTGGCCAATATTAAAATAGTTGATAAGACTTTTCCAGAAAAATAGTCGACAAAAAATAGGGGTCCGTGCAAGAGCACATTCATGTTAAATACTTGATGTATGTATAATAGAATATAATATAACGAACTAACGCAACTCATTTCTAACATAAGAGCGGATAAGTCGGAGAACATCGTATAAGTAAATTTTGTCAGGCAAGTGCAACCTATTGTAAAATGCAATATGTTACTTCAAGAAGAAATTTTTTCAATTAATTTCGCTTTTCTGATGAGCAGATTTAAAATCTGCAAAATATTTGTTTTATTCAACAAAATTTAATTTTTAGAACAATCTAGATCCCCTTGAAAACTCTGGATTAGGAGAAATCATCCAAAATATTATGTTTTTGGATATTAACATAAATCAATTTGAGTCAAATATTTGCCATTTATTATTGATTTGAATGTTTTATTGAACAATTTTTTAAAACATCCTCAAACCTTAAACATCCTCAAACCTTCTCCTCTGTAACAAAAACTAAAGAAGAGAAGCTTCTTCAATTGAATGAAATAAAAGTTTAAAAATTGCATCTGTAACGGTCACATTGAATATTATAGTAGATCTTTTTTTAGCTCCTTATAATATCTACTTAAATAAGAATATTCTTTAGACTTTTAGCCAATTGATTTTGCTGGCTTTTATAAATTTGAATTTGTTTTTCATAGTTTTATAAATTCAAATCGATAAAAATGGCGCACTTGCATAAATCCCCATGAAAATGCGATGAAATTCAATTTTGAAATCGTGTTTCCTTTATCTAAAGTATGTATTTTGAGCACATATATATGTATCTATATATACATATATACTCATATTATAGTAGGTACATAACCTGAATGATTTCATATGAGAAGAACGTGCGTGTATTTTCATATTATTGAGATTTTTTTTGCAATTTTCACAAGGACTTTGGCCATCATTTGCTTTTGCCGTTTTCCTTTTATTTTTGTGGGTCAACTATGTACATTTATATGTACATATGTAGTATCTATATATGTATACGACGACTTGGATATGAAAGCAAAACAAGATAAAACCAAAAAGAAAATAAAATTTATTTGCATTCACAAGTCCTTGAACTTTGTTTGTTTTGTATGTGTGTATGTGGTTGCAGGATATTTGTTTGTACACAAATATGCATGGTATATGTTTTTGATTTTTGTTTGGGTGCTTTGATGATGACTTTCTCTATGGGAAAATGTGTCTATGTATATATCTATATGTAGTTTAAACTAATTTAATCGCGCACACCCCATAATGTTAGTGACATTATACTGAATGATAATGATGATGATGATGGGTAATATGAGTATGTATGTATGTGTTGAAAAATAAATGTTAAAATTAACGCTTAATATACGTTTTATTTTTGGTAAATGTGTTAATGTGTCAAACGAATGGTGTATTATAAATTTTTGTCTTTTAACTAGGTTAAAAGCTTAATTAAATGCTCACATGTGTATTTGAATATTCGAGACAAATGCATTGGTTAAATACTAAAATGATAATAAAGTAAGTATCGTAATATTAAATTACAATTAGTTAATAAGTAAGTTGTTTCTTTTGCTAGTTTGTTGCCATGTTTAATGGCTGTCTAATATAATAAATTTTCATGCACACTTTAATTTAATAAATTTCCTGTTGTTGCATGTAATCGATTTTGATGGAGCAAATGCAATTCAATTATAGAAATCATCATTAATTAATTTCACTTCGGTTTTCTTTTAGTTTGCTATTTCTATCCTTTTTCATGTAATGTATCATTTTGTTTTGTTTTCTTTTTTTCTCTATTTCACTTAGTTGTTGATGACTTTATGTTATTTTTGCCTATTTATTATTGTTATTACATCCTTTTAGGGTGTTTTACCATATTTTTCTTTTACGCTTTACTTACAAAATGATGAATGTTGTTGAAAAACAAATTTTTTTCTATTCTCTAATGTACATATTCATACATATTGCGTATATGTACCCAGTCACACATTTGTATAGGGTACACTAGCTTCAGTTTTTGAACTTTTTATAAGGAAAATAGAATATAATCTTCATATTTTCACACAATTTGCGTTGAATCTTAGATATAACGTGAGATATGCCGTCGAAACCGGTTAAAATATGTACGTCCATTCCAATACTGTCCAAAATTTAACACGCACAACAGTGTGCGTGTTCATTGGCAGCGAAGCTCGGCCAATGAGCCCTTTGGGGCTTTAAGTGCCACATATTTATTTATTTTGTTTTTTATATTGTCGAGATGTACTTGTAAAATAATACTGTTAAAGAAGGTCGGACAAAGGGTTTTTCGGACTACGACCAACTTAAGAATTTATATTTACATAAAATATGATGCTTCAAACTAACATTTAACACTATGAACAATTGTGAATATTAACAGCTGTCTAAGTTATAAAGGAAACTCTAATTGTACCACATATCTTCTGAAACTTATCATTCTAGCTATGTCATAATTACATGTCACTCATACGTATGGGTGTTTATCATTAAAACTTTTCGACGATAATTCGATATTTTGGTTTTAGTAAAATACTTTTTTTTTAAATTAGGAATTTCGAGGACTCTTTATTTATTTTCTATAATAATGCATCTGGATAACATACTTAACACTAACAGTTTTGAAGAGCCAAGGTCTTTGTGTGTGTGTGGCCTGTTTCGGTCTGCTATCTATAAGAGTATTGGTCAGGAGGTCACTAACCATTTTACTATGACACATATCGTTTAGATTTTAATATCTAAATTTATTTTCGTATTATAATAAAGCGTCTTTTTATCACACTTGCTAGTTTTTTTTTTACACATTTGTCCCATTTTTTTTGTGAGTAATCATGATTAAATTATCACAAAATGTCACTGATTTTCTCTTGTTGTTCTTTTAGTTCAATTCCCTTATTTCTATTTTAAAAAAAAAAAAAATGGTTTACAATTTTTATACGCTTTATAATGGGGTTGTGTACGTGTTTTTTTTCTGGCTCTTGCTATTGTAGTACATATACTTTAATATATCGTATAATATAACCACAATATATAGACAAGTGATGAGTATCGATTTGAGTTGATTAGTAGTGAAAGCCATGTGGTGCGGCTCACAATTTCCGCTTCAATAAACTCAAATGACTTTTGTTCAGAAAAATTTTATTTGAAAAAAAAAGAATGGCGAGAGGAAAAAAAAAACGAGAACCATGAAACGAAAATAAATTATATCCATAAGAAAAAAAAAAGCACAGAGGCAAGATACTAAATGCAAGAGAAAAAAAAAACAGGAATATAGAACGAAAAGAGGCCAATAAATTTTATAACTCGTTTAGGTG
Organism: Megamerina dolium; assembly: GCA_963854835.1. NCBI lineage: Eukaryota > Metazoa > Arthropoda > Insecta > Diptera > Megamerinidae > Megamerina > Megamerina dolium. Next base: position 51,209,806 of record OY978527.1, read on the forward strand.
GTATGAGTGCTATTGTTTGAAGGTGAATTAAAAGACGGGGATAAAAGTTAACGCCAACTATATTCCTACTAGCACCTAAGTGAATGTTGGTGCTACTCGTCGTGGGTGCCTATCAATGTATGTACATACATACATAGTTGAAAACTGCTACCGGATTAAAAAAAAAAAAAAACAAAAATGACCAACATAAAAATTGTATGTGTACGTGGTTTTGGCACATAATCTATAGTTTCCATGAAAGAGACCAACAACAAAGATGAACATAAAAAGTTAAAAAAAAACAAATGATAACAAATGAAAGTCAAATTTAAGGCAATCTTTAAAATAAAGTTCAAAACAAACTGCTTGTTTCTTTTAAAGAGCATAAGGTGGCATTAATGGAAGAAATTATTATATTATCTGTTTTTTACAGATTGCTTCAATGCATACATATATAATCGTATGTAAAATAAAGTCTCACTCAAGATCTCTGAATTTTAAAAAAGTAATGATTCATCATTTTCTTATTATTTAATCATAATATTTCGTCCTTAGAGAAGTGAAAGTAATTAATTAATTTCCATTAATTTTTCAGTCGCAACATTTTACCCAATTTCTCATATTCCTTAGATCTTTTCAGTAGCTGCATCTAAATGGGTGAAAATGTAAACAGTGTGTTTATTTTGTCTCTTCAATATTTTTATATTAATTTTTACCCTATCTCACCCCTTAGAGAGCGTCCCTAAAAAATAGACATTTTTATAAAATAGGCTCCCGGCATTGCAACGGTAAAATATGTTATCGACCCCCATTTGTTTTTTTTATAAAAATGTTTTTTTAAACATATTTGACCTCAATGGAGCGCCCATATAAAGAGAACTTAAAAACACATGAAAATTAAGAAATACTTCCATTTCCTATCAGAGATCGCTTAATTCCTTTCAAATATTTTCCATAAGCAATCTTATTCTCTCTTATATTCTCTACCTCCACCCCTCAAAGGGGCTGCTATACAAAATGAGCAAAAAAGAAAAACCTGAAAATTGACATAACTATATGTATAACATCATATATGTCAAGGAATCGTTTCTCGGAGGATTATTTTCTTTTTTGGAAATTAAAAATTAAAAGAAGATGCAGAGTGCTAGATTTTCAGAAAGGGTGGATACGTCAGTAGTTCGTGGTGCAATTAAATAAATTTTGTTGTTGTCTTGTGTTTTGTTGTTGTGGCGGTAAAGTGACCCGATACAATGTAGAGGTGACCGTCAATAATTTGCTCATAATTTATGCACATATTGCCCAGATTCGTATATTTTTGCTTTCACGAATTTTTGAAATTCAATTTGAAACCCCCTGAATAATTTCTGAAAACCAATGTTACAAATATTTTGTGCCGAAGGGTAGCGATCAGATCGACGAATAGATGTACAACAAGAATATTAACTACAACATTACAGCACCCCTACAATTAACATGTAGTTAACAACTTGAAGGTATATATCATATTTATGATGTAGGCGTGTGTAACATATATAACTTTTACATCCAAACAGAATACCTTTGTGTGTAAAAAAAAGAACAACCAACAACAATGACTAAAACTATAAAAAAGTAATAAATAGCCAACGGGTACGTGGTAATAACAATTATATAGATTGATGGGTTGCTTTAGGATTTTTCAAGTACAAAAAAACTAGCTAGGATGTTATTATATGCTTTTACATACATAACAAATACATATGTTCGTGAAGAACTAGCAAAGACATATTCAAATTGATTTATTCATAAGACGATATAAATTTATGTACATACAAATATATGAATGTGAATATTAATTATGAATTGCTATAACTATAATTTTTTATTTTCTATGCTTCTTTAAATTACATATGTATAATAAGTGGATATTATGATAATAATAATAATGCTTTATGAATACCATATATGTATGGATGTTTATATACTAGCAGTATTCGAATATGCTGCATATAAATGTGGCTATGTTAAGCGTAAGTGTTAATTTATACGTGCTCTCATTATGTCCTCCTATACTTATTTATGTATATAGAAATAATTAGTTTAATTAATAGTAAAAGCACATGTTAAAACTAAAACACAGATGAGAACTAATAATGGACTGGTACATACATCTCAATGGTTGGTGAGATGTATTTATGTATGTGAACTCCCAATACGCATTTAATCTGAAAGTTGTATTTTCTGTTAGTTACGGGTTCATAATTATATATTGTATATGTATATAAGTATATATCTTTTTGTGTGTTGTATTCTAATTTAATACGCACAATAAGAGGGACATATTTATATACATTCACGAATAGATTCCTTTGAATACTTGATTTTCTATAAGCAAAGGTTATTAAGCAATTCTTGGTTTCTACAAATGTGGTTTTAATATTCAGAGAATGAAAAAGTACCAATAAAGTAGTGATTAGCTTCAGTAAATTGTATAACTATTTAATTATTTAGCACAATTCTTGATATATCAACTCAAAGATTGGAAAAATAGTCGGAAATTGATGGTCCAGAATGATGTACCTCTATCTGCCAATTAAGCAAGTTTTCATTTACTCGACACTTTAGTTATTTTATTTCAAAAACCGTTTACATAACTGAAGTGAGTTTATCCAAAATAATATAATAGGTGTAGTAAATAGAAATCCATTATTTTTCCAATAAATGGCTTTAGGAATCTGTATCTCGCATTGTATAAATGCGGTGGGGTACGCTAGATGTCGTTAGAAAAACGGGATTTCGTATTAAGTAAACTTTTCAGGCAATTTTGTGATTGCTTGGCTCAGTATTGTTTCAGCAAGATGGACACTAGTAAAGAGAAAATACACCATATTTTAGAGTTTTTCTTCGATAAAGGCGAAATCGCAAGCCAGACGGTTGAAAATGTGAAGAGTGTTTAAGATCCTCATACTGTAACAGCCAATCACGTGCAATTTTTATGTCAAAGATGCACCACGCTTTGGAAGATCAATTGTCAAAAATATCGATAAAATAATGGAAATTGTCGAGTGTGACCATTATGTAAGCCCAGGAGCTAAACATTGCACAAAAAACCGTTTGGGACCATTTAAATAAATAAAGCCTTCAATTTAATGCAAAAATGATGGATTTCCTTTTACTACACCTAATATTATCCTATTGAATTATTATAAAAATTACCTCCTATCTTAAAAATAAATATTTCTAACAATTTTTTCACAAAAGTGATGACTTCACTTAGATATTCCCTTTTGTAATTTCTCCTTACTTAATTATCATGGAATGAAAGTAATTCTCTAAAGTATGGAAACTACTTAAAATTCATAACCAAATTTAAAATATTAAAATAGAAATTCATTCGTAAACTTTCTCTCTCTCTCTCGTAATAAAGTTATTATAATTTGCAGCACATAAGAGCAAAAAAAAAAAAATAATAATAAAATAGAAATTATATAAAACTATATAAAGGTGCCATAGGGAATATGTGGGTTTGTTTGGAATATTTCATTTTCATTTTCATATAAAATAATATTTTAATATACATATTTTTTAAATGTATATTTTTAATTAAATATTTTAATAAATTTCCTAAAATGAATGAATGCTTTTAAGCATTTTCTCATATATATTTATTTGTAATAAATATGAAAATGTAGATATGTATATATTATATCAACAAAATATCAACAATTAAGCACCACTAAACCATTATGATTAATTGAGAAAATTAAATTTTTTAATACAAACAGGAATTTACTTAAATTGTTGCAATTAATTCTAACCTTTGTATATTCAAGACTTATTCGTGAACATATGGATGAAATAGTAAAAAGACCATTGTCTGAATATAACTTAAAAAAAATATGAGTATATAAAAAATAAAAACCGATTTAATCACACTGGCTCCTGAACAGCTCCATTATGGTCAATTATGAGCGCTATTCATATTTGCAACCGACTGGTTGACTGGTGTTAATTCAAATGTTCGCAATTGCAATTATACAAATATTGTTAGCATATTCATATATATGCATAAGATGAAAAAAATCGAATAAAAAATAATAGAAATAATCGTAATAATTGGTTAGCAACAACCATAAAGTACAATATTACAACTGCTGTCGATGATGACAAAATCAAGTTGATGATTGTTTGATATTTATCCTACATTTTGTATAAGTTCATATGTTCATATGTTATGCATATGTATGTACTCGATTGTGTGTATATATTGATTTCTTTCGATTTTTGTTTATTATTATTTTGATTTCATTCTTAATGCAAGCAATTTGTCTCACTGCAGGATACAAGTTGTAATCAAAAACAAAAGAAATCAAAAAAAAAAAAAAAAAATATAACAAAATAGAAGATAACCAGTGTAATCAATGTAGTTATTCCAGTGTACGTATGTACATATAGAACAATATATGAATACGAATATATGCACATAGCATGCATATCTTTATCTATTTTTTTTTGTTGAAAATGTACTGCAAATGAGTAATACATTGGCATTTCTCAATTTTACGTGCACAAATTTAACAAAGTAATTTTTTTTTCACAAAACATAGTTATCAATATGAACCCATTCATACAGAGTCCAGAGGCAAATTTGACACACAATAAAAAAAAATCTCTGAAATATTGTGAATTTAAACTAACAACAACAATAGAAAATAGTAGAAAATTAGTTCGTTTTGAATATATTTCAACGGAAGTGAAATCGATAGGGTTAAATTGTGATGACATCAATTATCATATTTCTATCGTTACGCTATCGTTACGCTTACCCATATTCGTGATTGCAAAAATGTTCTTTACAATGTTGGATTATAAGAGATTTTAATTTAGGATGACAAGAATGTTTTTCTAAATAGAAATACTGTAGCCATCTATATGACATTCACATTGGAACATTTAGTTTCTCTGGATCACATTGGAAGAAAAGAAGCTGTGTTCGATCACACAGAGCATAATTACCTCTAAATATTTTTCGTGATAAAATCAAAATAATAAATATTAGGTATTATAAGCATTAACCACTGAGCTACGGTATTCACGATAAGGTATATACTACACAACTTAACGCAATCACCCCATCGTAAAAGTTTGTGTATATGAATTTACACAGTTAGTTCATATCAATACATAAGAATGCTAAATGGAAATTAATTGATTTAAAAATTGCTCTCTTTTCTAAAATAAAATACCTAAATGGTAATGCTAATCACACATGTTCTCATTATAAAAGCGTAGCGTATGAAAATGGGTGTGTATTGTAATTACAAATATGTGATGAGCATATATCCTGAAGAAGAAAATCATAGATGAAAATAAGAAAATTTTTGGATGTTGAATAATGAAAGATGTATTCTTTTACATCTTTCGGTGAAGATTGAGAACAGTAGAGTGTTTCATCTGAATATGAGCTGCGCCTCAAATGATTTATACGCTGGGTCCAATTGTGGCACACTCTCTCCAACATATCGGCAGGTATCTTACAAATAAATTCTTCAATATTGGCTTTCAGTGCGTCAACCGTCGCGGGCTTGTCGCTATAGACATGAACCTTAACTTCGCCTTACAAAAAACAGTGTAAAGGTGTTAAATCGCAGGATCTAGGCGGCCAATTGACCGGCCCCAAACTTGAAATAAACTGTTCACCGAACTTGCCTCTAAATTGGGTCATTGTTACACGTGCTGTGTGGCATGTGGCGCCATATTGTTCAAACCACATGTCAACCAAGTACAGCTCTTCCATTTTGGGCAAAAAAGTTTGTAATCATCGCACGGTAGCGTTCGCCATTCACAGTAACGTTCCTGCCTTCGTCTTTGCAGTCATTGAAAAAGTACGGTCCAATGATGCCACCGACCCATAATCCACACCAAAAAGTTAATTTTTCAGGATGCACTGGCAGTTCTTGCAATGCTTCTGGCTGTTTTGATTGTTCACGTATCCATTCAACCAGAAATGAGTTTCGTCGCTAAACACTAGAAAGTGCACGATGCACTTCCTTAACCGAGCATGAATTTTGATAATAAAATTCAATTATCTGCAAGCGTTGTTCCTTTGTAAGTCGATTCATGGTTAAATTATAGATCAAACTGAACATGTTTGACAGTAACATGTCGCACGAAAACAGCTGAGCTGCTAGAAACAGTATTGCCAAAAAGAAATTTGCTATAAAATCACCCTGTATTAATATGTTAAAGCAAAGAGTATTGTAAGTATTCACATTCAATAATATGACTTTTGAGATTTTCTCATTTTTTCTAATCACCGCGACCTTTACCTGGAAATACGCTAATATATAATATATTCAAGAAATGTGTTCAAACTTCTTATCTTCATGTTTCCTCTAGATTTCGTATAAGAACATAAAAATGTAAATGCGTTAAGCTTTTTGATAAACTTTTACTTAGTTGCACTTTGTGAAAATAACTAATTTCACTCAGGCTCATTTGAAATCTTTACATTTCATATGCCTTACCTACAAACGTGCCATTATCATATGATAATCATAATCATTATTAAAATACAAAATAACAACCAACTATATAACACTTGGTCTTCCGTTGAGGCTGTTTCCGTTTCAGTGTGGCTGGCTAAAAGTTTCCATTTGTGGTGTGACTTATGCTTACTATACATACGCATACATACACACATACACATATATATATAGATGAAGTTAGTATGTTTACATATTCAAACATTTGCAGTAGCAATAGTTGCAGTTGAGTAGCCCACTACTGTTTGTATGTTACTCTTGCACACACACACACACACACACACACACACACACACACATCCATCCACAAAACTTTTCAATTGCATTTTGAACTTTTACTACTACCATTAAGTATGAAAAGTAATTTGGTTTCAACAATGTCTTATTTTTTTTATTGTTTTTATTAAATTTTATACAAAGTTCTTTTGTAGACATTGCATAATCTATTGTTTTTTGTTTTTTTTTTTATTAAAAATTTGAGCATCCTGAATTATTGTTATATCAAGAAATAAACAAGGGTACATTTGAACTTTAGTTAGTTGGAATTAAGTTTTATAAATATTTTAGGTATTAGTTCAAGAGGTCTAATTGTGCAATATGTATAAATGTCAATTTTGTTTGGACAATATGTATACACTTATCTATGATTTCTAATAATTTTGTGAACGTTTTAAATTTAAATTGTTGGAAATGAATTGTTTCTAGAGTTTAGGAATTATTATCGTCTAACAAGAAATGTGGGAAATGTTATTGCGAGTCATTGCATAAATAGAAGGCGATATTATTCTCTAAATGTACAATAAATTCTTGTAATAAAGTTTAACACATTTGTATCCATTGTTTGTCTTTGCAACTGTCATGGTGGCGAACAAAAACTATGCCTAGCGTAATGTTGTTTTTAAGAACGCATTTCATATTAAAGCATTATGGCTTATATTAAAATTATATTTCGATTATGAAAAATGTTAATGATGAATCAAATGACACAAATTGTCGGTGTAATCCCCACTGTGTACATCTCTTGAACATCTGATTTGTTATGAACTACCACAACTTTTATTTTTATTTATCCTGAAAGTATGCAAACTTTTTGTAAAGTTGTTACTAGTTAGCATCTGCTAAAATTTGACTATAAGGAAATATTTTATTCAAAGTATTGGCCATCGCTTTCTACACATATTGACCACCTTTCAGACAATATGTGGATACCACGCCAACAAATTTATGGTATTTTTATGAAAACTATTCGGAGATCCAATTTTCCAGTTCTTTAGATGTTTTGAAGGGCTGTTCCTTAAGTGCGTGATCTATCGATGAACACAAGTGGTAATCGGTAGCAAATCCCAGCCAAACGATTTGATCGTATCCTGAACCGGTTTTGCTTTATGTGCCGGTGTGTTGTCGTGGAGCAAAATTACCTTACCGTGTCTTATGGCCCATCCTGGTCGATTTTCCACTAATGTATGGTTTAAATTGTTCATTTGTTGTCGATGGGGATCGGTATTAACAGTTTCACCAGGTTTTAGAAGCTCATTGTACACAACAACTTTCTGATCCCTCCAAATGCACAACATCCTCTTCTTTGCAAAGTGATACGGTCTTGCGGTCAATGTTGATGGTTAGTAGTGTAACCCATGATTTTTTGCGTTTAAGATTCTCAAAATAAATTCACTTTTCATCACCAATCACAATTCGATGCAAAAAAACCCTTTCTAGTGTTTGAAGCAAAATTTCATGTGTTTTTTTTTCGCTTTTCCAATCTGTCGCTCAGTCAATTCATGTGGCATCCAGTTTCCACTCTTTTGGATCTTTCCCATAACTTTTAAATAGTTGGAAATTGTTTTTTGTGTACTATTTAATATTTCCGCCATTTGTTGTTGACTTAAAGTGTCATCTTCGTACAACAATGCTTGCAATTCGGTGTCTTCAAAAATTACAAAAATTAATTATTACAATTATTACAATTTTTAAGTTGATATTTCAATTTAAGTTTGGACATTACACTTCACATATAATTTGTTACATTTTCAATGATGAAAATTTCCATTTCCAGGAATTAAATGAGACCTGGCTTAGCCAATGCAAACCCAGATTCGGCCAACATTTTTATTATATTCGTGTACATTTGAAATTATATTTGAAAAATATTCATAAATTTTTGAAATTCTTTGTTTAACTAAAAGTGTTAAACAGAAAATAGGTGTTTTTATAAGTAAAATAAAATACTATAAAATAAAATACTATTTAGGCCATATAAGTATACCATATCTTTTCGTATACGCACATTTACACTGGCTATTGTTCACATATACGATATATCACCGGAAAGGGGAAATTTTTGTTAAAAAAAATTCATAGAATTGAAGCGCCTCTATTTCAAACACTCAATTACTATTATATGTACTTGTATTGTATATATAGAGACAATATGTATTCGCAAATGTCATTTGGCATAGTCATATAATTGCGAAAGATCGCAAGAGAGAATGATAGTTTTACTTTCATATATTAGCATACCTATATTTACTGATTATTGTAGGTAGCTACCTACCTCAATGCGTGAAATGCCTTTTCGTTCAAACCCATTATGTGACAAATATACATTTTAAATGTTATTAGCTGGTTGTCATTATTCAATTGCTTGGGTAAATGAAATAGAGAGGAAATTTCTATACTAGTCAGTGGCGTAGCTAGGATTTTGCTAAGGGAGGGATTAGATGAAAAAGATGTATAGGAAATATTATTTTTCTTTTTTCACAAATCCATCGGTCAAGGAGGAGGATTTATCCCCCAATCTCACCTCTGGCTATGTCACTGATACTAGTAGATATTGCAACATATGTACGTTAGTTTGCTTACGACCTGGGATATAAATATAATTTATAAGGCGTTTATGGTCGAATATGCTTACTAGTAGATTTATGAATTATACAACTGCACATACATACATGTTCAATGACAAATTAAAATAGTTACAAATTGCAAACAATGAACCCAACAATTCGACAATGTAATAGATAATATATAATATAATTTGTTAATAGTTTCTTCTTGTGCATTCGCATGCATTGCTATAATATATTCAAAATTTGATGAATATATTGAAATTATGCTATTATTTTAAATCTCATCATAAAATAAACAAATGAGTTGTGAATAATTTTGCGTTGCAAATACATGTTTATGTTTTCATATTGAAAATATGTTGTAGTTTAGGAATTTACTCGATCAATAGTATTTCATAAATATATTCTTCTAAAGAAGAACATATTGGTTTGCGATCCGAAGAGAGAATTTTTCACTTTTGCATGAAACATAACGAATATGTATACCTATTGTATATAGTATAGTATATAGAACATATATATTATAGTCGCAAACACTATATCGCTACGGGTTTTTTTTAATGCTAAAAGGTAAACGGACCTTTCCTAAAATTTTTTTTCTGTCTATGCGTGTTTATTAATAAAGATTTTATTATGTAGACTAAGAGATTAGTATACCTATGTATATATGATTTAAAAATTTTCAATCAGGTAATATTTTGTAAACTGATTATAAAATTTTCTACAACATTCTCCGTTGATAAAAGAACAGATATTCCAATTTGAGCACGTACTTTGGCGTACTAATACTTGTGTGTACATGTGAGTATCTTTATCGTGTCAAAGGTCAAATAATGATATGAATACATACTCATAGAAATCTTTTCGAAACTAATTCATACCTACGTTTTTCTAATTCCAAGTAAATAAAAATTGCCTAAATTTAGCGATGAATATTTATTATCTATCTATAATTTTTTTTTTTTAATTTTTTTAATGTTTTTGTTCATATTATATTTATTGGCAAGTAAACAAAATAATCCATAAGATATTTGTACAAATCCAGACAACAAAATGAACAATGGCGATTGCAACAGACGATAAAAATGCTAAAAGGATTCGATAAGATTAAAAAAGGTTTTCATGCGAAAATGATTTTTGTTGTTGTTGTTTTTCCTTAATTATTCGTTCTTTTCTTAATGAATTATACACAACTGAGTCCAGCGGTGACATTTAATTAAACAATAAACAATGTTCAAATTAATACACATACACACGATTATTTGATATCGTGCGTAAATGCATCAAATCACAAAATTCTCTTCACAGGAATTCAAGGATTATATTAAAAAATTTTTCTTTAATGGCAGTGATAAAATCTGTTGTTTGGTTGTCAAAGGAAATAAATAGAAAATATAAAATATGTACAAATCTATTATAAAATATAAAATACTATAAATAACACAGTGAGGCAGTATTCTGCATATTTCAAGGGAATATATTTGTTTATTATATTCTGTGGTCTTTTACGTTCTTTGTATTAAGATTTTGTCTGCGAATATCCCTAGTGAAATTTTTTGTCAAATAATTTACTAGAATATTTTAACCCCCTAGCGATCTCCCAAATGACATTTTATTCAGATTCTCCACAAAAGGGGTCAAAACGACCCTTTTGTGACTGAGTTAATGGGTTAAAATATTCTACAAAATTTTTCCTCATGAAATTTTACTACATGTACCCAAATAACATATTTCGCTTCGATATTAAAATTTACCCTTTTTTTTAACTATATATATTTGTTTATTATATTGTGTGGTCTTTTACATTCTTTGTATTAAGATTTTGTCTGGGAATATCCCTAGTGAAATTTGTTGGCAAATAATTTACTAGAACATTTTAACCCCCTAGCGATCTCCCAAATGACATTTGATTCAGATTCTCCAAAAAAGGGGGTCAAAACGACCCTTTTGTGACTGAGCTAACGGGTTAAAATATTCTACAAAATTTTTCCTCATGAAATTTTACTATATTTATCCAAATAACATATTTCGCTCCGATATCAATTTGAACCTTATTTTCCAACTTATCACAGTGTTATGAAGAAAATTTTTCGACAAGTCTTTTTAGAATTGTCATGTTATAATACTTATGGCTTCTAAAACATTGGAGAAATCTTATTCAATTTATTTATTATCATTTATTTCAACTATACTTAAAATAGTTCTTTAGAAATACGTGAAATTTCGTGACAAATATTTGTCACATTCGTTGCTCCGTCGAGAGGATATTTCCGTTCGCTTCAGTTGCGATTACGTAATGACTATGCTACTTATTGGAATTAAATGGCGTTGTTGTATGTAAATTTTATATTCACATTTTTGTATATTTATGTGAACAAACGATCTTTGTTTTTACAAAGGGTTTTACATAATTAAAGTGAATAAAAATCAAAAAATATATTAAACAACTTGCCGACGCATAGAAACAATGGGAATTTCATGAAAAAAAAAACACACACATAAAAATAAACTGAAGTAATAAAGAACGTAAACGATTTACACTTTTTGATGTGCTCAGGAAGGGAAATAAAAAGCCCGAAAAATAACATTGTTTATACAAAAATGTGTGCAGAATGTATACTGTAAATATGTAAAATAAAGCGGATGATGGGAGGAAAGGGTGTGAGAGTAATATATTGAAATAAAAAAAAAAATTGAACAAGAAGTATAAAAAGAAACTAAAATAAAAATGGATAAAAATATTTACTTTGCGTATTTTTCAAATCTATTGAAGCATGTAAACATTTTTTAGTTTATGCAAATCAAGCGTCAATCAAACGCACCAATGAACTCTACAAAAAAAAAAAAACAACAATCAACGAATGGCAACAATGGCATGTATTTAATATTTTTGTGTGGTATTATCGTTTTTCTATTGTCTATCAATATTCATCGAAATGGCATTCAATTTAATATTTGTTGGTGCATTATTTAATTAGACGCAAATTATTGTGGTAATACATGTATGTATGTATACGAGTATGTGCATTCATAGAAGATGAAGTCTCCGCCTGTATGTATATTAAATTAAATATTTCAAATTGTGTCATATATATGTATGTATTATAGTGGCTAACCACAAAACTTATTACGAAGAAGTTTTCTCCATTGATATATAAGCTTGAATAATGTTTTGGGCATTAAATATTTCTTAGGTCATAGTGAAATATATTGTAAATTACAATTAGAATCGATTAAATGATTGTGGTCATTATATAAATGTATTAGGGTCAAATCGAATACAAGATATCTTTAACATCTATTGATACTGTTTAAACTGCTTGCAATTCATCATAGAATAATAGACTTATGCACACGCTAATAAACACAAGATACACATACTGTAGTATCCATTGAAATGTAAAAACCAACAAACAAATAACTTAACTAATTCATTAACAAATGTCTGCAATGTTTGTATGCAACATTCATTGTCATAGGCATTCGAAGGAATTCAAATGTAAAATTGCTTTCAATCGCGCAAACAAATTCCTATAAGTACATACGAGTCATAACATACATACCACATTCAGTGTTTACAGTGTTAATTTGATTCAATCCATTCAATATGCTTATAAATGCTAATAGATGACGTTTAATAATACAAATGTATATCATTATTCCATAACTGGCATTACCATTCATTGCTATTGTTTTATTATTTCTATTATAGGCTATGTACTTCTGTATCTGTCTAAATGTATGTGTGTGTATTTGCATTTATTATAACATAAATTTTTTTATTTTTAATATGACCTTGCAATGTGTTTGACTTTGCAGTACGCTTACTGCAAATAATTTACAAAGGAAATTGTGGTTATTTTCCGCGTTGGAATATCGCGTGTGTTATATTCGAAAATGTGATTGTATATATGTAAATACCTACATCATATACATACATATGTAAAATATGTAATTTTTTAAAAATATGCGAATTACAAAACAATCTGTTGCAATGTGAATAATTTTATATGTCACATTTCACTTTTATTATATCACAATGGTGGTTGCTTAAATTAGTCAGCCGACTGGCGCATGTTTGTGGTTTTGTGAAATAATGGTTGAAATTTTGTGAAATAATGGTGCGAGTTTCAGGAATAAAATTTGTTGGTTATGTCAAAAATTTTAGACAAATATGATATATTCAAAGATGCGTTGGATAGAAGGAGTTACATTCAAAAATATAATCGCACATATTCATAATATGATCTAAAGCACTTCACAATTGGCTCAAAATGGTGAAATAAAAAAATATAGTCTACAAAAAAAGTTTATACCATTCACAGAAAATATCTTGGCTATCCAAAATCCAAAGTCCTAGTTGTGTAGTTGTTGTGCAACATTAAAGCTAAAACTTCTGGATAAAATATTTTCATAGTTTATTGTTATTTTGTCGACGAAGATGGAATTGATATACATAAAAACTTTGCATTTTTCCAATTTGGTATTTGTATTTGAAAACTTTAACTCATTGCAACCGATTTTGTTGGATTTTTGATGACGGTAGAATATTTCATCTGTCGTTGCTCGCTAGTGTTAATTAACAATCCTAAGCGCTATCAGATTCTTCAGTTTCTGTTTTGATTGTTTTTTTTCTTGGTCAGATCAGGTTTTGTCTTCCTTTTCGTCAGCGTCCACCTGATTGTAACACTTTTTGGGTTGGAGGATATTTTTCTCTTCGCTCGTACAACTAATGTTTGTGCCCTATTTGGTACTCACCTCCAACGCAAATAGACCCAATGATTTTCTCTTGGACCCTTCTGTCGAAAACTTTAAGCATCTGCTCTTCTGGGGTGGAATCTGTACAAGCTTCAGCAATGAGTTATAGGTTTTGGTTTTCGTTCTTCGCAAGAAAGAGAGAGTCGATCTCTCTGACCAAAATAACACCATATTGCATGAGTGATCCTTCTCTTGATGGAGTCATAATTGATGTCAATGCTGGTACTAAGTTAGATAAAGTCCTTTTAGATTTCAAAAGCAGTCAACAGTGAGGTGTTGTTAAAAAAACTGGGACGTTGTGTTTGTTGAGGCTAGGTATTTCATCTTGCACACGTTCACCGGAAAACTCGTTCAACGTGTCTCTCTTTCGTGCTATAATCAGATTGAAGAAGTTATATAAAAATTAAATGTTTTAACTAAAACCTCATTAGGTATTTGACGGGGGATGGAGGTACTTTCAAATTTTCTCTGAGAGATAAGCAGTGTTATTTGGCGAAGTTGCATGAGTTTTTCTGGGATATCGAACTCAACCATGGGTGTGAGTGTTATCCCCTACGGGATTACGAAAGTAGCTTTATACTATACAAATTGGTGGTGTGTATCGATATACTTTTCTTGGGTGTTCTTGAGGTAGTGTAAATATCTGGTTTGGATTTGAAGCCACACTAATAAGGTCCAATTAGGTTATTGAGCACAGGCTTCAATCTCTTACAGAATACGATGAGGAGGTCTTGGTAAGGGTTTTTTTTCGAAAAACAAAAAATTTACAAATATAAAGTATACTGCGTTTCCAGTATATGCAGAATTAAATTAAAAATTTAATAGTGATTGAAAAGAATAAAAAATAGAAATTCGAGATTTTCGCATCAATATTTAAAAAATATTGAATTTTCATAGCCGATATGGTAATAATATAAAATGTCCTAAAACAATAAAATAATCCGATTGTAATCCGATAACCTAAAACAATTCTGACATTATTTAGAAAGTTATAAATTACCTACATATGAAACATAATCTGCTTGAAGAATATTTACTTCTTAAATAGTAGCAGTATTTGCTAAGGTATGAATCGTAGTATAATAGCACCAGGTAGAGCAATTATCAAAAAACATGAACAGCTAATATAAGAATCCTTCATTCGTTAGATTGCATTATTATTTGCTATACACAATAAACTACGAGTACATAATACAAAGACCGTATCTAGTAGCGACGTTTCTTTTCATTCAATGTATTTTGGTTCGTTATATAATTCTCAATAAGTTCATGTGCAAAATGTATTGATATAGTTGTTCAAGTGACTGACTATAGTTAAGACTATATTTCACATGCTGCAACTAGCCACCGACGTAGCGTACGTACGTACCGCCCGTACGTAAGAACATACAAAATTGCATTGATTTTCTCCGCTCCGAGCAACGTCTACGTCACCGTCATACGGTGGTGAGTTTTCGTTAACACGACATTCCCATAAGATAGGTCGTGTCAGCTGACACGTTCTACGTTTTTACGTCGGTGGCTAGTTGCAGCAACAGGATCATTTCTGTAATCAGTCTTCTCTTACTTTCACCGCAAATTTAAAGAAGTCCAACCCGCGATGAAGACGTTGAACGTTGGATTGAATATTTTAGTAAATACTTTCGAATAGCAAAATGAATTGTTTGTGGAAATATATCAGTTAAAATGAAACAAAATGTTTGTTTGTTATTATTTTGTTTTGAAATATATAATTTATTATTTTTGTATTTTAATTTATTGTGTTGGTTTCTTTTGGTTTTGTTTTGTTTTCTTCTTTTCTCTTATTTTATTTACGTTATATCATTATATAGATGTTTTTAATAAATACATATTTGTTTTTTATTTTCACATAATTTTTTTCATTTCTTCTCTTCTACATACTTCAATTAATTATTATTTCATTTCTAACATATTTTCCTTTACTTGCTGAAATTTCTTAATTCCATTGTATATGTTATATGCATGGAAAAAAAACACGATGTATATTTCTATTATCTTGTCACTTGTTGAAAATTGTTGAAGTCAATAAATAATTTAAATAAAATTTTATGAAGAATTTCTATCGCATTGCATATTATTAGTGGTATTGTATGTATTATTTTTAATTTCTGTGGTAGTTTGAGAGTGTAGTAAACATTTACATTCATTTCTCAATTCAAAATGCCAAAAAACGAAAAATTTAATTTGATTTATTCTAACAACAATTTAATTCTCTTTCATTTGATATTTTCGTAATTTATTTTTAACATATATTTAAAATTTATTAATTCTTCTTGTCATCTTGATACAAGTTCAATTTTAATTAGAATTTTATTAGATACATAAGTACATAAGTATTTCTGATGATTTTTTTGTTTGTTTACAACATATTTTTTTTTAAATATTTCTCTAGATAAAAGTTAGTTTTTCGTTGAAACTATTTGTAGTCATTCATTTTTTTTACTCTATTTATATTTAATATTGGATATTTAGTTTTTTTTGTTTTTTGTTAAAGTACAATATGCGATCAAATATATATCAAAGGTACTACGAGGTACAATCATTTATATTATGCACATCTACGAGTTATTTATCTGTTTTGTTTGTTTGTTTGTTTGTTTGTAAAAATAAAAATCCTCTAAAACGAGATTTTTTTTCTATTTTAATTCATTATTTATCGCTTATCGCTTCCTTTATGGTCATAACTATTATTTCAATAATAAAAAGTGTAGGTATTATTTTTAATTACCCACCTATTTTATTCAACAATATTTTCTAATTCGAATTTTTTTTCCAGCTATTATCAGTATTCACCAAAATACACAGATAATTTGGTAATTATATATTTTATTTACAAATTACTATTTTCTAACATTTAATCAATCAATAGACTCATCTAATCGTAATTTTGAATTTGATTTCAATTAAAATAGTTTTTGTTTAAAACTTTTAACTTGGCATCTTATATTCTCATTCCATCTCAAGTGCTCATATAAATACAATAACTTCGTGTACAATACCTATGCATTACATTAGAAAAATCATGCCATCCTCTGTACTAACAAATCTTACATTTCAATTGCCATAGCTACACATTTGCACCTTCTCGTTGACCTGTTCGTATCATCATCATCATCGTCATCATTTATGTATCACTAATATTGTAACAATTTTTATGTTACATTATAGTAACCTGCCGTTAGTAAAATTTGACACAAGTATACATACATATTTATTAGTTTTTTTTTTCAAAATAATTTTGTATTTCATTTCAAAATCCATAGAATATTTACATTGTTTTTTTATTCAATATTATAGTAAGTATCATAGTAGTGTGAATTTTGTAGAAGGAAGTAAGATTTTATTAATTTCATATTCTCATGTTTTTTGTTGTTGTTTCTTTCTATTATTGTACTGGGGTGGGTTGACGATATTGACAGTAATTTTTTTTTGTTATTTCTTTTTTTTTTAAGAGAGTGTATTTTGTTAAAATTTTGTTTGATTTTTATTTTAAAATTGAATTGATTAATTGAATTGTTTTTGTTTTTTTTTTTTTGTTTAGCTTAGACAGGAAAGTAGAAACCAATTATTTACACTTATTGCAATTTCTTTTATTGGTATTGTATTTGTAGGAGAATGGCTCGTAGATTCGAATAGACGATTTTTTGAATTCGATGGTATTGTGATGGAAAAAAAACTGAAGTTTTTACCGAAAGGGACATTTATATAGTTTTAATTTTTTTTATTCAATTCTGTAGCAGATACTTTAGATTATTTTATAATAATTTATTTTAACTAACTGCAATATTTTAGTTTTGAATTTGAAAACAAGTTGAGTCAAACTCTATGATTTAGAATATACTTCATGTTAAAAATGATAGCTAAGCCATATTTTGCTGAAGTTTATTTCTGATCTAATCTGACTAAGGAAGACCGAGCTGAATATTTTCTGAGCCTTTTCATCACACCTAAAGTGAAGGCACTCTTAAATACCTTATTAAAAACAAACAACTCTGTTATTGGGAGTTGTGCGTTTCTCTTAATGAGCCCTTTAGCTTGCCAGGGATGATTTTTCAGTACGAGTATTCGAATATCAAAGAATATAGTGGTACAATATACCTTTAAATCCCCTCTCAAGAACTATTATTGCTTAAGTTGAAATTGCAAGAAAATGGAATTGATGATGAATCTACAAATGCAATCTGAAAAAATATTGCTCTAAATGGTTTTTATGCATTTTTAGTGGTGTTTAGTAGATTTTTAGTACTGAGTCATTATTATTAAAATGTATTTTGTGGTCGATGTTCCAAATTTTACAATAATTTTAATACAACCAATATGTGTTTGTATTATTGAAATTATTATTTAATCACAGAAGCAATCACCGTCTCATCCTACGAACCATTCCCCTACTATATGTCATGAGTGAGAGGTGAGGCAAAATGGTAAAGTTCATACTCTGGGACGTAATTTGAAAATGGGTGCTTTAAAGATTGTTGTTTTGTTTTTCCAAAAATAAATTGAACATTTCTACAATTTTCTAATGTTGCTAATGTTGCTTATTGTTTACAGTTGTGGCCTCATTATTTCATAGCTCATTTTTGTTTATTTATAGCTAAGTGGATTGGGAGTAGTAGACAGTGGTAAGGTATTATTGGAATATTAGTTAGTTAAAAATGAAAAGCTATGGAATTTCATTGGTAAGGTACTATGTAGGTTTCTACAGCTGTTATGTTATGCAGTAGGTTATGTACGCAAATTAAATTGTTATCTTTAACATATTTCATAAGATTACTCGGGAAGATATATGTATGTATATGTGTATGTGTGTGTGTGTTGAAATATTTTGTTTCTGGTTTTGTTTATTCGGAAGACTATAGGTAGCTCATGAAGTTAAAAAGTTATTAAAGCCAGAAGCTTCATCTCTTTGCTACATTTAACTGGTGTGGAATGGTTGAAGGAGAACATTTTTGTATGCGTTGACCAATTATACGCCTACATAGGTTTAATTATTTATTATTTGGCTATGATGGGAATTAAATTTCGATCTATTGTAGTCATGGCCAACGCTTAGATGAATACCTACTTGTATGCAAATTTTTACAAAAAATTAATGAAAATTTTTTAAATTAAAAATTTTTAGACCATATGTGGTGTGTCATAACATCAATACATCTACCGAAAACATATGCTATTAAAAAAAAAAAAATAAAAAAGATGTATATAAACATTTACTAATATACTATACCTAATAATTATTATATCTACATATACATACATTTTGTAATCAATTCTCTAGTGTATCGATTTCGCATTTTGTGGTCCAAGAGTATACATAATTTAATTTGATTTAATTCTTTTTCGATTATATTTAATTAAATATTATGATTTTATTAATTTATAAATACTCAATTTTATTTAGCAAAAATATACAATTAGATTAACAATTTTGTTTTTTGTGGTAAGTTTAAAAATGTCCTATACATACGTATAGACCAATATTTTATAATTTTCTTTTACAATTTCTGTTTTTGTTTGTTTGTTTGTTTCAACGATAAGTAGAAGTGCCCTTTGGTATTTTGTTTTTTTGTTCAGACGATAGTTTAACAATATGAGACATAACAATAGTCCTTTGCCAATTTCAGAATTAAGTGATAAACAAACACAATTAGTCCGAAAAATGAATAGGTTACAATAATAGCTATAATAGGAATTATTTGTATTACATTTACACAAGTTTTATTCTGTTATTATTGTGTTGTTGCTCTTTTCTGCTAGCAGCAAATACTATTAAAGTATTTTCCATTGATCTTATTAATAAGTAATATTGTTTTTTTATTTATTTTAATTATCATTTTTGCATACGATTTAAATTTCTTTCATTTCACGATTTATTCTAGATTTGATATTTCCATTTCTCTATATTTTTGTTTATTATTTATATGTACTATTGTATGCATGTATGTAATTATGATGTAAAGCTTTCGTTTCATCTTTGCAGTTACTAATTTACACACAAAAAAATAAAGTAAAGCATCCTCTTAGGGGATTTGATTGATCCTTGATTTTTTGTTTTATTCATTTTTGGCTTGGTTTGCTTGTTTTTATACAGTGTTGCTGTATTCCTGCATTCGTATTTCGTATACGGAATGAGCATGAAAAAGTTTTTAGATTTATTTTTATTCAGAGCACCAAAAAAAAAAAAAAAAATTAAATAATTTCATGCTTTTTAGAAAACTCTGAAGGACTTTATGGTTGGATTAGATTAATGGGCAGCCCTATCAAGGTAAACTGTTGCTGTTGATACAATGAGCAACAGAACAGAAATAATTTGTTAGAATAGCTATGCCTATAAGACAGTGCCTTAGTCCTACAGTAATTAGTTTCAGTGTAATACTCAAAGACGATATTCATCTTTAAGTGCCTCAGTAGTAGACTGTTGTGTGAGCTTGTCTAATTGCATAAGATCAGTGAATTATTCATTATACTTTTAAAGATACACACACGTTGTCAGTAAAATGTGCTTTTGAAAAATCTCCGTCGTAAAGCTGAGAAAGAAAATCGCAAAAGTTCTGTACCTCGGGATTGGCGCATGTATGATCAGTTCAAAATTGACACGGAAAAAATTTGTAGAAGTGAAGTTCGACTACGGTTCTTGTGAAAAAATCTATAGCTATATTTGATTGCCTCATGTCTATACGTTATTTTTGAAGACTTTACAAAGGAGTAGTTGTATTTCAAACAATTCGTTTCTTAAAATTAGATGCTACGTATTTCGTGATTCGAAAAATGTTAGTCACCTTTTGTGGTTCAAAACTCCCAGGTGTTTTTCTCCATTTGCCACTACGAATAGTGTAACTGCATCGACAAAAAAAAAAAAATAATAATAATAAAGAAATCAGAAAGCAATTATTAAAAAAAATTATAGCATACTTTTAGGCAATTTAGATTTTAGGCTTTCTAAAAGGCTACGTTTTTCTTTGTTTGATTATCGACATTATTTCAAAATACAGGTGGAGTATTTTAAATTTAAAAATACATGACTTAGATTTTCGTCATTATTGCAAAAAACGTTATACTCATTAATATTTGGACGTTATTGCCTAATTCATTCTACATAATTGTTATTTTTTTGCTGGACCACATAGTTACGATGATGAAAAATGTTCGATGAACGAGTATTTCCACTGCTCGAAGCGTTGCATGTCGTCGATACATTTTGGCTTGATAACGGGACTTTGTTGGAAAATAAATTTATTTCGTATATGATTAAAAATGTAGAAACTTTTTCGTGCTCATTTCTTATATCATACCTAGGGTACGTATCTCATGCGTGACATGTATGTAAGTATAAGATGAAGTAATGCATGGCATTTAGGCAGGACAGCACATATACCATATATATACATATGTACAGGGTATGTAAATACAAAGAAAACAAGTTGTCGACAACTTTCAATATTAATTACTGCTTACTACCATGCTGTTGTTGTTATTGTTGTTGGCTATGTTGTTGACAATATTGTATTTTCATTGTGATGGTGAAACAATATTTATTATATATTGTCTTGTAGTTTGTGCGCCCATTTCATGTGCGTGTATTTGTAAGTACATATATGTACTTATGCATGTAGTTGGCAATATATTTTCTCTACGATTTTATTTAGTGTGGTTCTATGCTGTGTTGTAGTTGTTGTAGTTGATTTCATTTCATAAACATTTGCTTTAAAATGTGTTTTACTTTATGATCTTTTCTCACATTTGCTGTGGTTAGATTTTTCTATTGAATAAATTTATGCAGTCTATTTTAATGGCATTTTCAGTGGCAACATACAATTTTTTTTTTAATAATTTTTACCTTCTCATTATTTTTACATATTTTTGGAATTAGCTATTTTGTGATGGGTACCAAAAAAAAAAAAAGTTATGACGAGAGGTGGGGCAGTAAATGGTATCGTATTAAAAAATAAAGAAAAATAATATAAAATGATTATGAATTCAAGACTTTTATGCTATTAAGTAAAAGCAATAATTGAAGAAAAATATGCAAAAACATAGTACATACATATATTCGCCAATAAAAAGTAAGTTTATTTTTATGAAGCTAATAATTTTATATAGTTATGTATGTATGAACAACATGTAGCTACAACATGTGTTGCGATATTTGCATGCGCCAAAGGTTAAACACATGTTTCGAAAGAATATTAATTATATTGAATATTTACGTAGGTAGGTAGGTATAATTTTTTTGTTTGTTTGTTATTTTTATTTTTGCTTGCTTGCATAGCTATTTATTAATTTATGAGCAATTTAAAATCATCACAGCAATAAGTTAAACACCAAATTTATTATTAATATTATTATGTTCATACATTGTCTATATAATATTTGCTAAAATTTTATTCTGTCTTTAACGGTTAAGAATGTTGCTTTTTATTTGTTTGCTTCAATTTGCTGCAGCTAAAAAGCTTTTTTTTAGAATTTCAATTGTAACATAAAAAAAAAAGAAATGAAAAACAAATGTGTTGTTGAATTTTATTTTTGTTTTTACTTAACATTTTTCAGTTTTTTGTTATTGTTGCTTTGTTTTTACAGGGACACGCATTTTTCTTTTCATTTGATTTTGCGATGATGCTTTAATGTATTCTGCAAAAAAGGAACTTCTAAACCGTGGCTAATTATGTATATGTATTTATAGTTGTTATTCTTCTGTTGTAGAATGATAATTATTTCATAAATTATTTCTTATGGTTTTATTATAAAGTTTCAATGTCAGTTTTAATTTTGCAAAAAAAAAAAACACATCAATTAATTAATGAAATAAAAGTAATATTTTTCAGTTGTAAAAATGTAATTCATTTTATTTATATAAAATTAGAAAAAGAAAAACTTAAATATAATAGTTGCTGTTTTATACAAAAAATTATACAAACAAAAATTACGTATGAAATATAAATGTAATATATAATATTATACAAAAGAACAAAAACAAATGTGCATTATAGTAAAGTTTGTAAAATTTCCACTCAGGTATTTTGTATAAATTATATAGACGATTAAACGAATACCCTTCTGTGTATAACTGCAACGTACATAATACTAAAAGTGATCGACAACAATCGGGTGTCAATATAAGTTTTGAAAAATTTAACACTTAATATGGTAAACACCATTTAAATTCATTTAAATAGCTTAATAAAACATTGTTTTTGTGAAAAAATTGGAAATTTATTGTGAATCTTTTCGAGATATGATTTTCAACGACTTTAAATGTGGTTTAACTCTACAAAATGCATCGATCGACTTCATTTTGGTCCAAAACCTCCGTTTATTGCTGGTTTGAAGAAATTTAACGTGTACTTACTAGCCTTAATGACAAATTACGATCAGGTAATAACGAAATTTGAATCCACCACGCTATAACAGATGAACAGTTATACTTTCTAAAAAAACTTGCTTAAAATTCAGTCCTACAGCTTCAAGATTTTCGTGCGCAAAGTGTGAAAATGTATATTTGAAAACATGTTTTTGTATAGAAGGCAGGTGTGATTTTATCTGATTATGTTCATATTTAAACTTAAATATATAAAATCAGATTCATATTTATTTGATAGGTTCAGATGTGGTTAATACAGTGGAAATTTTGAAACTATTGCAACAGTAACATTTTCACAATTCTTAATCAATTTTTTATCAGCGCTCATTTTTTTCTCATAATTTTTTTTTGAAAGTATTCTGAGTGAAAATTTTACTTATTTTGTGCGTATACACAAAACAAAAAACAAAAAATAATTCAAATAACAAATTACACAAATTTAAAAGAGAAATTTCGCTATCTATTTATACATAATTACATATTTTTATTATAATTATTATAGCTTTGCTTTAAACATTTAGAATTTCTAAGTAGTTTTATTATTTATTTTCGAAAAAAAAAATAGTAAATATGCATTGAAAGTATTGGGGAAAAACAATATGAACAATTACAAATCCATAATACGATGTATGAGTATAAAAAAAAATTAAATAAATAAATTATACATACAATGTATATATTTTATAACTATTTATAGTCTCTCATAACTCTCGAATATGTATCTATGTGTATGTGTTTGTATATAGGTATCCATGTTTGTAGGTGTGTAGAGTGAGTGTATTTAAACAATCTCAATTGTGTATGTGTTTTGTGTATTTCTATATCGAATTAGTTTCGAATTTAAGATTTTCATCTATCATACATTGAGGACAACATTACTTACCATCTATATTACGATATTTAAATAGAATTAAACTGATTTACAATGCATGTTGTACATGGCAAAAAGCAAATATACCATCGATCATAAGTAAGGAAAGAAATAACAATATTTTGTGTTTTTTTTTGTGCATGTGGTAAATGAACTGCAACTGAGAATGCAATGAATGTAGTATGGCAATGTCAGCTTTGTAGTACTTTGGAGAGATACTCGCGGTATTGATATAATATATTAGCAGGAGACACCTTGTTTGGCCACGGTATACCAAGTACGTACCTTCACAAGGGATGGTGAATCTGGTGTTGTTGCTGCTTGTTGCTGCTCTTGTTGGTCTTCCACCTGTGTGATACCTGTGTCTGCACCACCATGCATTCCGCTACCAGTAGCAGCAGTAGCAGCAGCAGTAGCATCAACAGCAATAGCATCAGTTGTTCTGATACAATCATTTAGATTGTGTGTTGTGGGACTTGTATGTCGACTGCTGTGTCGACTGCTGTTACTGCCATAACAAATTGTTGTGGCTGATACTGTTACCAGTTGTGGTGTTCCGGATGGCGGTAGTTGTAACTGACTTTTGGGACTATGTGTGCAATAGTGTTCATTGCATAATGGATTTGTTGTTGTTGTTGCAATTTGATTTTGATTTAATTTTTGATTATTACGTTGCTTTGTTGATTCATGTGAAATGGTCATGGTGGTGTTGGGATGATGATTATGCCGATGATGCTGTTGCTGTAAGTGGTATAATTTATGTGCTTGTTGTTGCTGTATTGTATAGGGTTGCATATATTGATATTGTTGCTGCAATTGTTGCTGCTGATATGCAAATTGTAGTTGCTGTTGCTGTGGATGATGAAAATGCATTGGTGGCAGTTGAATATCATGACCAACCTGAGGACCCACTTGTGGGCAACGAAAACGTATCACACGCTCATTGGCAGCATTCAAATCATGCCATGATGATGCATATGTTGTTGCTGTTGTTGTTATGATTGGCAGTTTATCGTAGTATACTTGACCACAGCTCGCTCCTCTTTCGTCTACACTGCTCGCTTTATATTCTTTACTGCGACTCTTACTTTTGTGATGCTGTCGCGATGTGCTGTGTTGCTGCTTCTGCTGTTGCTGCTGTTGCTGTTGTCGCAATTTGCTACGTTGTCGTGGTCTCATGTAACGTAATTGTAATTCAGATTGTGGCCGCAGGCAATGGCGGCAAAAGGATGCATCACCGTCGCTATCATCACTGCCCGTATTTACATTGGTCGTCGTTGTACTTGTTGTGCTAGTTGTTGCCGTCACCGTTGTCGTCGATGTCGTTGTCGTCGTCGTCGTGGTCGTCGCCGTCGTTGTTATCGATGCAGCATCATCCTCATCGCCATCGTCGATATTTATTCCGCTCCGTAGCTCGTTCTTATAAATACCATTTGCTAATTTTTGACTTTTGCTCTCTACAATTTGTTGTTGTTGTTGCTTTTGTATTTTTTGTTTCTTCTTGAATTTCGGTTTTTCGCGGTCTCGCTGTTGTTGTTGTTGTTGTTGTTGTTTTTGTGGTTTATTATTGCTATCATTCTTTTTACCATCAGCGCCATTCGGTATGGCTCGTCGCTTTTTGCGTATGTACTCATTTCTTGTATCAGCTGGATATGGTCAGAATGTTGAATCGAAAACGGACATCGATCTCGAGATGGCTTCATCATTTCGACATGCTTCCAGAAATTCATCCATTGTTACAACACCATCACGATTAATGTCCATTTTCTGAAAATTATTGCAAACGTGTGGATATAGAAATATGAAAAGTAATTTAAAATCGAGTAAGACCTTCAACACATTAACTTCGTTCTGTAGTGAAAAACGCATTTATGTATGTATTGTTGCTGGCAAGCAGTATTTAAGTGAGTATGAAAAGGCAATAAAATTAATATGGCATACAAATTTAATAAATTCTAACCTTTGCGCCCACAACACGTAACAAAAGGGGGGAGGGGTGGTGGGTGGAAAGAGAACGAGAATGAATGAGAAATAAAATAGTAACGGCTGAAAAAAAATTGAATGAAAACCATAATAGAAAATCCAAACTGAAACGTGACTTTATTTAATATGAAGAAAAAGCGACAGCATTGAAATTATTGTGTGGTCTGGTAGCAGCTGACATAGTTGGGCTAACTTTTATGCTAAAAACGCTTTAACCAAAAGTTAAATTGTGGTGCTCAGTCTAGCATAAATTTTTCTATTTCACATATTTCGATCTGTGGCATTATAAAACAAGAAGACGCAATAGTTTTTCTCTGTGACACACAAAACCCGCACGACGTTGTGGTTGAAAATATTTTTTATTTATATTTTTGCTCGAATCTGACAATGATACCAGTATCAAAATGAACGTATGTACAAAAAATATTATGTATTTATAAAAATAAGACTACTGTTAAGCATATTAAATTCCTTAAATATTGAAATTTCACTTAAACTATGTAGGCAGTCGTTAAGTAATTGAGGGATGATCCTTAAAAGGTAAAAATGAAAAATATTGCAATAAAATGTGGAAGCTATGTATATATTGTACATGAGTATGTAATTGTTTTTTAATAAAAAATATAAAATACTATTGTACCTACAATAAATATATAATCTAAATTCTCAATTTGGCCCAAATCTACCAAACAATTCTTATTACCTACTATAATCGCACTCAGTTGAATATGGTATAGATATGGCACAAAATTTATTAACGTCATTTCTCATATGTTGTCGCGTTAAATTGATCTCATAATGCGCTCATAAAGAAAATCCACCCAATTAACATAAAAATGCCAACATTCGTCTTCCGAGTATAAGGACAAACGTAAGTACCAGTATAGATATACGCTCTTTTAGAGTTCGTTTATTTAAAAAGGGTGTTTTTTTATTAGTGGGATATCTTTTGATAGAAAGTGAACATAAAAAGCTCCATACAATCTGGGTAAACAATTATTGTAGCTGAATAACCAGTACATATTGGACAATATTTGGATAATGGACTGAAAATCAGCTGAGTAGCAATGAGAAATGAGTAATGTGTTGTCAAATGTCTATGTCAAAGGACAAAATTATAGATCTACATTTCATGTGAAAATAATTCACAAGATTGTATATATTTTTATGATGTAGGATAACTCATCTGATGATATGGAACCCAAAATTGGTTCATATGATCGCACAAATGTCATATGGCAAATGACATAAAATTATTGACGAAATAAAAACAAAATTCAGATCATTGCTATGCCATTTTTCCATTCGAAGCTACGACACCCAGAACAGAAAAGCACCCTTCATTATTTGTATAGGTAAAAATGTGTACAATTCTGGCTGACATCTATACGTTTATTATCTACACTCTCATTAAATTGAATGCTTATTATTTCCTTTATTCTGGTTTTCTATAATGTTGTTTTATTTATGTTTTGTTTTTTTTGGATTCTACATATAATACGTATTACTTTATCTACTTGTACCAGTAATCTGGTAATATTCTTTACGTTGACTTTAGAAAAATGTCCTTCTATGTTTTTTTCTATGCTTTATCTTCTAACGTTTCTTTTTCTATACCTATATTATACTATATACTTATAGTAATACATGCAAGTATTAGAAGGACTTACTTACCTGAAACATGTATTCAACTTTTCCTTTGATTTTCTCCTCTTCGGGGCATTCGTCAGGCAAACGTCCCATCAGTTCATATATGGCAGTCACAATGTCAGTCATTTCTTCCCTCGTAATAAAGCCATCGCCATTGATGTCATACAATGAGAATGTCCAACGTAATTTCTCTTCGACCGTACCACGCGACAATATCGAAAGTCCTTGAACGAAATCCTGTCATTTGTGAAGGAGAACGAAACAGTTTTTGTGATAAATAAATAGTACGAGTATGATACGAATAAATAAATAAATAAATAAATAAATTGGTACGTATACGTATTAGTAGATAGAACATAGAGCATATCCTCAATGCCTGTGGTTATCGAATTGCACAAGACTAGGAAAATAACAAGTGAACCACTTATATCTGTGTGTATATATGTTGTTTTATATATTTTATTGAAAGGAAATTGAAAATCTGTCTTAAGAAATGGAACGATAACAACAATTGAGCAAAATATTGCACTATATAATGCACATCTCATTTATTTATTCATTCATTCATTTAGTGAGTCAATTATTCAATCATTCAAACATTCAATCACTGCCTTTTTCAATCTCTCTCTCTCTCTCTTTCATATTTATTGATATTTGAAATATTAGAAGGGTTTTGTTGTGGAAAGAAATTTATAGGACCTTTTTTTTATGAAACTGTGTTATGTATTAAGGTCATAGTGTATGGGAGTAAAGTCAATCATTCACTGTTTTTATAGTAGTCCATTTTAGAGATGAATAGAGCACTTGAATTATTAAGTTCTGCTGCTATTTAGTAGGTAGCTGGTCATGTCAAGTCAAGACATTTACCTATTTTCGCTGAAACCCGTTATATTGACGGATACATTCGCAATTAATCGAAAAAAAAATTAACATCCAAAAATGACTTCTAATTAAAAAAACATAGATGTATTACCTTTACCACAAAATTAAAATCGGGCTTAGCGACTTCAATGCTAGATTGGACAAGGTAACTTTAACCCAACAGTTAAAACATATCAGAATGAAGCTGATCGACTTCATCTCATTCCATCATCTCTACATTTCGAGTAACTAAATTAATACAGATTGATGGAAGTCATACTTCCAGTGGGATGGATGTGAAATATCCGTGTTGCTAGGCAAGGTGTGCACACGTTTATGTGTCGCAAACAATAAACGAAGTCTCACACAGAGAAAGCTTAACGTCAATAAACTGCGATCCCCAGAGACAGCATTTACCTTATCCACTCGATTATCGGATTTGCTTATGAAAATTATGGTGGTCTTGATAATTGCTACCGATGAGGTACTCAGTGACCACCGGCCTCTGGGGTATTATCAATAGTATCACAATGGCACTGCAAAGAAAATTTTGCATGCTGGTTCTACGTAGTTTGTTTCGGAGTAGTACAGATAGAAAAGGAGTGCAGAGTGTAGATGTCTTTTCACATGCATGATGACCGAATCAGGATAACCCAAATGTGAAAAGTAGAGCTGCGCTGAGTGAGGGAAGAAATTCAGAAATTCTTCCGGAAAGTCAAGCCGAGGGTTTACACAGAGGCATATTTCTGTCGTGACGATAATGAGAATCTGGTTAAAGATGATCAAAGTGTATCGAGTTTATGCAGAGAATAGCCGACAAACAATTGTTTTTAGGTTAAATATTCATGTCTATTCAATATTCAAATCTGAGGATGATGGCGGACGTCAGATCACGTATTCGATTGTAATAACTCAAAATCCATAGAATGTGTTACATTGGGCATCCTACTTTTTTGATTTTGCATTTTCTGTGACAGCCTCACAAAAAAGTATTATGACCAATGAACCGAATGTGACTACTTTTACGGATTTTGGATTTCGGATTCGCTGAAATCGAATTACCGGCCAAATATCTACTATCAGTCTCAGTTTTCTGTCTGACTTTATAAAACTAGCAAAAATTGCTGAAAAGAAATCGATATTTTATGAGGTTAGAAAGAAATCTTAGATTGATGGCGGAAACCCGACGAGGGATTTGGATTCAGCCATTCAGAATCCATAGAATATGATTAACGGAATAACGATGGTTTGTCGGACATCATATTGTACATTTTGGAGAAATATGATTAGAATTAACGGTAGGTCTTATGCTTTTTGCTATGCAAGTGTCCAGTTTTTCTTGCTATTTAAAATTTACCCTTTCTAGTGTACATATTGTATATTATAAGTTGGGATAATGTACAAAACTTCAAAAATTTCAAAGATGCAAGTTTCAAATGCTATCTTTTGATATTCAATTTCAATTGCTTCCACCCACAAATTCACATACTTTATTGTCCCAGATAGTTATCGGTTTTATTATAATAAGTTCTTAAATAAATCTCCAATACATATGCATGTAGGTATGTATGTGTATCTATGTGTATTTATATATTTCATAATCAATTACTTATTTACTTGTATTTTTAAACTAGCTTTCAGTAGAAAACTTTAACAGATATCTATAAGCACATATGTATATTCGTTACGGATTTTTGGCAAAAGATGATGGTCATACATATTTCTATGTATATGTTTACACATTAGTATGTATATATATAAATATATGTGCATGCTCAAAGTACTTTATATATAATAAAACATAACATACATTTCTAACTTTTCTACGTAAACTGTCTAAAGTGATTTTTATTCAACAACAGTGGTTGTTCTTGTTGTTGCTATCATGTGTGGATGTGTCTATGATGGAATGGACAATATATTTGATTTTTTTTTCTTTTTGTAAAGAGAACGAGCAACTGTATTAAATTAAATTATGTGCTCTCATATTGGGAAGTGAAATTTCTTGAATGAAGCATGCTTTTCCTTTTTGGAATGTTATGCTATTTATAGCCTTCTCTATTTAGTTGTCTGGCGTTTACTCTAAATCTGGAAATTATCTGTGACATTGATAAATTTAATTCAATTTACAACAAAGTTTAGTTAATCTCTACTATCCTAATGTGAAATGAAAGACTTTGGAAGTAAAAATGAAAAAAAAAGTCATATTGTAATTTCTGAGTATCATTAAATTGAAATGTTTTAATGAAATTGAGGATGTTTGATCGTATTTTATGACTTATATAATTATGATTAGATTGCATTACTATTATTGGGCAAAAACTAAAATAATAATACATGAACTCATTTGAAATTGCTTTACAGTACATACATATTCATACACTCTTCCTATGATCTCTTACGAGGAGTACTTATAAATTTCAATTTATGAACAACTTTCATCAATTTCATTTTTCCTAAAAATCAAGTTTTCCATTAAAAGTCAAATTCAAATTTTCTACATGAACAAAGTCAATAAGTGCACTTGTAACATGTGCCAATATTTACAATAAGTTTTTAAACTTTTTTTTTTGTATTTTGATTTGTTGTTTTTTTTTGTTACTCTTCTGCACTTTGTTTGCGCAGTTTAACATGTGAGAGAGAGAAAAAAAAAAAAAAAGAATGAAGCACACAAATTTTTCAATTAATGCACAAAACTAATTCGCAAAGATTTTCATTAAGCGCATTTGATAATACAAGAATTAAAATTTCTGAGCAATAAATTTTTTACGACATAATTACGTAGAACGTGCACAAAATTACAATAAAAATAAAAACGATTTAATATGAATATTAGCAATGGTGAGGGAAGTGTCGAGAATATATACTGGACGTTTCAATATATCAACGTGCAAATAGTAAAAAATTATATAAAATATTAGAGAATTTATTTTGCTTATGGAATTTTTTTTTTAATATGGCGAAAGCAGAAAAACTTATGGGTTTTAAAAAAAGGTTCGCTAATGGATGTTGGGCTCCGTGGCTCAGTGGTTAGTGTGTTGGCCTTCTGATCTGTATGTCGTGGCTCAATCCTCTGCTGATGCATAACATATTTAATAACGAAAAGATTTTTCTTTCGAACGGTACCCACCTGTCGGTAAGCAATTGGCAATTCTTCCGAAATAATTTTAGAAAAAAAAAAATTGGGTTGGTTGCAGAAGTATAAAGAAAGTTCGATTTTGTAATCTTGTGAAGCATTTACACTATGTGAAGAGATTGAATAAATCTATGTAAAAAAATTGAGCTAAATCTATAACGATAGGTTTCTTATTATCTTCAACGTTCCATCGAAATGAGCTAATGAGAAATTTCTGTAGCGTGTTCTAAACCGAAATCGGAGCTGTAGCGAAAACCAGGAAGCTTACTCCCTTAGAAACATCATCCATCAGAGCCCTATATACAAATGTTGTGAAATCTAATTACGTCCAGCACTGTCGAGAATCGGCAATGAAGTGGTGAATGAATGTGCTAGATAAGAATTGAAACAACCAGAGTAGCAATAGATGATAAACCTTCTTTTTTTACCACTTATGGAAATACTGTTTAAATGCCAATTGAAATCATAGCAATGGAACAAGCTAACAGAAGGTGAAATTTAGCCAACATAAGTCGTACATCTCGAAGCCCCATCTAAAGAAAGAAAGAACCAACACAGTTTGGTTAAGATTTAGTACTTAAGATTTCCGAGCTAACAATTCTATTCGGATTATTGCAGGAATTGTGGTGACAAGGAGGAAGAAGTAGTCTTGAAAATGCTTCTCTGTGATTAACCGAGCCTTCAGGGAAGACAAACGAAGTACATTGGTGTGGCTTTCTTAGATATTCAAGCAAATATTACAAAAGGTCAATAGGCCTTTGAGTGTAATTTGCTTATACAACCATTTTCTGATGAAACCTAAGCTAACTTTGAGTATACTCCTTCTTGCATTATTCACTGTAAAAGTTACAAGTACGTTGATCAGAGAGAAATCCAAGCTCACTTTTGTATGAGATCCCGAAAAATAAAATATGGAATTCAGAGAATTGTCCTTGTAATCTACTTATTCTCCTAAATTCAATTATAGTAATTGTAGTAAGATATTTGGTAATGATCATCGTAGCTTTGCCAGTAGTACCTTTTCGAAATCCGACTCGACCCACTCAACAAATTGGCATGTTACCAAATATGCTCGAAAGTGACTGCTGAATCTGTTTGAAAATTATAGAGTCGATTTTCTATTTATTACGAATACACTCTTTTCGCACTTTGCAGAATAATTTATCTAAGCAATTGCTTTGTAAAAGCTCCAGTACTATTTCGCTTTACCTGCAGTTAATGGCGGTTTGTGAGAAGCACTGGGAAAGTCCTATAGCAGTCAAAGCAGACACGCGAATAGAGGTATGTATATGCGTAGAAACAGATGTTCGATAACTGTTAGAATTATATCAATTACAAATTATTTACGCATGACATAAATTGCCTTTGGCATGGTGGCAATGAATAAAATGTATTTAAATTGCGTACTCAATTGAAAATTTTCTTTAGAATATAACATATACACATGTGCTTATAATATATATGTAACTTCAACAGTCTTGGACTTTGAGTACGAATATCGTTACGAAAAATCTCTTAAATACTACCACGATAGCCTCATAAGATTGAACAAGACAAATCCATTTTGATTGTATAATAATAAAATAAAGCTATACTTGCTATCTCATTCACCAAATAAGTCACATTACATATACTTGCTGTATAAGCCAGTTTATATTTAGA
This sequence comes from Megamerina dolium, assembly GCA_963854835.1. NCBI lineage: Eukaryota > Metazoa > Arthropoda > Insecta > Diptera > Megamerinidae > Megamerina > Megamerina dolium. Next base: position 51,243,455 of record OY978527.1, read on the forward strand.
ATAGATTTCCGTCTTATTGTTTCTTTGAATGTTGGTTAGTGTGACTTTTATACAATAGATAAGCCTTAATTTATATGTTATGCCTACATATATAATATGCCTAAAATGTAAATAAATCAATTCTATGTAAGTAAATACATAGTATTATTTGTACTTAAGGCTATTGCAATGTAATACAAAATCACTAACTAGGCACCTAATATTTATGTAAATGGATGAGGAAATCTTTTGAAATGAATATATGTGTGATACCCACAAAAAGGAGGTTAAAACCGCTACACATACATATGTATACGTATATTTGTGTGTAAATATACAAAGTATACAACCATATGGACATGGACGGACATAAGGATATCCTTATGCCTTTTGCACTTCGATTTATATAGTCATTATGTATAGTCATTTACGTAAAGTCATTATTCAAAATGGCGCTTAAAATATTGCTACTCTTGTTCTAGTCATTGTTGTTATTTCTGTTGCTTTTCTTCTTCAAAGTATTGTCCTAAGTTGCTTTTGCTTTGTTTTTGCTTTATAGTATGTAGTACAGATGTAGTTAGTTAGTTAGTAGATAATGCTGTTTTGTTATTATACATGCATACATATGGACATACTTTGTTATAGATTGTTGTATTCAATCGAGGCGTTAAAATGGTAATAATTTATTACACAATGCCAATAGAATTGACGTTATACACATAGTATATTTATATATGTATAATATTGTATACATATGTTTTATTATATAAAATTGTTTTGACAGCTGTTTAGCTAGTAGCACTAACACTAACATTAATACATTGTAGCTAGCTACAGGAGTCATTCAATCAATATAAAGGAGTGTTGGTACCTCCTGTGGTTTAACTATCTCATATTCTTTTTACTTATGCTATAGAATAAAATATTAAATTTGCATATATAAATAGTAATGAGAAAGTCAACTAACAAATACATACAAATAGATTGACAGGCATTTCAATTTAAATATATTTAAATTGAATAAGGTACGTAAGATTATCGAGGAGTTTTCAACTTTTGAGCTGGATGCCGAATGAAGCTTGCGGGCTTGGGTGTTGCATGAACTGACTGCAGATAATTTAATGCATCTCGTTTCCATTTGCCATTAACTACTTAAGTACTTTCGAAGCAGTTAATAAATGCAAAATATATGACATTGTAGTCCTATAATGAATTGTGGTCGAAGCGAGATCAGGCGGAGCAAGCAGGGTAGACGACGAGTATGGAATGGGATGGAAATCTGGAAGATACTTATAATAGAATGAACAATTAGAGTAAGAGTGAGTTTTAGAAAAAAATAAAAATAAAAATAAAAAATAATGCAAGAATCCATCAATTGGTTCAACATCTTTGTTGAATTACTAGGTGTACAAGCTTAAATCCGCTGTTTTTCGGTAAAAAAAACACATTTTTTTTCATAGAAAACCGAAAATTAATTTATTCAAAGTATTTGCTCTTATTAGCTATACATTTTTCCTATCTCTTGGGCAATTTGTGTATACCATGCCAACAGAAATCCTCATTTTTCTAAGCAAACCACTCGTCAAGCCATTTTCCGACGTCTTCATACGAATCGAAGTGCTGTTCGGCGAGCGCGTGACCCATCGACGAAAACAGATGATAGTCAAAATGGTCCAGGGCTGGTGAATAAGCGGGATGAGGTAGCACCTCCCAATTGAGTGTGTCGAAGTAGTTTTGGACCAGTTTTGACGTGTACGATGGGGCGTTGTCGTGGAGGAAAATCAGCTGCTCATGTCTTTGTTCATAACCAGGCCTTTTTTCACCCAAAGCACGGCGCAATTTCACTAGTTGTTGGTGGTTTCAACAGCTCGTAGTAGATGACACCCTGCGGATCCCACCAAACGCACAACACCGTCTTGCGTCCAAAGCGATTTGGTCTTGAAGAAGTTGAAGAAGTTGCTGGTTGGCCGGGATCGACCCACGATTTTCTTCGTTTAGAATTCTCAAAGTATATCCACATTTCATCGCAAGTCACCACAAGATGCAGGAACGACTTTCTTTTTTGTCTAGCAAGCAAGATTTCGCATGTGTTTTGGTGATGCTCCATCTGCCTATCGTTCAATTCATGGGGTACCCATTTTCCAAATTTTTGAACCTTCCTCGTGGCTCGTAAATGTATGAAAACGGCTTGTTGAGTAACAAGCCATTTTCGGTAGATGTAGATCAAAAATACTTTGTTCATTTTTCCAATTGAAAATTCCGAAATTTTAATGAAAAAATGATTCGACCATCTAAAATGCAAATGTCACCAATGCAAACAAGTCCAAAGATTTTGCATAGGACCTTTATCACAAAAATTCTCATTATCCTTTAATCTAAGGTGGAAATTATTTAGGTTTCAGAGCAATATGTATACACTCTTCTAGGCGGTATTATATGAATTTTGGACTGATGAGTCTCAAGCCTTGTTTGGATTTCCTCTATAACCCTCTGTTTTAGTTATAATTTTCAAAATGTAGAAAAAGTATTAAAAAAAAAACACTTTTTTTGGGGTTAGAAATAAACATGCGGGAGATTGCAAAAATCTGATCCCGAGTTTATATTCAATGACCCAAATTCAACAGAATGTGTCTACTCTAGTCCGACAGACATTATACTTTTTATTAATATGAAGTTGTTTTATTAACAATTATTTTTTATGTATATGAATAGAAATTTCTTAAAATGCTCAAAATTCAAAATTGATTTAACATGAATGTGTTCGGTATGGGGTATTTGATTTTCCCGTATTATTTGTGGGCTATAAATTTGTACCAGCTTAATATACATATACAATAAGTATGATAATGGTAATTGTGTAATTATATAAAAGACTTGCATGTATCTTCGCATTTATTTGTAATTGTATAATTTATAATTCATATTTCCTACAGACTACAAAGCTCCTCACACAGCAGGCGTATATTTTTGTACATGTGAAAATCACCCATTGTGTCTGGCTTTAAATTTAATACTATTTTTAGTAATATATGCTCGGATCGTTTCACCTATTCTCTTTATGTAGGCAGATACACCTTGGTGGAGCACATGCTTATGGTTTTTATTGTATATTGTATGTAAGTTTGTTCATATGTCGTCGTCATATTTTATTTTATTTCACAATTTGTAACTGACATGTTGTAATTTATTCGTTTTTTTTTGCGTGTGTTCAGTTTCCTCCTCATTTTTGTGCCCCTGACTTTTTAGGTGATAAGAAATAATAATAATAATAATAATAATAATAATAATACATTTACATTCATTTTGAAAGAAAAAGGTGTGACATAGGTATATCTATATATATATTTTATATAAAAGTACCAATGGTAAAACATGTACGTTTACATATTAGTATAGAAAGAAACAACTCAAATACGTACGTACGTGTTATGGTAATTGAAATTTTTTCTCTCTTCTCATAATATATATTATATCACAAAGAATATTTTATTATTTATGTGATAAGTATATTTAAATTGGTTATGAAGTAGATGGGTAAAAAATCATAAAAATTTCAATTATGTTTCTCAGGATAATAAATTCCTTGGAGAAAAGCCTGCTATATATGTAAATGTAAAGGTAAGCTTGTCGTTTATTGAATTGAATTTATACAATTTTTATAAATGTTCATAAAGAAAATATTATAAAGTAATAAACTAACATAGAAATTTATATGAGAATTGTTGGCAGACGAATCGTTTAGTTTTTGTATAGAATTGAACACCAAATATCCCAAAAATCAGTTTCTTCAATTGATACAGCACTTAGCATCCAAAATATTTGAAATTTTATCTTTGGATATAGTTAAATATATAGATTGTGCATTAAAAATTCTCTTTTTCAGAATTATGGTCTTATGTTGATAGTAGTTGAGTCCATTTAAACTCAGTCGAGTGCTGATTCGGTCGAATCGAATCGAAGCTCTCCTTCAGCCAATCATTAACTCTATAGTTAATGATGCTATCAAAAAGAAAGGTTCAATATTTGACGAAAAGTTCATGGATTGAAAAATTTCTCAATATCTTTAATTCCCAAATTGCCTCAGTGTGAAAAAAAACACAATCACCTGGAGCAATGCAATGCTTTAATGGAGCAAGAAGAAAGTTCAAATAGTAGAATCATACTTTTCTACTTTCTTGCGATATTATTTGCCAGACTAATTATCTCGAGATAAGTCTATTAAAAATATGTTTGTATGTAAGAACTGAGTATATTAATTGTCTTCATTTTTTCCGCCCCAATTTCGCAAAGACTATAGCAGCGAACGAAAGATAAAATGCATGAATTGCAATCACCCACTCAACAAGAATTATCGTTTTATTTTATTTTTTTTTTTGCTTAACATTTTGAAGTTTCTTCTACTAATCTGCTGTGTTTTTTTTTTATTATTCCTTTTTTATACTTTGCTTAACCACTAACAAAAGAAAATCACATCTGCAACGAGTGAAAATTCAATTGCTTGGCAATTACTTTACCAAGACCCACAACGAATGGCTGGCATTTTGCTGGTGAACGAATGAATATATCCATACTTAAGTTGAGGGGCTTAAAGAGGTTGCAATGAGTGGGCACAGTGCAAAGTGGTAATGGTGCTGATGAACGTAATGGTTAGCTTCGATGCATTTGAGTGTGTGCCTGCGTGTGTATGTGTGTGTATGTCTGTGGTGGAAAAATACTATATATATACTATATGTATAGGTATATACTTGTTATTTCATATTAAATAAACAATTTGAAATGGATTTTAAGCATTTTGTGCTGTTGTTTTTATCATGTAAGTTTTATCTTTCGTGAAACAGCAGCAAGTTGACTTGCTGGCATGTCATGATATCTGTTAGAAAAATAAGAGCTTAAGTAGAGAAGAATAAAAACAAAAAAAAAAAAAAGGAAAAATATAAACAAATTCCGTATGATAATTCTCATCCATTTTATTGTTTTACTATCTGCCGTACAACCATTACGGATATTGACACCCACTAAAAAAAATGGAAGAGGTCAGATCGTGATGCATATATAGCATAAAAGAGTGAAAGAGAGAGAGAAAAAAAAGCATTTTACTAAAGAATGCCATTTTTATATTTAAATGGCTTCTGCTACTGATGCTGATGCGTCGTTTTGAGTGGCGGCGGCGGTGTCAGTAGCGTTGTTGTCGTCGTCATCGTCGTCAATTTCCATGGGAAAATCTCATCGTAAAAACTGTTTTCCTTTATATTTTATTTTTCTTTGATTTGTTGTTGTTGTTATACCCACATTTCCGTGTGTTTCCTTATTTTTCGTTGTTTTTTTTTTTTTTTTTAATTTTTTGCTCGTTTAATTTTTATGTTTTGTTGTGTTCATCAACAGCTATACGCTTTAGGCGTAACGTTGCTCTTCCATTATCATTTTTGCTTTTAACTTCAATTCTTTTTACAATTTTATGGATTACGACAACTTGGCAACTATGTGTGTGTGTGTGTGTATGTGTGAGTGTGTAGTTGACAGTTGTTTGGAATTTTGGCGGTTTGCATTGAATAAGCTGAGCAGAAGTCAACGATGTCGTTGTTAACAATTTTAAGCTGTGTAGGCGAATTTTCATTTGTATACCCATTATTCGTTCATATAAATTATGATGGATGGGGTTAACATATAGTCAAATGGGTGGCGCCCATGCAATTTTTTGTAGAGAGAAAAATTTAATAAAATCGTTGTTAAAAAAGTAAGATGGGATGAGATTTTAAAGCAAATGCTAAAAGTCGGAAAATTTTTATCAAAATGTTGGAACAAGAGAGTTTAGGTGAGTAACAAAGGTCCAACAAAAATTGCAATTTAGTGAGGGAATTTCAATTAAAATTTTGTTATTTATTATGATTTGAAAAGCTGAAAGTTCTGTTTTTCGTGTTAAATTTGTGTATTTTTGAAAATAGGAAAATTAACAATTTACAAATTTGTAAAATATATCTTTCTGATTGGAAAATTTAAAAATAATTGAACTTTCATTCCTGAATTTTCAATTTGAAAAGTTGAACATTTTTTCTTTATTAGGATATTAAAAACATTCACGAATGTTTTCCGATCGCAGAAACAAGGCAACACAAAAATGGATTAAAATGTGATATTTTCTTAATTTTTGAATTATTAAAACCCTAAAAGTATGCAACTATGCCAGATAGCATGAAAAATAATAAAATAAAAATCGCATAGACTTCAATAAAAATGTACTAGGGCCGTGCGATTAATCATTTAATCAAACAATATGATTAATTATTCGAATGATTAAAATTTTGATTAATTAAATAACAAGTTATACGCATACTCACGATTTAGTTTTAAATTAGAAATTCGATTAATCAGAATTTAGACAACAAAATTAACAAAATTATTTGAAAATATTTTAAATATGTATTTTTCTTCATCGACTTTTTGATTAAACATTGTTTTAATCAAATTGTTTGATGTAACAATTAATCGTCGTTAAAGTTGCATTAGGTACGATTTAAAATTGTACATTTTAGCGCTTCTCTATGCTGTCATTGTATGGAATTAATTCTCTGTACACTCGTAATGGTTCCATTCATCGACAAGAATTGCAGCCGGAGTAACAGAGGTCAATTAGCGTCATTGGTGCCATCATTCTTGGCCTAGTAAATGCTTAGAGAGTGGCAAGCAAATGACAACAAAGATTGATGTGATGGCATGGAAGGCAATTGTATGGAATATGAACAATTTCGGTGATGGCGTTGAAGGCGATTGTAATAATTTATGCAATTATACTGAATATTTTTTTTTTCATTTCATTTTGTTGCTTCTACTGTCGCGTTATAAAATCATCATCTAATGAGATTTATGTAAAAATATATGTGAATATATTTTTTTAAATTGGTTTTTATCTTTTTGTTCGTCATTCTTAAGTACGTAGATATGACGATAGTAGCGGCGTTTAAACGATGATGGGTGTAATACATTAAGTCCTCCTGCCTTAATGACGAAGGCCGAGAATTATTGCCAACTTTACTATATTACTTGCGCATTTTTATGATGGTTTGTGGTGTGTGCATCACATATACTATGTATATTCGTTGTGCGTATACAATATGTACTATATATACTATATACGTATATTCATATGTGTTTATAGTATGTACGCAGAAAGAAAATACATACATATAACAATTTGTTGAGGTAGTGACCAAAATATTTTGGCCTTGCTTTTCTGTGTATTTTTTTTTTTTTTTGTTTTTCCTTTTTCTTGTTTGCCAGATTATTTGTTTTTTTTTTCTTGTTAATTTTCCTGTGAGATTCTTTTGATGGTTGTTTCATTAAGGTTTTAAGAAGAGGGGGACCATTGCGTATAATATTTACTTTGAGTTTTCCGTTTTCCTACCTTTTTGGGATTGTTACATGTGACTTACCATTCTACTAAGTATGTATAAGTATGTATACTAGTACAAATATCTTTTGAGCATACTTAAGCATATTTTGTTGCAGCCAACATTCATTGACTTCTACAAACAGTAGGGTCACATTAAGAGAGCAATATTTTTATGTAGCTTATTCGTGTCTAATTTAAAAAAAAAAACTAAGAGCTGAGCTGTACTGTGGTAGATTGAAAAAAAAATATTTGAAATAGAACACATTGCTGTCAATTGTTGACAATTTTGACCGAACGACAAATTTTGGTACCTAATTATTAGCAATGATTTCTACAGTCAAATTCAAGCTAAGCAAACATTTTAGAATATCCTGAAGACAGTTCAGAAATGTTTAGTAGGATAAAATCTCCAAATTTGGTATGAAATCATTTACTCCTGTTTTACAACCACAAATTTTGGGCAAGAATCAGTCAATGGATCAGTCAATTAATAGAGCTAAATTATTTACAAAAATCTTCCTGAAATGAATATGAGTGAAATGAACGGAACTTTTTTTTTTCATTTTTCACTTTCGACGAATCGTCAATTTTGGGAACGAGGCTTTCATCAAACATTTAATATGAATAAGTATGTTACATCGTTCGTCGTTAGTGTACACTTTGGATGATACAAGACATTTTACCTTATCACTTTTTATGACAACTTCAAGATGATCATTTTAAGTGGTATATGTTAATGAGCCTTAACATTGCTATTTCTCTGCAGTTTGCTTCAGTAAGCCAACAGAATAAAAAGACAATGTATAATGGCGTAATGAAAATCTGTGACCAGAACATCAACATTTTACGCTAAATAAAAATCAAATTACATTTCCGTTTCAATTTTGTTTTGCTACTATTCATACTGTCTCCTAAATATTTGTTAACAATTTACAAAAATCTTTTCACTATTTATTCGTTTTTGTTTGTTTGTTTGTTTGCCTTTTAGTCTTTTGTGCATTTGTTTTCGGAATAATTTTATATAATTTTACTTTTTCGGTATTATTTTATTTTTGTGTTGGCGCTGGTGACATGTATTACGAATATTTCCGTTTCTGTCAGGATTGCAATGTACATACTTTACATGTTTCTAGTTTACTTGAGGGTGTTGAAATGTCAGCCAGCATGTGTTTGTATTATTTAAATGTAGTAAGGTCATAAAGTATAGGCAGAGTGAAAGAGAGAAAGGGAATAGTGACGTTTAAAGTACCTTTCACCAAATCTGCTGCATTTCACTTTTATATTTTTTGTTGAGCAAACAACAGGTGGGGGCATTTTTAATTTGAAAACAATTTGGTTAAATTATTGGGTTGGCAACTAAAAAATTGCCGATATTTTCATACACGAATTAACCCCATACTACCCCATAGCAAGGGAAATGTCAGAAAGAAAATTCTCAACATTGACAAAAAGTATCAAAAATATGTGGATAGTCAGAAATATCCATGTGTGAAATCGGCACTTTTTTAGTTGCCAACCCAATTTATTATATTATTCAACAAATAATATTTGTTGAAGAGATTTAAACACGACAAATTTTGGTTTTATATTATTATTTGACAGAGGGATTTGAAAGGAGATTTTGACAGAAAGATTTTTAAATTTTCATAAATATTTGCAATTTTCATTTTAAACTTACCTCAAAACTGACAATGCCACTATGATCCTGATCGAGCGTATTGAAAACATAATGTGCATATAGAGTTGGATTCGCTGTTGGATTTTAATTTATTTTTGGGTTGATATTGTACAAAGAAAAAAAGTAAAAATACAATAAATTATCAGTATGCAAATATGCAAAATATTATTTTTATAGTTATAAGTATATAGATAATATCTCATATTGGTTAGATGTTGGTTATTTAAAGGTTTAATGCGAAATTATAATTACATTTACAATTTACAATTTAATATAAGAAGCTTTATTATTATTCTTTATGTCACACATAAGTAAATAGCTTTAGCATTTTAAGCACATTCGAATCGTTGACAAACAACTTATAGATAGAGTTGAAAATGCTTTTTAAGATGTTTTTAAGCTGATAAAAGCAAATAAATGAATGAGAAAGAAATAATGCAAGCTTCAGCTTAATATATGATAAGTGTGTAAAACGTATGTGTATGAAAAGTTTTAATGGTAGGTATGAATGAAAATTTTGTTCTAATTATATATTTACATACCTACATATAATACATATATATTATATTCTCTTTTAATTAATTATAAAATAGCATTTATATTATATTCGTAATTGGATTGGCTAGCTTTGCACTAGAGTGTCTACATAGTAACAAAGTGTTGCCATAATATTTCCCCTTTTTTTTTGCTTTGTTTTTAGGTTTTGAGAGCACCCAAACACAAACACTTTGTAGCTATAAAAAAACAAGTCACTGGTGGTGCACAAAGTAAGTAATTAGTTCCACATATGAGCCGAAGCGTGTTCACACGTAAAAACACATGATGTCCTTGCTTGTTCTATATATACATACATACACTATGTACATTCCCTTGTCAGCACTTAAAAAATACATACTACAATATACATATTTATATACATTTATCTAACAAAGTCTTCGTTGACGTCGTTTTCATTTCTCTTTTATTATTACATTTTCTTTTTATATGATTTGTTTTTTTTTTCACCTACATTTATCCCCCAATAGTATTATATCCTTATATATATACATACACATGTGTTGCCATAATTCCACTTATTCATGTATATATTATAGTCATACATACAAAAGATAGAGGCAGTATATAGAGTAAACAAATTGTTAAGAATTGTGAAAACTGGTTTATAGAAAAGTGTTTGAAAAATTGTACTAACTGTTCGTTGTATGTACACAAACGTACATGTGCAGCTTACATTTTTGAACATTTGCATTTTTATTCGATTATATTCTTTGCCATAAGCCACAAGGATGACTTTAAGGATTAATTGCGTGTTTAGATGCATGTGAGAGACTATGTAAAAGAAATATAGCGAGAGGGAGAGAGAGAGAGAGTTGTTTTGCATGAGCATCTGTTTACAGTTATATGCAAATTTCTTTGAGATCCAATTTCATATGAGAGATGTGAAATGGAATTTTTAAGTTAAACACACAAAAGTAACCATTTTCAAGTGTAGATTTGGCTGCTGAGTGGGGTTGTCCTTGAGAATGTCGAAGTGGAAAGTTAAAAGCATATAAATCAATAGGTACATACATATACATACGTACACACACATATACATATGTTAAAAAAGCAATAAAATTTTTAATGTTATTCATGATTTCACTGCTTGGTTATGAATCAAGATTTTGGTAGAACTTATATCCAGTTATAGGTAATTACAGGTCACGGCATTCTTGGCACACATGCTAGAAGGATAGGACATTACAGAAGTTGCAGACACGAGGAAGAAGAGGAGTCAATACTACATCTAATGTGTTCATGTCCGGCACTTTGCCGCAGGCGCATGTCACATTTCTACAATTCAGACAGCCTCAAAAGCTTTTCAATAGTAGAAGTGAGGGTTCTCACATGCTTTATTTTATGGTAACACAATGGGCCTATTGTGGTTGGTCCAAGCGTGTTCCTTTGGGCAATAACCGCTTACCTACCTACCTATGTATATCCATTGAATCAGAAATTTTCTCCCTTTGATGGAATTAAGAGAGCTACCACAGAGGCTTCCAAAAATATCTGACGAGTTTGTCACAAGAAAGCTATAATCTTACTTTCATTCTTCAGCCCTTAGCTCTTGCCAGAGCTTGGTAACATGGTCTTACATTTGGTTTATGAAACTTGATAAAAGCTTATGTTCAATTGCGCTTAAAAGGACGGGAATACAAGGTTAGTTACAAGGGCATTTGTGTTAGTGATTTTCGTGAGGCTGGTAAAATCTGTGAAAGACTATTAAAGACTAACGATTTCGATTACATTGCCCCGACATCTGATCTTTATATTATATTATATATTTGTCTCTAACATACTTAATCCCTATCACTACTCCCTAGGAAGGTTCCTCCACAAATTGAACTTAAATGTACCTTAAAATCCACAAAGGCTCCGTAATTGTCTAGGAATCGCCCATAGAATGATGAAATGTTTGAGTTACATTCACGAATTCTTTACTTTCAAATGCAGTTACTCCATTTTTGTACCCTTTTAGGGAAATTATTTAAAAATTTATGCTTTAATTAAATTGGCTACCACCGCTAAATGTTGGAGAGGAAAAGTTAATGGATATCGGTCTGACAGATTAACCACCTACAGGAAATTCTTGGTGATTTTATGATTGTTTAAATCGACATTATAATTTTGACGTTACAAACAAAACGCGATCTACAAAAAAAAAAGTCCTCTAGAAATGTTTATCGAATCTGATGAACAATACCTTTTTTGTATATGAATGTAATATGTGTGTGTGTATTTAATTTGCTGAAGCAATTTGTTTGCTTTTTATTTGCAAACATCGACATTGATAAGAATAGAATCTGAATCTGAGCTACAACATTAAGAGGTAGATAAATATCATACCAGAATCATTGGTATATATTTTTTGTGAACTTTTAATTCACGCAAAGAAAAAATAATATTGTTCAAGAGATTCTGAGTGTTTTTTGCATATAAATGGATGTGCATTTTAATATGAATGATTTGGCACGTTTCTTGTAACATATGTAGATATGTATGTATATGTGTCATAGATACATCTAGGGTACATGATCAAATTTATTAAAACACATTTTTTTTTTGTATATTTAATGCTTGTCTGCTCTGTTGTTATATATTACAATTTTGAGTGTAGTAATATACAATATTTTCCAACACTTGTCGTCGTCTGTGTAATTGTGGTAGTGAAAATATATATGTAGTACGATATGTAAAAGTAATATAACATAAATAAATCAACGTTTATTCATACGCAATATAACAAAGTATGTGTATAAGATTTTATTAAAGCTGCTTATCAATATAAAATATGACTATTTATTTGTATATATTTATTTTGGTAGGTTTGTTTGTTGCCTCTACCTAAATAACATACTTGTTACTATAATAATCACGTATGTAGCTATATATATAGGCTGATTTTAGATATTTGTGAGTATATATACACGTGTTATGCTGCAGGGGTAACAAATTTTGTCATAAAGGCATCCACCCATCCACCAGTAGAGTTGGAAGAAGGTGAAGGATATGGTGTGGAGAAAGAAATAACAACTATCAAATACGATTACATCCTTTTAGAAATGTACATACTTGTACACATATAAATATTTATGTATTTAAGTGCATATGGGTATATGTATGTATTTATATATACATACATAGGTATAGGTATGTATGTATATACATAGACAATGTAATACATATGTAATATATAACCACAAGAATATTGTAAAGAGACAACAAAAATCAACATCAGCCACAAAAACCATAATGAGAATAGTAGCTAGAAGAACAAGAAGATAATGTGGTAGTAGTAGTAGTGATAGTCGTAGTCGTAAGATTGTAATAATATGTAATAACATGTGTAAAAGGCTAATATTATAGTTTCATGATATTCCTTTCTTAATTCGTTTTGTTTCATTCATTTAATTTGTCTGTTGTTATAGTAGTTAATGGATTTTTGTAAGAATGCCTACTTTTCTTTTTTTTTACTTAGATCTCTCAAAAATTTTGATAGACAATTAAACGTAGTAGATGTGAGAAAACCACTGAATACTCGCATTCCATAAGTGACATTTATACTTCACATGAAATTAATTGTTATAGTATATTACATTTTTGTATTTGATCTGTGGTAAAGTGATATAATTTGGTGAATCATTCTGTCAGTTCTTCCGTGATATAAGTTGAGTGAGGAGTCTGTATGATTTGTGAACTCCTAAAGATACTAAAGTCTTGAAGAATCGAATTGATCGTGTGAAGTATTTGTGTGCGAATTGTATTTTCGTATGAGAAATTTTCATTGCATCACTACAAGCGCAAGAACATGCTCTGCGAGTTGAAATATATCATTATCTGAGTTCTGATAATATTTTATATGGAGTGGAAAATTTCCTCAACGCAAGTATAATGCTATGTTTTGAAGATAATTCTATGTCCTGTCTCATGATTCATACTCAATATAGCACATTTTAACACACTTTAGCTCAACGTTTGATAGTTCACTTTGTCTTACCTCTTGTCGCTTAAATTTTACATATCTAAAGGATATGCTCTGGGGTGCAATTGAGAATAGCGCTATGCAAAAAATTCGTATTGCGATCGACAAGTGACTGGATTGACTTTGGCCATGTTTTTTTTTTTTTTTTTTCCTTTAAACTCCTGGAGCATATGGCCTCTACAAGGCTTCGCCATCGCACACAGTTTTGATCTAGCGCCTTCACATGTGATGCCGGCAGCAGCTAGATCACCCAGTATTGATCGTCTCCAGGTGTTTCTTGGTCGTCCGCGGCCTCTGCTCCCCTGCGGATTCCACTCAAGCGACATTCGCGTGATGCTATCTGGTTGCTTTCTTAGCGTGTGGCCATGTTGGGAAGTATGAATTTTGAAAAAAAGTTGTTTTTGTAGTATTGAAAGATATCCAACAAAAATGTCCATAAACATTTTCATTTGTTGCTTGAATTTTGTAATGAAAACTTCATGTATCGGTACTACTATTTCATTAATTCCTTCTTTTGATTCTAATAAGATAACACCTATGAAATTCATAGCTCATATGTCCAAACGTCTTACATGTACTTATTCTAATGCATAGAAACACATATAGGCTCGTAGGAATATTCACATAAAATGGAAAAGCAAGCCTAATCAGTTAGCTTAAGTAAAATTTATAGCTTTGCATCGAAGGAATATAAATACAATCATAACAATATTACTATTCATCGTATTGATTGAGAAAGTTATTTACTTTTCACAACGGCGAGAAATGTTGGCCAAAAATATAATGGAGAAAAATGTCTCTCGCCTGGATATTTTTAATATGAAATTGAAATATTAGGCCAAAGTCTACATTACGGCATCCCGAGTATGTAGGTTTGCTAAAAGGTAGGTATTTGTCATTTGTATAATAATTATTGTTAATATTTCTATATATAATTTTATACATAGAAGACACATACATATGTGCACACTTTCTCTCCTTATCTTCTAAATATCAGATTGATGAATTCACTCAAATTTTTAGGTGTCAGAGATTGGCTCGTCAATTATTTAAAGAGTGTAAGGTAAAAGTGTAAATGGTTTTAGATTGAAATTAAAAACCACTTCAAAAGCATGATAATATGAAGACTATGAATTTATGTATACAATATTGTTGTGGCTGTTTTTAAGACATTGATATTAATAGAGATTAATAAAAAATATGTTGAACTTTGTATATCAGTTTCATTGGATTGATATACATTTTTATAAGGGTCATATAATAGGTATAATGAATTAACGAACCCAATATTTCCGTTCCCTTTGCAAAGGAGAGTGTTCTAGTAAAAGGACTTATGGGCAATTCTAATTTAACATTAGCAATGTTTGGTTATGCAGCCATCGTCAACAGCAAACCAAATCCAAGCAGCGCAGTCAACGTAGACAGCGTGGCCGAGGCGCTAAATACCATCAATACACATATATATACATATGTGCATCTATATACATATATTTACCTATGTAATATTTTATTTACGGTTCTTTTATTTAAGGTCTTTAATTTTATAAGTAGCAATTATTAGTCAGTCGTGTTTTGATCGCTGATTAGACTACACATTTTTTGGTGACCCCGACGTGATCTCGTTGATCATCGTTTCTTTTAGTTTAATTTAATTCGTTTTTTAAACAGATTTGTTGTATCGACAACAACACAACATTATTGAAATTGAAGGCACACATCAGTGAGATTCTGGGTCTTCAAAGGGTGGAATCTTCTTCTGCGGTGAAGTTGCGTGAATTGTCGGACAAAGTTAACGCTAACCTACGAGCGTTGCAGGG
Organism: Megamerina dolium; assembly: GCA_963854835.1. Lineage (NCBI taxonomy): Eukaryota > Metazoa > Arthropoda > Insecta > Diptera > Megamerinidae > Megamerina > Megamerina dolium. The sequence continues at coordinate 51,258,838 of OY978527.1, forward strand.
TATTGGCAATCCTGAGCAAATAGCAGCCTGTATAATTATACACACTCTTCTCCAAAAGGTGGATACCGCAACGCAGGCTAAGTGGGAAGAGACTGCTCCATTAGACGTCATACCCTCATGCGAACAATTTACGACATTTCTTGAGAAACGCTGTCAGAAACTGGAAAATGTTGAGCATTCCATTGCCGCAAACACACGCATTTATCAGATGGGCAAGCGTACTAAAATTGCTAACCCCAGTAGAAAATCTTTTGTATCCACTAACGGTTCCAGTGGCTGTGTTTTTTGTGACAGCACAGACCATTCTATATATAGCTGCAGTCGATTTAACAACCTGTCGCCACAACTACGTCTCAAGGAGGCCAAAAGGCTTTCGCTTTGTTTAAATTGCCTTCGAGTAGGCCACCAACTCAAAGCGTGCAGTGCTGGTTTATGTCGCTCCTGTGGTGCAAAACACCATAGCCTATTACATTTTGAGAATCCAAACAGGCAAGGAACCGCATTAGTAGAGCAGAAACCTCAATCGTCGCCGCAATACATTTCGCAAGCGCCACATCGTAATTTGGCTGGCCTTACACCTTCTTCGTTCACTTCTTCGGTTAGTCAGAATCTCAGTTATGATGTCGTGCTGCTGGCTACTGCGGTTGTTAACGTCAAGAACAATGTGGGTACATGGGTACCATGCCGTGCACTGCTCGACTCCGGGTCGCAGTTGCACATCATCACATCTCGCCTTGCTCATCAGCTTCAGCTACGTAGAACCAAGTCGTCTGTCGCTGTGACTGGCCTTGGTGATTCTAGTTTCGAATCTGATGGTTTCACCGTCGACATCAATCTTCGCTCTCAAACTTCCGAGTACTCAACGTGCATTACAGCTTTAGTGGCTCCTAGTATAACTGAAAATCAGCCCAATTTTACTCTGAGCATTGCATCGTGGAATATTCCTTCCAATATTCGATTGGCTGACCCGAATTTTCACAAATCTGAGCGGATCGATATGCTTATAGGGGCAAGTCTCTTTTATGAGCTTTTGTGTGTTGGGCAAATCCAGCTCGCGCCTGGTCTGCCATTATTTCAGAAGACCAAATTAGGCTGGGTGGCTACAGGTGGCGATTCTCAATCACAAACTATATCGGCTCTGTCTGCGCTGTCTACGTATACCGTCGAAAATGAAAACTACGGCCAACTTGATCAGCTGGTTCGTCGCTTTTGGGAACTCGAGAGCTGCTACACCTCCATCGTCAAACACACAAAAGAGGAGTTGGATTGCGAGGCGCACTTTAAGGCAAACTACGTTCGATTACCGACTGGCGATTATTCTGTTCGTCTACCACCCAAATCCAACATTGACTTATTGGGTGACTCCTATCAACAGGCATTTCGTCGCTTCTTGAATCTCGAGCGCAAATTGGAACGTCAACCAGAACTAAAGGTCCAGTATGCTGCTTTTATTCAGGAATATTTCAGTTTAGGGCACATGTCTTTGGTCAGAGCAGGCAATCAGCATCTTTGTAAATATTTTTTGCCTCATCACTGCGTGTTGAAGGAAGACAGCACGACCACCAAACTCCGGGTCGTATTCGACGGTTCGGCAACTTCATCGTCTGGATACTCTCTAAATGATGTGCTAATGACAGGACCTATCATACAACCCAAGTTGTTCAATATATTGCTGCGTTTTCGAACATTTCCAATCGCCTTAACGGGCGACATTTGCAAAATGTATCGTTGTGTTCGAGTATCAGAGCCAGACAGCTATCTGCAATGCATCCTGTGGCGAGATACGCCGCAGCAACCAGTTCAGATTTTCAGACTCGATACAGTCACCTACGGTACGCGTCCAGCTTCATTTTTGTCAGTGCGATCAATGCATCAATTAGCCTTTGATGAGCAGCTCTCATTTCCTATCGGCTCTGAAATATTGCGGCGTGATTTCTACGTAGACGATCTCATCACAGGTGGTAGCTCCGTTGATGAAGTAAAAGAGATTATGGATCAAGTCACTCATCTGTTAGCAAAAGGGCGTTTCAAACTGCGTAAGTGGTGTTCCAATAACTTTGCTCTTCTTCAAGGTATACCACCCGAGGATACGGAAACTCTGCTCAAGTTCGACGATGGAAGCGACATCACGAAGACACTTGGTCTTATTTGGGATCCTGCATCTGATCGTTTGCTGTTCGCATTTTCGCCAACGATTGCGCCAGCAAAGCATTGCAAACGCTCGGTTTTGTCAACGATTGCTCGCTTCTACGATCCGCTTGGCCTTATAGGCCCGATAATTTCCAAAGCGAAGATATTTCTCCAGCAGCTGTGGAGGGAAAGGCTCGATTGGGATGAAAGTTTACCCTCATCGTTGGATTCATCGTGGAATAGTTTATGTGCAGAGCTTGGGCGTATACCAAAACTTAGTTTTCCTCGATTGTCAATGCCAAAGGGTGTTGTCGAAGTGCATGGATTCAGCGATGCCAGCGTCGATGCTTATGGGGCCTGTGTCTACGTCGTCTCCGGCAATGAGGAAGAAAGACAAGCACATTTGCTCTGCTCAAAGTCGCGTGTTGCTCCTCTCAAGACTCTTACTATACCTAAGCTGGAACTAAGCGGTGCCACCTTGCTGGCGCAACTTATTCATGAGGTATCCGAAATGGAACTTTTTACATGCCCGTTTTATTGTTGGTCGGATTCAACAGTGGTGTTATCATGGATAAGCGACGAGCCCTCAAGGTTCCAAGCATTCGCGTCTAATCGTATAGCAGCTATACAAGAGTTGACAGCAGAAATGGAATGGCATTATGTGACTACCAAACTTAATCCAGCTGACATTTTGTCTAGAGGTGCATCTCCCAGCGAACTCATCGAGTCATCACTTTGGATTCATGGTCCAGAGTTCTTGGCTGAAGGTCGAAATAAATGGCCCATGCCTTGCAATATGGTCAATCCACTGCCAGAACTGCGAAAAAAGGTACTACTTGCGGCACCTCGGTTCATCGACATTACACTGGAATGCAAATATGCCACTTCGTTTACAAAGCTGCAGCACGTTTTTGCGTACGTCTACAAGTTTCGTCATCGCATTCGTTGCTCTGGGTTGACTATTGATTACATTCGACAAGGCACAAAACTGCTTTTGCGCACAATGCAAATGGCCAGTCTTTGGGTCGACTACAGTGCTTTGCAAGCCGGTCAATGCGTAAAATCATCCAGTTGCATTGCATCTCTTTCACCATTTATCGACGACCATGGACTGCTACGAGTTGGAGGGCGGCTGAAGAACTCTGCCCTAGATTTCGACGCACAACATCCAGTAATATTGCCTCGACGTCATCCGGTAACTAACGCAGTCATCATGTATTTTCATAGACGGAATTTACACGCTGGACCTCGCGCCTTACTCGCTAATATTCGTCTGCAGTACTGGCCCATTGGAGGTCGCAAAACAGTCTCAAGTGCTGTAAGTAAATGCACAATTTGTTTTCGAGCTAAACCGTACTTAGCAGAGCATATCATGGCAGACCTGCCTGACGATCGAGTTAACACATCGTACGCATTTATGGTCACAGGCGTCGATTTTTGTGGCCCATTCTTTTACAAGAGCGAAATACGTAACAGGCAGGCCATAAAATGTTACATCTGCATTTTTATATGCTTCGCTACCAAGGCCGTTCATATGGAGCTAGTCATGGATCTCTCCACGAACGCCTTTCTAAACGCACTCAAGCGTTTTATTCTCACGCGTTGTCGACCCGCACGAATATGGTCTGACAACGCTACTAATTTTGTCGGCGCGAGGAATGGGCTTGCCGATCTACGACGCCTTTTTCTTAGCGACGACCATGTCAAGGCTATTCACGAGTTTTGTTTGGACTATACCATCGAATGGCGATTTATACCACCTCGCTCTCCACACTTTGGTGGATTGTGGGAAGCAGCCGTAAAAACTGCGAAGCATCACTTTTATCGAGCAGTTGCATCTTCTGTGTTGAATTTTGATGAGCTGCGCACACTCGTTTGCCACATAGCAGCAATCATTAATTCTAGACCTTTGCTTCCACTTTCAGAGCATCCTGATGATCTAGACGTGTTAACGCCCGCGCATTTCATTGGGACGGCTCCCCTCTCATTATTTGATGAACCTGATTTAACAGGTCTTAACTTCAATCGCTTAGACCAGTGGCAGCGTGTGTCGTACTACCAACAAATCTTCTGGGCTCGTTGGCATGAAGAGTACCTAACTCTGCTGCAGCAGCGTTCCAAGTGGCGCCTACAGAAACTAAGTCTGTCTGTTAATGACGTTGTTCTGGTGAAGGACGAAAACTTGCCACCGCTCAAGTGGCCATTGGCGAGAATCGTCAAACTTGTGAGTGGTTCAGATGGAGTATCAAGGGTTGCCGAGCTTAAGACGGCGGCTGGAGTAATCCGAAGAGCTGTCAGAAAGTTGTCTCCACTTCCAAAGCAGGATGAAGTTGAAGGCCGTAGCCCTCCAACGGGGGGAGAATGTTTGGTTATGCAGCCATCGTCAACAGCAAACCAAATCCAAGCAGCGCAGTCAACGTAGACAGCGTGGCCGAGGCGCTAAATACCATCAATACACATATATATACATATGTGCATCTATATACATATATTTACCTATGTAATATTTTATTTACGGTTCTTTTATTTGAGGTCTTTAATTTTATAAGTAGCAATTATTAGTCAGTCGTGTTTTGATCGCTGATTAGACTACACAAGCAAGATGATGTATAATTGCAGAATTCTACAAATCGTATTACACATCTAATTATAGTGTAGTCCAATGATATTTTGAATATATTCGAAACCTGAATCTCTTCTTCGCATAAAATATAAACTGTATTGCAGCCTTGTCGTGTACTTTATGATGTATCCCATTTTAAAAGAAAAATCAATCTTGCAAAATATCAAACCCTAGATTTCCCTTATTTTCGAAAATTCATTGGGTGACTCTGTACGTAATGTCATTTATCGTGTGTATGTATGCGTCTTTGGGGGAATAATATGAAATCTCTGCTTTTTCTCTGTTGTTTTATTCATTATTATTGTAGAGTATATACATATATATGCTCGCATCATTTGCTTTTCTTTTAGCAATTGTGACGTTTCTATGATTTCTCTAGTGGTTTAATATTGTGCCTACCACATTCTTTTAGTTGATACATAGCCCTTCGGGTGGTTCATAATTCCATAAGAAAATAGAAATAAGTCCTTATCAATTATATTTAGAATTTGCAATGTTTTGAAATTTCTTTGATTTTACATTTTTATAAATTTGTAGCTTATTTGTGGTGAGATGTACATATAAGGTCCAAGCATATGGATTGTATTGAATATTGACGTAATGAGTTTACTATCACAACCAGAAGAAGGAATAATTCGGGATATAAGATCCCGAAATTTTTGTTTTCAAATTTTCGCATGATAAGCATGTTTTGTGAAAAGTTGAAGAGTGTTGTTTAATATTCTTATAACTCCATATTATTCATATTCACTTTTATAGTGTTTTCTAGAGATATGAATTATATTTCCAGTGGCATGTAAATTCTATATATAGAACGAGTAACGTTACTTCTGAAAAATAATTTATTTTTCAGGCTATCGCCAAGTAATTGTGAATAAGCTCTGTGGCAAAACTGTGAGTAAATGCTGCTATAGAAGTTTTGCCATTCAGAACAAAATATAACATAGTAATATAAATAATAATGTGGAGCTTTATTAAAAAAGTTTAATATGTAAAATAAAATTGGAACCATGCAATTTTTCGATTCATCATTTTTGTTAGTTGAAATATTTGAACTAAAATCGACCATATGGATAAAATGGACACCCTGATATACGTATGTACGTAATACTATCGGAAGGTATACGTGTCTTCATATAAGTTCTTAAAATCAATAACTTCATTGTGATATAAATATGTATAGGATAGTATGTACGAGTATATGTTATGAGTGTGCTGATCTATGCGTGTATTTGTGCTTTATCTGTTAATTTTCATTTGAATTTTCTCTCTTTCCATCTCAAGCATTTTCTCAACACATACGAATGTATGTATGTATAATATTTATTTTTTCTTAAGCAGTTGTTGCTTTTGTTGTTGTTACCATTGCTGTTATATTATTATTTTTTGTTATCTATATTACTATTTGCTGTGTTGGCAGTTTGAGAGGACCATAAATAAATTTCCAGAACTTATACGACCATATACTACAATACACTTACAAGCATTTATCTATACATATACATACATATGCACGCTTGTATGTATATTTGCTTATATTGTTCTTACAAATATATTTATGTGATTGAACGCAGACTGACTAGCTTTTAATATTTCTTCTCTTCGTAAGTGGATATTTCAAGCATTTTCATATTACTTGAGGGTTCCTTCATGATAAGAACAGTAAGTATATATGATATGTAGTGGTGGTAGTAGTAGTAATATAATAGTTATATATACTAAGAAGTATTGGAATTTTCCAACAACTTTTATATTCAGTATATTGAATGTTTTTGCTTGCTTCGCATATATATGTATAGTGTATGTAAGTATGATGAAGTATAGTAATCATTTCATGTGTATAGTTTTCATCAATTTATAATGAAAATATTATGATTATAGATGTATGTATATGGGGGTATATTCGCACATATATAATGGGTGTTTTTTAGAGAAGTATTGTGAAATTTTTAATATCATGTAATAGTTGACAAAGTGGTTACAATTTTTTGATAGCAATTTTTTCCAGTTGGTATAGATTTTGCTATTATTATTCAGCATAAAATTGCAAGACTTGTTCGTAATATAAGGTCTAGTAAAAATAAATCTTGAGGCGAATTTTTCACCAGCAAAATCATTCGCCATTGACACGAACAGATAGTAATTACTTGGTGCCAGGTCCGGACTATAAGGTGGATGCAGAAGAACCACCCAACCAAGCTCCCGGAGCTTCTGGCAAGTCACTATGGACGTGTGTGGCCTTTTTTAAATGTTCCAAGCGATTTTTGGGCAATGTTTACCTCCTGGGCGATACAAAAACAGTGCTTACATGACGGTAAGACTCGACAATTTTCATTATTTTATCGATATTTTCGACAATTGGCTTTCCAGAGCATGGTGCATCTTTGACATTACAATTACCGGAACGGAATCGACGAAACCAAAATTGCACGTGATTGGCTGTTACAGTATCAGGACCATAAACACTATTCACATATTCAGCCGTCTGGCTTGCGTTTTCGCCTTTATCGAAAAACTGTAAAATATGGCGTATTTTCTCTTTACTGGTGTCCATCTTTGACGTGTGCTCAAACAATATTGAGTCAAGCAAACACAAAACTGCCTGAAAGGTTTATTTAGTACGAAATCCTATCTTTCTAACACCATCTAACGTAACCCTATCGCGCTTATACAACTCGAGATACAGATTACTAAAGCCATCTATTGGAAAAATATTTCCTTTACTACACCTGATACTATGTATAGATTAAGCAAATTATGGAATTATGTCGAATTTCGAAATGTGCATATGATTCTATTGCTTTTATTTTCTATCGTGTTTAGTGTAAGATTCATTTATTTTGATGTAATGCCGAAATGAAAAGTATGAATTTCGATTTTCGACATTATATCAATTTCGTTTTTCATCATAAGTCGAAATAATGTAGAAAAAGAAACGCCAGATTTTCGATATTATATCCATTTTTTTACAGTAATGTCGACAGAAACATTTTTCTTGCAATATTGTTATTATTGCAAACAATTTTGGATATTCGATAATCCAGAGATGTAATATTTCCCAAATAGCAACCTACCATATCTCATAGTGCGTGAAATCATAGATTTATTGAAGTAAATACCTCTATTGACCATCAGGGTTAGGTGATTTAACTTTTCATGGGTATAAGTGAAGTCTTTGGTAACAAAGCAACTACTACTGATGCAATCGCAGAGTTATGCTAGAAAGATGACCGTTTAAATAATTAATATTTGTTTTGGTTGAAATAAAAGCAATTCTTTTCTAAAAAAAACACCCAATATACATATATATGCGAAGTTTGTTATGTTGTAATTTTCCCCACACAGGCAGCTTTGTCAGTGGAACTGAATGACATTTAGTTTTCTTTTCACTTTGAAATAATATAGATATTTTCGTTTCATTGTAACTATTAAGTATGTGTACTTCTGATTTGATCAATTGATTATGAGCATTGTATGAATGCATGTACAAATGATTGATGAAGACGCATTGAAATATGATACATTCAAATTGCAATGTGAATGCAACATTGATACAAAGTCCCAGATTCTATGTAATTTATTTAAGTTTAATGCAAATAATTTATAATATGAATAGCATATTATTTGTTCATTCTCAATTTTAACATAGCAATTCAATACATATAGACTTAGAATATTAATAATTATGTAACTCTTACATTAACTTAATTATATTATTTAATACAAAGAAAAAATAAAACATTTACAATAAGTTAAGCAATGAAAAACATGTAAATGAGACACACATAAAATTATTTCGAATTACATAAATTATACATATATGTAATTATACGACATATGTACATACATATGAATATGGGAATGTTTATATATTAAATATGTGTATAGTACATAATTACAACAAAAATAAAATATGTATGTATTATATAGTACGATATATAGTAAGGTAGGTAAATGGAAAAATTTGTGAAGAAAAAAAGGTAGAAGAAATACATGAAATATATGCAAGCGTTAGTAAATTTCTAGTTCAAGTCAAAATGTTAACAAAGCAATTTATACTGTACCGCACGAACCTCCCTGTGGAAAAAATTGCGAATAGATTATTTTAAAGGTGTCCTCTTTGACGACACCCGTTGGACATTCAGCCTTAAAACCGCGATAAATTCGTTTGATTTCATCCTCTGTGAAACGTGTGGCACGACTGAGGGCACTTAAGGAATCTGGACGATAACGTGCTGGCGTCTCAAATTCTTCTAATTCGGAATCTGCAAAAAAAAAAAAAATAAATATAAAATTTGTTCATTATAAGTTAGACATCTAAAAAGATTGTAAATATATTGTAGAATTTAGAAAATATTTAGAGTAAAGGGGAGTTTAAGTCACGAGTTTGTTCAATCCGATGGTCTAATGAATGATAATACATATTGATCACAATCAAATTTCTTTCGATATTTCAAATGCTATTAATTTATTAAAAATATTAATTTATTGACCTTCTCTTTTCTGCTATTTATCTATTTATCAATTGTACTAGCTCAGCTGTCTATTAACGCCTTCACCATTACATCACCGCTAACCATTTCATCATTTATTCCACACATTCCTCTTTAGAGTTCTTTCTTTCAAATTCAAGATGATACATCTATGTACATATGAATATTCATTTTCTATGTGTGTGTGTGTGTAAAAATTGCCCCCAGGTTTTCAGGCTAAACGACTGCCATACTTGCAAATATAGTCATATACATATTCATGTTAGCTAGATGTTACGATTATAAGAATACACTTGTATGCATATGCATGTGTCGCAATAGATTTTTGTTTATTTTTTCGTCAAATTGTTCTGCTTTGCATTTGAATGTGTGTGTGTTTGTGTGTGTGGTTTTGCTTCTTCTTATTTTCTTTTTCGCAGAAATATGTTAGCATATCTCTGTCATTTAAGCTCATAACTTTTATAGACTTTTATACACATTTGTATTTGTATGCCAACATTTTTGCCCTGAGCAAATGTAGCAGCTGTAGATCTTCATATTCATATGATTTCAACTTTTCTTGCTTTTCTTGTTTTCATTGTTGTTTTGAAGTAGCAGCAGCAGCAGCATCAGCAATTTATTTGTTTCCTGTGATATGCAGCATACCAACAGCCCGTGGGTTTTACTCATCAACATTACAGATGTGCTCATGTATATTTGTTTTTCATATGTAATATCTACGTATATATGTATTTACGTGCTTCACGTACTTTTCAGATTTTTATCTGAATTGAGTGTGTATTCGTTTTTTTTACAGTGTTATATTGAATGGTAACTTTTTCATGAGCATATTAAAGAAGTGAAAATTCACTACTTTAAAAAATAAAATTGAAATGAATTTATTATAATGTTGAAGTGAATTAGCATATGTATGATAGTGGCGTAGTTAAAGAGGGAATCTCTTGGCCGATAGATTAATTTAAAATTTGATTTTGAGAAATGAGATGAAAAATTCGAAAGCTCTATTCCTTACCACACATAATCTACGTATATAATCACAGAGGTACAAAGTCGGTTCATCAAGCAAAAGTCAATTTTTAGAGTCCTTATTGCGGTCTGTATTGTAAATCTCGCTTAATGAGTTCCAATTTTGAACCGATTTGTGTGAGATTCAAAAACACGTTGAGTGCCAATGATGGCGATGTTCTCAGTGCGCTTGATATTAGCATGCTTATCACTTTCTGTTCTTATATGCATAATGAAGTAAGTTGCTTAATTAAGCGTTTATTATATTTTCTTTAAATTATACGAGAAGGCGGTCCTAGAATTACCCGACCTAGGAAAGAAAGCACAACAAATTTGGGAAAAATTTTCTTTATTTCTCAACATAATCTCCTTTTAGCTCTATACACTTTTCCCCCAGCGATATTCTATAGCTTCGATACCCTGTTTATAGTATGAACTGTCTAGCTCATTAAAATAGCCATTTACCGCAGCCTCCACTTCTTCATTGTTTGCAAATCTTTTACTACCAAGCTATTTTTTCAAATTTGGAAATAGAAAATAATTCGAAGGAGCTAAATTTGGCGAATAAGGTGCGTGCTTTAACTCATTGTTTTTGGCCATCACAATAGCGGATGTGTGAACTGGTGTTTTTGCTCTATTGTGAGCAAACGCTTTTTCATCTCCAAATTTTCGGTCAACATACAATGAATAGCACTTTTTGAAATGCTGTAATTTCACCTAGCTCACGCACCTATACATACTTGTAGTTTGATGTAAGAATACATTTTGTATTGTATTTAAGAATCCAATGATAAAATATTAACATTTACTCCTGTATTCTTTGATTAAGAAAATTATAAATACGTGGTAATAGAAATTGTGCTTATTTCATTTCATCAAAAGTACATATATGTATGTATAAAGGAATCTTTGTTTTGTTGTTTTTTTTTCTTTTTAATTTTTTCAAGTATTTCCCTTTCAGAGTATGTACATGTACATGTACATGTTTCATCAGCATTTTTATACCCTGCATAATGCAATATGCATGGTATATTCATTTCGGTCAGATGTTTGTGTCCACTTGAAGGAATCTCCGGAGATATAGACATGGATATATATTCGTGATCAGCGTCGATTAAATTTTCGATTTAACGATGTCCGTCCGTCCGTCCGTCCGTCCGTCTGTCTGTCACCTGGCTGGTTCGCACGATAACTTGAGTAAATATTGAGCTATTTCGATGAAATTTGGCATAAGTAATCTATGATCCAAGAGTACGGAGGGGATTGATATTGGGCATGATCGGTCAATAACCACGCCCACACCAAGCATTCAAAGCGACTAACCTCGAAATTTTCAAAATCTTTAACTTGCTATAACTCACATAATATACCACTTGGAACAACAATATTTGGCACATAGAGTTATATTATACTACTATATAACCTCGCCAAAAGTGGGTGAACCACGCCTACTTTCTAGCGTAACTTCTACAATCTTCTGTCTAGAATAACCATAATTGACACTTAGATTAACACGGCAGTCAGAAATAATAAGACAGAAAATCAGTGGGCCACGCCCACTCCTTTTTGGGTCTCCCATACAAAGTTGCGGAAATTAAAAAAAATGTTACCGGTTATAACTTGCAAACTATTCAGCGTAGAATAACGAGATTTAAGGTGTGGATTAGTATTGTACGAGCAACTAGGCTCACAGAAAATGGGCGCACCACGCCCAGTGTTTATCGTAGCCCCCATACAAATTTTAAATTGAAACAGCTGTAACTTCGGCAATCTTCTGTCTAGAATAACCGTAATTGACACTTAAATTAACATCGTAGTCGGCAAAAATCTGGCAGAAAATCAGTGTGCCACGCCCACTCCTTCATGGGTCTACCATACAAAGTCGAGTGAATTAAACTAAAATTTTAAGCTCCATAGCTTACAAACCATTTAGCCTAGGACAACGAGACTTAGGGTATGGATTAGTATTGTACGAGCAACTAGGCTCACAGAAAATGGGCGCACCACGCCCAGTGTTTATCGTAGCCCCCATACAAATTTTAAATTGAAACAGCTGTAACTTAGGCAATCTTATGTTTACAATAACCATAATTGCCACTTAAATTAATATCGTAGTCGGAAATAATCTGGCGAAAAATCAGCGTACCACGCCCACTTCTTATTGGGGCTCCCATACAAAGTTGAGGAAATTAAACAAAAATGTTAACCACCATAACTTAGAAACTATTCAACGTAGGACACCAAATTTAAGGTGTGGATTAACATTGAAAAATTAATTGGATTTACTAGAAAGTGGTAAGCCACGCCCACTTTTTATATAGCTCCCATACTAAGCCTCGGAATTATCTTAAAATCCTTTTACTTCGTCAAAGTCAACCATATTTCGGGTGTAAATTAGTAGTATATGCAAAAATTGTTTCTCGAAAAGTGGAAATAAAAGAAAAGTTGGATATTCGAGTAAACTTTTTATATATAAATCTACATATGCAGGGTATAGTTTGGTCGGCCCCAGCCGACTGTAAGGAGATTTTTATTTATTATAATTATTATTATTATTTTTATTTAAGTAATGTTGGCTGAGGAGTATAAAGGCGTATCTAGCTATGTGATTTTATTCTTTAAAATATTTCATTAAAGAAATGGAAGAATTTAATTAAATATTTTATGAGCATTCTTAAGTACCTACCCCATTTTTTCGGATTCTTATTTTATTTATTAATTCTTTTATTTGGTTTTGTTTTCATTTTCCTTTCGTTTTCGTTTTCATTTTCATTTATTTGTTTGCTTTCCAAAAATTATCCTTGACACTTTTAAATTTTCAACAACACATTTAAAGAGATACTACTACAACAACTACTACTTCCTTCTACTGTAATATGTTTCAGCATGGCATGTTTCTTTTGTCGAAGCAAATTATTTTCGCACCATGACACTTTAAAATTATAAAATGACATGGACGACGACGACGTCAACAAAATGTTTTTCATTCAGAACACTCAGATCAGAATAGTTGTTTATATAACTTCGATTTTCAAAAGTTCTGGTATTCATGAGAAATTATCTAATCTTTGCAACATGTTGACAATTCCTTTTTGAAGATGTTGCGAACTAAATCGTGTGAAATGTTGTTTTGGTTGAAATTTTTTTTAAATATTTCAAGTGATTGTGGTATAAATTACTCATGAAATGTTCAAATTGATTGAAGAAATTTAAAATTTGCATTCATCATGCCTTCATTTATAGTTCAGTATATTATAAAATGATTTCGACATCAGTTATGTATAGAAACAATATTGAAATTTGCATTTGAAATGTCTCTAGGACCAGTGTTACCAGTGTCATTTGTATTAAGATGCTGATAGAGTGACAGACCACTGAAGATCTGATAGCCCTTATTATGTGAGAATTGCTGAGAGTGATATCAAAGAAGCAGCAATTAATCGAAATATAAACTCATCCACATACATGAACGATGACTACAGATTTTTTATCGAAAAGTGTTCAATAAAGAGGTCCCATCTAGGCCTCGGTGATGGTATGGAGGAAAGTTGCATCTGTGGGCATCTCAAAACTCTATTTTTGCAATTAAACACTTTGACTAAATTGATAAATTTGACATTTTGAAGGTGTTTGTAAAGCTTTAAACATTTCAATTTAGTTCCAGTCCAACTTTTGTATCCTTTTGATTTTATCATGAGAAAAAATTCTGTACGAGGATTTTTGAAAACATCAATTATTCCTATATCTATATCTGTATATAAGTTTATTTGCTTTTTAAATCTGTTTCTTTCATTTTGTTGTTGTACCAAACACTTTGCACTAAAAAAAAAAAATCATATAACAGCGTGAGCAAAGAAAAACGAAAAAAAAAAACAGGAAGAAACAGAATATGACTTACAGTAAATGCTATCATTTTTATTATCATAAAGTATGGATATTGTAAAAAAAAAGTTTTCATTCTTTATTTTCATTTAAAAAATAGTTCGAGTACGTTCTGCAGTCAATACGTGCGCAAAGTACTAATAAAAAAATATTTCATATTTGACTTGTCTGAAAGATGTGATCTGGTAAAAAATTTTCCTACTATTAATATCAAATGCTCTGACTTTGAACCATTCGTATGAGAACAAAAATGACGATATTTCGATAAATTACATTTAAGAAAGAATTTCAAATTTTTGGAATCGACCACTGGTTAATATGGCTGGCAATATGGAAGAGACCACTTTTCACCACTGGCATTTCATAAACAGACTCATTGTGTAATATTGTGTTTATATAGAGTAGAATATGTCATTTGCGGAAAATAAGACAATAGCTGTCATTCAAAAGAATTGAGATATAAATATAAAACTATAGAGAAATAAATCTTGTACTTTTCATTAATGTGGTAACGAAAAAAAAATCAAAATAAAAAATAAATCAAAATAAAAAAAAAATCAACTAGCAGATAATTTTACAATTTTATTTTATTCACGAGTGTAATTGTTATAGACTAACAGACATTTTTGCAATTATATGCATACGACATGGAGAGAAGACAGCAATTAGTTACATAATGTAAGTATTTAACTATAGCAATGCGTTCCGGGAAACAAAGAGCGGAGGGCAAAGGGTAAATATATTTTTTACAATGCAAATATATAGCGTATACCCTTCATACAATTACACTATAATACCTTTTTGAGTGTCATTTTAGTGTAATTTGAGTAACTGTGTAAAAAGTGAAAGCCATTTTTATTATAAGCTACTATTGCTGTGTTGTTGCAGTCACTGTCGCACTAGCAATGGGCTATTGTTAAAGAGTGCCTTTATTTGAGGTGTTTGTTGGAGGCAAATAAAAGCAGAGATTTGAAGGATTTACTTATGTTTTTAATTAAAAGCATACAAAGTAGGTACATGTCTATTAAAGAAAACCAGCCAAATTGGAAGGGCTTTTTTGTTATTATATGTAAATGAATTTCAATGATTTCAAAATCACTCAAAGACTAACTGACATACATGCAAACAAATAGATTCTAAATAAATAACTGACTGACGTAACAGAAAAACAGACAGACAGATAGACAGTCAAATGCAATTAAATAAATTGCATTTTACACCGATTTTAATTATATTCATACATATTCGTATTATATTATAGTATACTTGTGTAGATATAATTTGCATATTTCTTTTCTATGAATTTTTCATCATATTTCTTCTTATTTTTTTTATTTGGTTCGCATTTCATTATTTGCCCTTGTAAGAATAGTAATATGAACTTGTTAGGGTGCATAAGAGATTGTGCATTTACATGGATTTGAGTGCACACTGTGCAAAGGAATAAGTTGCAGTAAAAGTCGCTGTAATAAAAATCTTTATTAGTAGCATTATCCGCCTGATCATTGGATCAGTGGTAGTAGCAACAACAACAAAAAATAGCATCTTATTTAGCACAGCATTTTTCTGCAGGTTTATTTTTATTTTATTTTAATTTTTTTTTGGTTTATTCCTTTCAATATCCAATTTCTTTTTATTTCTTTTCAACGCCCTTTGAATTGCTTCAACCCTAGCTAAGTATTTGTATTATTTCCAACATGAAATAAGAATACTTTATATATACAGGGGCATTGAGGGAAAAAACGAGTGTATGAGAGAGTAAGCGGAGAATGCATAATCATTATTCTTCTTTTGTTAAATTCTACTTTATCACTCAATCATATTATTTTATACTTGTACGCTTTTCATACACAGCACTTTGAGATATACATAGATATTTCATTCAGTATTCAGTATTCGACCCCCTATTTTTTATATATATTTTCCTTTTGTTTGTTTGTTTGTTCGAAACCACCTCATTATGTTTACGTGTCTTGAGTTAATTTCTGTTACAATCATGCAAATCGAATGCATGACGATAGAATGAGCGAATAAATTTCGTACGTACATTAAACTGAATCAGTTTTACGTATTTGTAATTGATTTTGTGTCAGGTATGTGTACTCGTGAATGTATGAGTCTATGTGCGATGGAATGATTGATATATGAATGAATATGCATTTGCACTTGTATTATATTTGAATATGTATGTCGATGAGTTATTGATATGTAAATGTGATTTAATTGACAACGTGATTTCTAATATTTCTTAATGAAATTCAAAATGATTCATTGCTGTACATACTCGGATGTCGTTATATACTATATTTGTATCAAAGGAAGATTATTATTTATTTATCATGATTGTTTAAGTGAATAATCTAGCAAAATCACGGAGCTTCTAACGATAGATTCAGGCAGGCAATACTCTTCTAAAGTCCGCTTCAGCTCAATCACTAGCTGCAAATACTCTAATTGTTCATGTAAGAGGTCCGAGTTTGGTGTCTGGCCATAGGCAAGCGGGCCATACAAAAAACAATAATACAAATAAATATATGGCACCTATAGGCCCTAAAGGTCCCCTTCTCCTCTAGTACTGATGCGTGGCTAAATTTTGGACAGTATTAGAAGGGACGTACTTATATTAGCCGGTTCCAAATAGCAGAACCCTTGTGACATCACTTTTTCGGAGCTTTGCCACAGAGTTCTTTTATAAGCTTTTCCATGTCTTATTGTTATTGTCGGAATTGCTTGCCCACAGGTGGGTACCGTTCGAAAGAAAAACCTTTTCCATATTTAAGTTGAGCAGCTCATACAGGATGAGTAAATTTCCTAATTAATTTCTCCATTACTTCCTCCTCAAACTTTGCTTTGAACGTATGTATCTCATATTTTCACTAATTTGAGGGTTTCGTATCAAAATAAATATCAAAATACCTAAAAACTGACAAATAACCCCACAGCTGTCCAGAACTCGGCCGTAGAGGCCTGGAATCCAAGAAAATCGACAAAAGTGCTCAGAATTGGGAATTTATGACCAAGCCTCATTAATTATTAACCGACTTTCGTTAATATTTTCTACAAAATATTTTCACTCAACATGTATCTTATTAGGGCTCCCCTAAAAAATCGATGCTTTTCTAATTTCTGCAAAAACTAAGAAGCAGGCTCTGGCAAATCATAAATTTTGTATTGCTTCTTTGTTGTTTTGAAAAAAGCTTGAAATTATCAAAATTTTATATTTTTCACAAAATTATGTTGTAAATATTTTCTATAAAGAATATGCTCCAATTTAATGTATAAGGACGTTATCCATTCAAAACAATTTCATGCCAATTTAAAATCTAAATGATGGAATAAATTTGTGTAATTATTTGAATGGAAAAATTTTTAATTAATTTATGCTCTTTTACATTTCCGTATACGTGTAGGTGTTGGAATAAAAATTATTCTGAAAGTCGTCAACCAAGACTATGCGTATTTAATTGCAATGCGCTGTGATTTCCAAATAATACATAGAAGGTAATAATATTTAAATCTCATCTAATGCCATTTTTATCATATCAACATCTGTTTGATTATTTGCAACTCGATTTCAAAGCTTATATATATATAAACTATGAATATTTTCATTAAATATGAATTCAACTTTGCTAGCAACATTCATTTTTAATATTATATTAAATTAAAAAAAAAAATGGTTTAATATATTTTCAATTAATTGAAATTAATTGCAAAATATTGAATGAAGACTAAAATTTTTCGAATTAATTTTTTTCATTAGGTACTCATGAACTGCATGTATGCGTTCGCAACACCATAGGTAAACTTTACAATCATTATTTATCCAGTGCACTTTCAAGTGTCAGAAGTTTTAATCATTTTTCCAATTTCTTTTTTTTCGTTTCTTTCTTTTCGAATTCTATTTTTTTCGTTTTATTTATTTATGTGAGTGTGTGTGTGTGCACTATGCGGTTTGTACTAGTCGTCGTATTTTGTTTTTGAATTGATAAGCTCTTATGGCGCTGAAACATATTGACGTCAACAGCACTTTTATTAAGCACCAAAAAGGAAGGAGAGAAGAAGGAAATAATATAAAAATCCATATGCACACACATGTACTCTTGCATCTGTATAGACTTCATAGGTATGAAATACACTTAAAAAAAAGGATGCAAAAGTTTTATTGAAAAAGTTTGATGAATGACATTTTTATTATTCTGCTTCTTTATATAATACCAAATTAAAATGAATGAAGATGAAAATTTGATGCCATTAAAAAATCAGAAGAGAATTAAATGGTATGGTCTTAAAGCAAACTGCTTCATTTCTGTTTATGAAGTATTTATCGCTGTATCAATAAGGATTTAAAAATACAAAAAAAAAAACAAAAAAAAAATATTGGAAATGAAGAAATTATTATAAAATTAAATTTTATCTCTTAATAAGTAACACATCGAATACAGAAGCTAAGTGTTTTATTGCCGTTCTGTTAAATTAATATCATCGTAATACCCTTGTGCGATTTTTCATTGTTATTGCGACAGATTGGTAATAAAAATAAAATAATGTACATAGAAACCTGCTACTTAATTCTCAAAATTTAATGTCCAAGATTATATTATTGGTATATATACTCAAATACAAACATACGTACGTTTGATAACATAAGCTGAAACAGGTTGTTCATTGAATGGTAATAAAACATGATAAGAAAGGAATGAGCCTTTTCTCTCTGTTTTTATGTAAATTAGGGTCACACGCCATGTGACCAGTAAATGCATTAAATTTTAGAGACGATAAATATGGTACATTTGATAAAAGACATTAAAGGGGAAGAAAGAAATCTGATCCAACATTTATGCTGATTGTTGTAAATGTTTTATGTTTGAACGAAAATGGTTAAATATGGCTCCCTTGCTGGCATGACTATTATCGTTACTACCGATGATGATACCAGTATTATCACTTGCTCTTTAAGCATCTTGTTTATGAACTTTGATATTTTTTCTTGTATGGAATAATTTAGCTCTTATTTTAGCATATATTCGTTAAACTCTATTTTAGCTATACAACTTTAATATCTAAGCAATTAAATCTATAATACGAATACACAAATATACCATAAATATTGAAATCGATATATCTCTATATATACAAATAATGCATATTTAATATCTTTGGGCATTGGGTAACTTTTATATACTTTTGCAACACTGTAATAATAGCAGAAATATAAATTGCATAATAAAAATCAAAATTACTATTTACCATTGGTATATATGTATGTACATGTACTTTGTAAATGTAGTTGCATACTATTCGTATGTGGTATTTTATTGTAACATTGTTATATTGGTCAGTTAATACTTTAGCAACTCAATGTTATTAGCATATCTGTTGCATATAAAATTTTTATGAAGACGTGAAATTATGCGCGTTCACATACTCTTGTATAACAAGTGTTACAAATGCGATTTTTACAGTACAAGTATTCAAATGAAGATTGCAATACGAATAAGTATACTATGTCGGTACATAAATTGTAGCAATAAGATGTAGTATCGTATGTTAATGCAAATTGATGTAAAACAGATGCTTTTGTGATAAATCTATAAGTAGCAGTCAGTGAATAAATAATAGCTAATAGGAAAAAAGGAGCTTCGAAGAAAATTTCACTACGTACAGTATGCGCAACTATTAATTTCATTGTTCCGTATCATCGTCTATCGTCTATCATCATTTCAGTGTATATGGTACTAACTTTTAACTGAAAGAACTAATTAAAATTTCATTTTTAAGGTTTGCATTTCAGATGTGTCTACATGCTGTGTTATATTACTTTCAATAAATATAATGACTATTTGAAAGGTAAATGTGGAAAGAGTTTTAATTGGAATTTCGTCTAAGTATAGTGATACAAGCACCTATATATTATTTTATCTACTCAGACATTTTATTATAAATGGAATAATATGGAAAATTGCTTTGCATGCAATTCTATAATACTTTCAATAAAATGTGTTATCGTTCATATCAATTTGAGTAGTATGTACTATATTTATAAACGCGAGAATATTTTTATACATTTGGTGCACAAAGTAACAAATCGACGCATACTCAAACTAAATATAGCAAAATATATGCATATGTTTATTTAAGTACTTGGTACGTAAAAATTAGTGATGTGACGTGTTAGATATGTCTTGAACTCAAGTAAATCGAGTAAAAAATTGCTTCATCTTAAGTCTGTATTCGGTTTTTTGCTTTGGCGAGTCGTACATTTGACGATAATATTAACTGAGAAGAAATATATCGAGTAGGAATAACTCGATGTTGCCAAATGTTACTCATACAACATGTGTCTAGAGTTTTTACTCGTTTTTACGAAGTGACGATATCGATGAGAAGAGCTAATCTAGGGAATATAACGAATGAGAACAAATTGATGATAATAGTAACTGAGAGGAAATGTATCGAGTAGGAATAACTCGATGTTGCCAAATGTTACTCATACAACATGTGTCTAGAGTTTTTACTCGTTTTTATGAACTGACGATATCGATGAGAAGAGCTAATGATAGGGAATATAATGATAGGGAATATAACGAATGAGAACAAGTTGACGATAATAGTAACTGAGAGGAAATGTATCGAGTAGGAATACCTCGATGTTGCCAATTGTTGTTGATACAATATGTGTCTAGAGTTTTTACTCGATTTTATGAACTGACAATATCGATGAGAAAAGCTAATGAAAGGGAATATAATGAATGAGAAAAATTGAACAATGTCGACTTTAGTTTAAATAAATTACAATTCACATTACCGAGTAAAAAATACTCGTTTCGTCACATCACTAGCATATATATGTAATTATGAAGTATTGATTTGAAGCAAAAATACATAGTGGTACTGCTGTAACGATTGCAATGTGTCACAAAATGAAAGGTGTACGTACTTGTTATATGATTAAAAATTGTGGCTGATGCCAATTTTATTTTTAATTTCAATTGGCTACATACAAAATTACAATAATACATTTGGGTAAAAGTAGTCTCGTGAATAGAAGCAATGCGTTTTTTGTTTTTACAAGCACAGTTCTATTTATCACACGATGTGCAACACAACACGCAACATTAAGTTAGGCAACAAATTTACAAATAAATAAATTACAAGCAGCTACATTAAGGTGGACACAATTATATGGAGCACAATTTTGACAATTTCGTTCAGCGAAAGCTACAAGAATGGGAGAATTTGAAGCATTTATTGTGCAACGAATCAAAAATAAATTCTTGATATGTCGTTGTTTGTTGTTTTTCTGATCTAAGTTGTAAATATAGGGCATAAGTATGTTTGCAGGAAATGTTTGGGAGCAAAAATTAATGAGCGTGGTTATACATTTCATTGCTCTCGGTGCGACTACTGATGTTACTTGTCCTTGTTACCAGATGTTTTACATCATTTTACAAAGAAGCAACTGAAAGGGGAAGTATGTTCCAACGGAATGTTCAGGAGAAAATATTATTAAGGGTCAGGCATACTTTTTGACACCCTAGTGGCGTTTACTGGTCTGTTATGAGGTGATTTGTCGACTTTTTGCTATTTTACTGTATTCTAAAGGAGAGGACCTATACTGGTAAAATAAACGAAGTAAGTACGATGGGTAAAAAAGTTGCGAAAATAAGTATGGGTTTCGGTCATACATTTCATCGCTCTTGGGGCGATTCCAATCAACAATCCAACCATGATTTAACAAGCATTTTGCAGAGAAGCTTCCTTAAGTATTAAATATATTTAGAAAAAAATGTTCGAAATGAAAAATTAAGGGCGATAGATCATACATTTTACGGTATGATGGATGATTTCGGGACAATTATTTCGATAAGTAATTTAATTAGGATTTTGAGCTATTATATTCACAAAATTAAGCAGTTTGCTTGGCAATTTTTTAAATATATTTCAAGGTGTGCTATTGGCTCTTATTTAAAAAAGTAGGAAGGTCCAAATTTAAAATATGATTTTAGTTCCTTGGGAAAAATACTTGAGAAATCTGATTTAAAATTTGACCTATCTTAAAGTGTAAATGAGTACAAGTATCTGTGCATCATACATACAACAGCTACTTGTGCACAATAACACAGGTATGTAAATATGAGTTGTACCACATAAACACACTGTTACAATTATAAGTATGAGACATTTATTAAATATGTTGCAACTTACACTACATGATATTTTCTGTAGCTGCTGTTGCTGCGACTGCTGCTGCTGCTTGTACTGCTGTACATGCATGCACTTAAGCTTCACATATTAACGCGTACATGTACGTATATACGCATTTATAGTTTTTTTATAAGTAGGTACACATATACGAGTATAATAGAACAAAATGTAATACATATTATGATGGTATGTTGTGTAAAATATGTAATCGTATCATGAATGTTATGTAGAAACTATGCATTATACACTGTGTATGTGTGTAGTAAACATTTTACACTATACCATGCACTATACTATATGCATGCTTACCTTTTTTGCAATTTTTTTTTCTTTTCTTTTCTACATACATATATTCTTCTTATATTTTATGTTTATTATACATTTTCATCCTTTAGTTTAATATCTTAGAATTTATATTTAAGCAGTGCAATGATGTGAATTAAGAGGGTTATGAGATCGTTCCTCGAAATAACTGAATATGAAATTATTTAGAAATTTGCATGTTGTAGCCTGTATATTCTAAGAATTCTAATTTACTTACTGAAAGTCAAAATACTTAAATTACATTCTTCTTATTCACACATCCTTTTATTGTATCACTGTCATCATGCACTTTATTATGCGCTCTACTGTACAATGTTGTAACCTTGCAAAAATATGTATGCATTGTTTGGACGATATACATACATATAAGTATATGTACTATGTATGTAAAAGTTGTAAACTATTAAAATAATACCAACAATATCAACAGCAACAATAGCAACAACAAGGAAACCATCGTAGGGGAATAAGAATGAGTTGGATTAAGTACTAAGAGAATTGTTGTATGTAGTTGGCATTGGTGATGAAATTTACGCTCTAAAACGTTCATAATGTTGCTTTGTGTTTTTAGCTTTTTAACTTTGTATTATGTATTATGTATGGTACATATAAATACATAGAATATGTTTGTGTTGTATCGCTTTTGTGTTGCACACCCAACGGAAATTAAGATTAAAATGCATTTGCTATGAAGACACGCAACAAACAATGCTGCTTGTACAATATACATAGTTATATCGTATACCTAAGGTATGTTACACACACAGTTATACCATATATGTATTTATTTATTTATTGTATTTTTTCCCATTTTTGCTTAACTTTGCTTTGCTTTATTTAAACGTACATGTCGCATATAAATATCTGGCACTCTTGGGTTTTGTCGCTCTACTCGTTTGCATCTGATTGTATATTTCTATTTATGCAGCATGTCATATTATGTGTGGTTATCAGGTTTTCGTTTTGGACTATTCTATGATAATTATAATGTATAAAGTATCATCAGCTAGGTTCAAATATATTTTTGAAATATTTATAGTTGCATTTTCAGCTTCATATGATTTCATATCCAAGAAACGTATAGATTATGTAGAGTAGAATAGTCTCTAGATTTAAGACGAAAAATTTGTACGTGTTCCAAAATGGTAAAGTTGCTTCGATTTCAATGGCATGGCTTTAAACTTTCAAGCTTTTAAACTTCAAATTATTATGTATATTAACTTTGAATCGTTGAATTCGAATGTGTAATTTCTTGTCGATTCTTATCTTCTTAGTTTTGAATGTATTCACACTTTAAGATCAAGATCTTGTGTTTCCATGGACACGCTTTATGGTAGAAACAAGAAGGTAATTTTTGGAAAAGAAAGGTAATTTTGTTTAAAATGAAAATTATTCTCAGAATTCTTAGTAATTTCAAACAATATTTAATTTCCAATATCATCTGATATCGGCTGCTTTTTATTGTGTCAACATTTATTGTGAAATCAGGTATAAATTTTTCGAATGAATAAACAATTTTAAAATAAAATATGTCGCAAATCTCTATTGAAAATATTATCTAAATAGAAAAGCACATTTTACATACTCCAGAGTACCTACTAATAAAAGCATAAATGAAAAAAAAAAAAAATAATAATAATAATTTATCATAAATGTACATATGTATCATATTATAAAATTCACTTTACCTGTATAAATAATGGTACATACTGGTACTTCAAAAAAAAATTGCCATTTGTGATGTATTTAATTTTGAATTTATATTCTGATCAAAATGTCGCAATAAAATTTTGTTACAAAAATATTTACATTCGAATATTTCTGGTACGGTACCTACTTGTTCTAACACAATTGTCATATATTGTATAATACTTACACAAATATATATTTGTATATTTACTATCCATATAGTATATATGCAGCAAAACTGATCATAAACATGCGTGTTATGCATGTTTGCATAGGTGATTATGTGCACACACATGTACTGGTACATACTCGTATATACAGAAATTCATGTGTTTGTCTGGTCTTTACAGGAAAAACAAACAATATTAGTTGGTTTTCTAATTTAAATAGATACATGTGGATGTATGTATGTATATTTGGCATAAATCGTATGTGGTACAAATGTAAACAAGAATATTGTCAAATAGCTGTTTGTGTACACATCAACATATGTACATATTCATACATATTTATACTGAGTACATACTAATATAGTACTTATTTACCACATTGACTGTCATATAATTTTAATTGTTTATCCTCATCCGTTTGGGTGTGTGTGTGTGTGCGTGTTAGAGTGTGTGTGTGTGGTAACACCTACCACAATATGGACTTGTCTCATGCAATGACGTCACATGAGGTCAAGGTATTTATGCGTTTAACGATGTGGGAATAAATTTGTGTAATTTTTGTTTGAAATTTTATTTCAACAACGAGATCTTTGATGTTGCCTTTTTTATTTAGTGAATAAAAATAAAAATAAAAAAAATATATACAATCAAATATGTATATGAAGGAAAGGTTTCTAGGATAGGATAGTCCATATTATTGCAAAAATGTTGAAATAAAAATTTGCAAAATTATCATTTCGACATTATTACAACAAATTTGCAAAAAATTTTCGACATTAATTCATTGGATTTGTGCATTTTGATTTTTTTTTGCATTTCTGTTTCTATGCTCATTTATTTTGCTGTTTATGCATTTTAGTCGTAACTGGTAAATAAGCACTTATGCAAATATAAATTTTATTTCTTTTGAAAAAGTTTCCACAAAATACAATACCATTATATAAACACATACATACACACGTACGTAACGTATGATTGTGTGTAGGCAATGGCAGCAGCTTTAATGTTAACAATGAAAGCAGCAAATGGTCTTGTACATCGATGGATGAGTACAACAATAGGAATAAGTACATATGAATTCATAGTTATGTACTTGTGTTTGAGAGTAGGAAGAATTGCACAATCAAGCTCAAAACAAAACCAACACTAATAACAACAATTTGGTAATCCATTTTATGATTATTATTGTCAACATCCAGATAGAGCATGCACAAGTATACATAAGCATTTATACTTAGTACCTTGAATTTACATCTCTACATACTAAGTACATGCTTTTGCACGCATTCACATTTATTTGAATGCATTATTTGCATTATGTGTATATATTGTTGGCTGTGCTATATTTTGTTTTTTTTTTTGCCGCTAGTGTTGCGGTTGTTAATGTTAAAACATATTTTTGTATAATCAGTTTTATGAGTGTACTTGTTCGTGAATTGCACCATTGGCTATGGGTGACAAAGTTCAACTGCTGTGTAGCTATGGCAATTTATGCAAATACGTGTTTTTTCAATAAAATCTATTGTTCTTGTTCATCCACATCGACAAATATGAGTACGATATGTGTAACAGCATGGTTGAATGAATAAATTGTCGTGTGTTTGATGGAATATTCACAAATGCATATATAATGAATATCACACAATAATGTGCAGTTTATGAATTCGATTTCTAATTAAAATCCACTAAAACTCCATTTTAAAATTAGTTCTCTGGAGCATAAATCCATTTTAAAGCAATAGCAAATATTTTGATGGTGACACAGTAGTAAAAGCCTTTCGAAAATATCATATATATATATAGAGAATAATTAAATTCAACATTCGAAGATTGGCAGCATCGTAAATGAAATGTTCGAATGTTTAAAAATTATTCATTTACATAAAAATAACGATTCTAGATGAACTGTATATCGACAAGAGAATATTATGTTTGACTACATAAGCGAAGATGAGTCCAGCTGAGTAAGACTTGTGCATAATTGTTTGAAGAATATTGTTACTATTTGTGAAATTGTGTCTGAAATTTCAGAATGGTGGATTCGTTTGAGTTCATAACACAATTTTTTTTTAACACAGTAACAGAAGCTTAGAAATATTGAGCTGCATAGACTGAGAAAGAAAACATAAAATATTTGATTTATATTTGATGAGATATAGTGTAATGTATGTTAATCTTTTTTGGTATATTAATACGAAAAACTGTCACATATTGGGAGAGATGGAGTTGGTGTTAGAGCAACAGAAAGTTATTACTGATTTATCGAAGAAACTCCTCTTATATGAAAACACACCTTTCTACCAGACAAATCTACCTACCGAAATAGTAACTAAAAATGACAAATATTGGATGAGTGACCAAGTGATATTTTGGGAATTTTTTTCGGAAAGATGAAGTCCGCACTTTAACAGGTAATATTGAAATTGTCATATGATAATGGAATATTTTGAGTACCAAATAGATAATATTGATCATATAGTTTTAAAATAACAACCCCAAGTGGCATAGAATACAAGTTTGAATATTTAACGTGATCATTTCCCGAGTTTCATGTATTTCGTGTTTTATGACGACAATTGGATACTAAAGAAATACAATTACACTAAATGTCCTTGTCGGGGAACGCGGCCAGGGAATACCTAAAAACCGTAAAAGGATATATTGTGCTTTTGTTTGGATTAATCAAAAGGAATGGTGATAAGAATGGAAAATTATATATATATATATATATATATATATATATATATATATATATATATATATATATATATATATATATATATATATATATATATCTATAATCATCATCCAAGTCGATTTAGCCATATTCCTTTGTCTAACTGTTTGTTCGAATGAGAACTTCTATAATTATAAGGCATTTCTGCTGAAAATTGTAATTATTTGTACAAATAAACAGATGTGTTCGTAAATAAGCTTTGTTGTTCTTCAGCCTTAAAATGGCCGTTTCAACGAGGGCAAGACGAAGACACTAGACAACAAACAAAGAGTCCCGGCGTCTTGGACAGCACGTCACTGTTGACAACTACGCTTTTGAAGTAGTAAGGGACTTTGTCTATCTTGGAACCAGCATTAACAGCAGTAATGACGTCAGCTTGGAGATCATGCGTAGGATAACTCTTGCTAACAGGTGTTACTTTGGGCTGAGTAAGCAATTGAGAAGTCGAGCCCTCTCTCGAAGAACGAAAACTACACTCTACAAGTCTCTCATCATGCCTGTCCTAACATATGGCGCTGAAGCCTGGACAATTTCCACCTCGGATGAGCAAATACTTGGAGTTTTCGAGAGAAAAGTCCTACGCAAGATCTTTGGACCTATTTGCGTTGGTGGCGAGTACCGAATAAGGTACAACCATGAGCTGTACGAGCTGTATGCCGATATTGACATAGTAAAGCGCATCAAAATCCAGCGGCTGCGCTGGCTAGGTCATGTCGAGCGAATGGAAGAACACGCTCCAGCTAAGAAGGTGTTATATTCGGAACCCGCTGGAGGACGACGCAAAAGAGGAAGACCAAACCTCCGGTGGAAAGACCAAGTACTGGAGAACCTGACGGCGCTTGGAATTTCTAACTGGCGCCAGCTAGCGAAGAACAGAGATGGCTGGCGAAGCATGTTATTTTCGGCCTAAATCGATATTCGGTTGTTATGGCCACATAAGTAAGTAAGTAAGTTCGTAAATAAGCAAAATTGGACAACAACTCAGCCTAGCTTCCATACAAAAATATGGTTCCAAATGTATGTTTTCACACTGACTAAATTTACTAATGTATAAGCGACTGAGTTGGGAGTAATTGGATGAAAACCATGCTTAAGTCTCATAGAAAAGGTTTTCAAATGCATGCTTTATACTTTGCCCCTGAAAATATAAAATTGTCAAGTTGAAACTGGGTACAGACGATTATATTTACCAATTAATAGTCGAGTTGAAAAATGAGAGTAGTCGAATAAAAAGCACGCCTACCTTCCATACAAAAGCATGTTGTTGAATGTATTATTTCAACACAACACATTTAAAATACAAAGCTGGGCAATAGAAACTTATTATATTTTCTAATAAACTTGTATAAAAAATAAATAAAAATAAATATGTGTCACTTATAAGCTCCGAAGGGTTCTTTGGCCGAGCTGCTCTTCCAGTACTGTTGTGCGTGTTAAATTATGAACAGTATTAGAAGGTACCTACTTATTTGAGCCGGCTCCGAACGGTAGAATCCTTGTGGCATCACTTTTTCTGAGCTTTGTCACATAGTTCTTTTAGAAGCTTTTTCATGGCAAATTATAACTGCCGGAAGAATTGCCAATTGCTTGACGACAGTTGAACACCGTTCGAAAGAAAAAATCTTTTCGATATTAAGATGTCATAGTCGGGGATTGAACCCACAACCTACGGATCAGAAGGCCAACGCACTAACCACTTTGCCACGGCACCCATGTGTATAGTTTAAAAATTAAGTGAGTCGGATGAAAACAATAACTACCTATCAGCACAAAAATATGATTTTCGAGTTGAGAATTTCAAGTTTTTTTCTTCAATTTCTAGATCACACAGTAAGTATTGTATGTTTTGTGGCATCGAAAATTTCGAGAAAGCTTTCTCAATTTATATTTTCATTACATGAAAATTACATAGCAATAGAATACAATATTCTTAGGGTTTAAGTACATACATATACATATCACGTACATATGCATTCTATAAAATGATTTATACACTCTTAACCCCTACAATTTAATACTGAATCAACAAAGCAAAATGTAAAACCAAAAATTCATTTATTCAGTCATGAACTCATCTGCATATGTCTATTCGTATGCTTCATATGTTTTCTATTAACACATTCATACAAAGGCATACATAAATTATACAAACATCTACGGATGTACTAACATTCTTGTATGTCTGATTTTGAGCTTTCATTTATTAGTTAACAGATGCTTGCTTGACTTTGTTGGCAAAGTCATAATAACCGCGACAACAACCTCATAGAACTCATCATTTTGTATGCCCTAAGCATTAAGGCGGTTCGTTTGCGTTGCTATTCGTGTGTAGAATTTAGCCAGGCAGGCAGTCAGCCTCTATTAAACTATAGATAGATAATCCACATACATACACACAGATTCATAGGCACGTGCATACATAGATGCCAAGTTATGAATTTAAGCGTACATATGTAATAAGTTTTCTCTGCTACATGCATCATATGTGTTGGCACCACAAAAAAGCAACAAAAAAAATAAAAAATAATAAATATGGGGTAACACGAACACTTCGAAATCCAGCAGTGTGTGTTTCAGGCAGCAAGCCTATAGTATACATAGTAGTGGCAATGATTGCTGGTTTTATCTCTTCATTGTGAATATGATTTATGCGCAATTAAGCTTCATTGTTGTATGTATTTTATACTGATTAGGCTCAAAGGGATTGTGTATACATATATATGTGTGTGTATGTGTGTACGTTAGTGCTTGTGTGAAATATTTGAATATTTATGTACGCTTTTGTTTGAATTATATGAATTATTTTTGAAGGATCAAGTGTTGAATAATTTTTAACGAAATTATAGTTGATTTTGATAATGTACATTCATCGCGCAGCAGTATTGTTTTGATTGTTGAATGTTTACATATGTATGTACAAGTAAAAATTGTAAATATATAAATTTAGTTATGGGGAGAAAATATTGAATATTAAGTTTACAATATCATTGAAATATTTTTTGTATGTAATTTGATTTAGATTGATTGAAAATATCACCAGAATATTGTAATTTGCTATACGCTTAGCCTCTAGTACATAGGATTTGAGAATTTAATATTTCTATACAGTTTACTTATATTAACGATTTGAACTCAACTTAGTTACGTTGCCCGAAAGGCAAGTTCTAATGTTCAGTTGCCACCACGTAATCAAAACAAAAGCAGCTGATTTCTTAAGTTGCCATAAACAATATGAATTTATTGTTGCGGTTGCCATTTCGGCAACGCAAATATGTTGAATTGAGACTCAATACAGGGGACAGTAAATTAAAATCATTTTAGAATTTGCGTGATGAGTTTTATTATTATTTTTCTAAAATATTTCCCTAATTAATCAATGCTAAAAACGAAAATGTAATTTGAACAGCAAATATGCATAGTTAATCAATGTGTAATACATTATAAAATAGAATCTGAAAATTTTAGATTTCATTTACATTTATTGTAGCGGATGAATTTTTATGTAAATGAGATTGCTGTCAAGAGAAAACTTGAAAAGGATATTCTTCATGATAATTTAATAGGCAACGATTTATTAAAAGCCAACAATTCTCGAATTTAAAGGAATTGTAATCATTCAATAATAAAAAATATTAGTTTGAAAGAATGTATTTTTCTGTCTATATGAATAAATTCGAATAAAAAGAAAGAACCAAAATTAAATTCAAATTTAAATTTAGCTTAAAAATATTGTTTTTTTTTTATAGAAATAACAAAATAACTATTCAGAAATTTATAATTATAGTCCTCTATATGTATTTTTATTTTAAGAAAATATTCCAATTATAAGAATTTTTTTTTGGGGGGGAGAGGGGTTGGTTGTTTAATTATACAGAAATAAATATATACACTAGTTGTGTACAATACTTTCAAATATAAAAAATTTGTATAGTTATTTCAATGGAAAAATTCATTAGGGGTAGAATTTAAAATAATGAAAATGCCTATTAGGCGATTGCCTATAAAAACTGCTTTGGAATTAGAAATTATGTTAGTAGGAGTGAGAAATAGAAAAAAGAAAATATTATGCATTGTTACTTTGTACTTTATTACTCGATGGTATATAATTTCAAATATTTCTGCGGGCTATCAATTTAACTCAAGTAATACTGAGTTACTATAATATGTGGATAGAAATAGTAAAAGTGGGAGAATACTAATATACAAGTATATTTAAAAATACTATTACTTATAGTAACTGCTATTTGCAGTATAATCAATTTATATACATGCCAATTATCACACACACACACACAGTCTCAATAAAGTCTCAATATATTGTATTGTAAATAGAAATAGAAAATTCAATGCCTTACCATGTTGTGTGGCATTGCCTTGAAATAAATTGCGCAGATAGGTTATTAAACGTCGATGTAGTGGTCGATGCCGATGACGTGTCGTTTTACGTCCTTCATCACCTAATTCTACATCTTCTTCGCCACCATCTGTTTTATCACCACCATCGTCAGCGCCACCACCGCTATTACCGCCACCACCACCATCGCCTTCAACTAATATTTCAACACTGCGTTGTTGTTGTTGTTGTGAGGCTAGTGTACCCTTTTTCTTTGTTGTTTTA